>VDFB02058242.1:703045336-703316090 GCA_007258455.2 Sequoia sempervirens | reverse complement strand
ATCAATTTGTCTTTGGAGGGCTGCTAGTGCATCTCTTCCACCAGCATTTCTGCCTCCTTGACCACCTCTGGCACCACCATGCCTACCAGGCATCACTCTTGGAGGCATCTTTCTTGACCTCAACCCACAACCACAGTCTTGGTGTGAACTGCCTCACGATCGACAATCTATCCACATGCTCAAGAAAACCCGCTCTGATACCACTTGATGAGGGTGCAACCCGAGACTTAGAAAATAACCCACAAACAAGAGAATAATTTTATTATTCAGAAAATGGAGCTTCTTACATGTAGAGGATCTCAAATCCCCAAGTTCTACAACACATGCAAGTTATAAAAAACTATAGAATAACCCTTTTGCAAAAAGATACCCAAAAATTAGAAACCTGCCCATAAATAGAGCTCCTCTTTGGTTTGGAGCCAAAACAACATTCAAATTTGAGTTTAGGCAGTTTGGCGCCAAAAAATTACAACTTGAAGTTCAAATTTCAAAAGAACATTTGCAATTGCATCTTCTAGAAAGTGCGCCAACTTCCCGGGGCCATAACTTTTGATCCGGGACTCCGATTCACAAACCGTTTGAACCGTTGGAAAGGTCTCGAAGTCAACAACGTGCTTAAAATTTGCTACACCAATTTTAACAAGTTTTGAGGCTGATCCGGGAACTCTAAGTGCCTCAAATCTCACTCAAAATATTTTCAGGTGCAAATCTAGGAAACTAAAACTACAATATCTTTCCACCCAGGAATAGAAAATAAAAACCATAAATTTGGAATTTCATTATGACGAAAAGGGTATCCAAAAATGTAAAAACATCTAAAAATTGATAAACTTAAAATTTAACTATTTTTGGGTGATGCAAGACTACCCTTACACCACTGGATGTTCCTGCATCACTTTCTCATCGATGAAACCACATTCGGTGAGACATATAGGTCGGCAAGACTACATAACATCATCCCGATAGTCATTTGATAGAATTCCCTTATGCTTTGTCAGCAAGGCCTAATGAATTCTGTAAGACTTCACTTTGATGATTTGACTCTTGTTAATGCATATCCTTATCGGTGTGACATATGGGTTGGAAATATTACGTAACTTCATTCCAATGGCAACAACAAGACCCAACTTCAGCCTTATTGACAAGACCAAAAAAATGTTGCAAGACATTACACCAATGACTGTTATCTCGGCGACATAACTCTTTGCATTTTGATCGGCATGACTTACAATGGCTTGCTATGACTCATCCCAATGAAAGGTTTCTCACCAATGCGATCCTTTTGTCGCCAAGACAATAAATGTGTCCTGCCGATAGGTGCTTGCATATGAATTCTGATCGGTGTGACATCTCTGAAGTCTTGCCGATAGACTGCAACAAGTATGTACATTAGTAAAAAATGCATTATGGATCAGGGAGACCCTAACCATCTCATGCTGATGGGAATTATAATGTGAAACATTCAGGACTAGATGGATTCTATGGGACCACATGGAAGAGTATGGGAAAAATGTTATGAAGAGAGGCTTTTGTGCTTATGGTAAAGATTCATTTGGAAACTCATGGGTATGAACAACTTGTAAAAAATTTAGAATTTTGCAGTTCTAAGAGAACCCAATGTGATAAACCCTGTGAATGTAGACTATTTAATGTGATGTAAATTTTGCAAAGTGGTTTGAAACTTGAATGTTATTTTTATTATATAGTTTTATTTTAAGTGTTTAAGTTGTATTTAAACACTTAAAGTTATAATTGGATGTATCTGAGATTTTTTATTTTTATTTTTTTAATTAACTCAAAAGGGTTGAAAGAGATTATTTTATGTTTTTTCTATTTTTTTAAAACCCCTAGGGTGTTAACCCAAGGGTTAGGTACTTAATTCAATTTGTATCTTGAACTAAAATCAAGATATGACCTCTCAAAAGGTCTAGCTTTAAGGGTGATGAATTTGGAATTCAAATGGGGTGCAAATGGATCAATTTCAATAAGATCCTCATTTATCTTCAATTCTTTAAAGCAAGAGTTGTTTTAGAAATAAATTTTGAGGACTTCTATTTATCTATTTCTTTCTGGATTGTTGAGAGGTTGGTTTTTTCTTTTGGATTTGGTAATTTTTGGTTCTGGTTTTTGGAAGAAGTTTTTTTTTGGTGATAAAGAGTTTGGAGTAAAAGCTTGGGTACTTCCACAATTTTCTTCTTGGAAAGCGTAAGAGGTTGGTTTCAATCCCTTTGTGTTTGTTTTTTGTTGAATCTATTATTTTCTAAAAAGACTATAAGTATTCATTTGAAGTATTATTGTATTATTATGTGTTGGTTTTTTATTTGTTTTGGGTTGGATGGGGATGGCTCTCTCAGTTTTTGAGAGAGTATGATCTCCAATGGGAAAGCCTCTAACCTTTGAGAGATTTGGGTATGAGTACCCACATTATTGGAGTATGGGCTTTTTGGGTATGAGTACCTAGGTTATTTTATGGAGTTGGATTGATAAATGTAGAGAATTTATGATTCTATATGTGTGTGTGTGTATGTTTCCCCATTGGGTAGTGATGTCTCCTAAGTCTCCCCCTTTCTTGAATATTTGAGAAGATTCAATGTAAATCTGAATCATTGGGTTTTGGGTGTTATTGTATGTGTATGAGTGTTTTCAATACTATTGTGTGTTTGAGAATGTGTGTATCCTAATTCCTCTGATGGCCTCCAAGCTTGGAGGTGACTGGTTTTCCAGTCTAAGGTCAGGTGGTGAGCACCCCATTGGATTCAGAAAAAACTTGTGCTATGTGTAGGTTCTACAAATTTTTAAAGAGATCTCTCAATTTTGAAGAAGTTGCAAGAAGAGACTATATGTTTTCTATTGTAAAAGTTATTGTAAACTAGCTAATAGGATAGATTGTAAAAATCATGGTTGTCTACTATATAAGTTTAGTAAGAATGCTATAAAAAATTATGCGAAAATTTTGTGGTAGTGGTGCTATAATGGAAATGTCCCTCTTATCATTATCTTTTAAATGATGGATGTAATTTTTGTGTTTTAAATTGTTTTAATTTTATTTTCTATAGATAATGAATTATTATGTTGTGCTTTTAAAGGGAAATGAGTTTTTTTAGATAGCATTTGTAAATATGTAATCTAGCATGCAAAAGTATAGTTCTACCATAATGTTTTCAGTCAAAAATTATTCTATTTCTTCCTCAAATCTGTTCAAATAAAATAATATGTATCATTTTTTGACCTGCAATAAAAGAAAACACAAAGATATAGTCTCAAAATATTAATTAGGCTTAGAAAATTGGTTTTTTTCAATTATTTAAATAGAAATTTGGATAGGGAAAAAAATTGTTAGTTGTGTTTTTGTCTTGTGTGTAGATTTGGGGCATGACAATAAGAACTATTGGATCATTGATAGTGGATGCTCTAACCATATGACTATTGACAAGAGTAAGTCTGTTAGAC
Organism: Sequoia sempervirens; assembly: GCA_007258455.2. Taxonomy (NCBI): domain Eukaryota; kingdom Viridiplantae; phylum Streptophyta; class Pinopsida; order Cupressales; family Cupressaceae; genus Sequoia; species Sequoia sempervirens. The sequence goes on along the minus strand of VDFB02058242.1, from coordinate 703,312,640 downwards.
TTGAAAAGTATGATGGAGGACTTGTTAGATTTTGTGATAATTCAGGTGCTAATATATGTGTAATAGGTTCAATCAATTTTGATGGAAAGCATAATACTGATTATGTTTACTATGCTAAGGGCTTAAGGCATAATGTCTTGAGTGTTGTACAAATGTGCAACAAAGGATAAAATCTTATGTTTTAGAATAATGGATGTGAGATAAGAAAAGGGTTCAGAACTGTGATTGTTGTTGGAAGGACGAATGGAAATGTTTATCATCTTAAGGGTGTTGATAGTCATTGCTTTATGACTTAGATTAATGATATTTAGCTATGGCACAAGAGGATTTGTCACATTGATGCAGAAGCATCCATGCGGACTAGCAATCGACATCAACCAAAAATAAGCTTCTGGTTTGGATTTCCATTTTGGTGTGTTTTTGGGTTCATTCAACATCTCTCAACTTTGGAAAGCTCTTTTGTGTTCAAATTTGCATAAAACAGTTTTTATCAAATCATCATTTTAAGCTCTACATGCAGTTTTCAAAAATTATTTTTGAAAAACTCATAAGTATTGGAGTAGAATACTTTGGTAGGGGCATTCTTAGAGGTGGCATGTGAAATGTGCAAAAATAATTAAAGTCATCTTTTTCAGTTTGAGATATTTTAATGTTGAAAGTTTGTTAAAAATTGTAAGCAATTTATGAAAATTTTAATATCTCATGATTTTGGAGGGCTGGAGAAAAATCCTTTTGTAGGAGTGAGAGGTGAAGAGAAAGACAAGAGCCATATGAACGTTTGAATAGCAACAAAGAGAGCTTTGGAGCAGCAAGAAAAAAAAACTACAAGGAGAAAATTTGTGTAGATTTGATTTCAAAAATGTATTGAATAAATTTGTACTTTTATAAATGTGAATGGAAGAAGTTATAAATTTGATTTGAAATGGTTTCTCCTTTTGTTCAATCTCTATTGTTTTGTGAGTTTTTGAGATGAGGTTGCTTTTGTTTGCATCACACATCAATTTTGATAATCTAGTAAGAATCAGTTTAGTTCAAGTTGTGAGAGATTTTCCAAAGATTACAAAGCCTATCAATGTTGTCTGCAAGGATTGTTAGATTGGAAAGCAAACAAGAAGTTTCAAAGGTAAAGAATAATCTACTACCGGATTGTTAGAATTGGTGTATACATATCTTCGTGGTCCTACAATAGTAAGAAGTCTTCAAGGTGACAAGTATTTCATGCTTTTGGTTGATGATTATCCTAGAATAACATGGGTTACTTTTCTCAAAGAAAATTTTGAAGCTCTAGATAAGTTTAAAGCATTTAAAGTTATGGATGAGAATGAAATGGATATGAAAATAAAATGTTTGAGGTTTGACAAAGTTGGAGAGTTCACCTCCAATGAATTTAATATGTTTTGTGAGAATCATGGCATAAAGAGGCACTTGTCTTCCCCTAGAACTCCTCAACAAAATGGAGTGGTTGAAAGGAAAAACAAGACTATTCAAGAAATTGCAAGGACTATGATGAAAGAAGCAAACCTACCAAAAACTTACTAGAGAGAATCAATTCATACTATTCTTTACATACTTAACAAAGTTCAAGAAAAAGGAAATATCACAAAGACTCCCTATGAGCTATGGAATGGAATGATTCCTACGGTTAAATACTTTAGGGTATTTGGAAGAAAATGTTACATTAGAAGAGATGAAGAAAACTTGGAAAAGTTTGATGCAAGGTCTAATGAAGGTATCTTCCTTGGCTACTCTACAAAATCAAAGCCTACAGATGTTGCAACAAGAGATTCAGAAATATTGTTGGGAGTGCAAGTGTCAAAGTTGATGAAGATTATTAGAATTTAGTAGTGATAGATGGTATGAATCAAATGAGCCTACCTACATATAAGAAGAAAAGGATAAGGAAAAGGAAGTGTAGATTGAATAAGAAGCTCTAGAAAATACCCCTAGAACCCCTAAGTATGTGCAAAAGAATCATTCTAAATAATAGATCATTGGAGACAAAAGAAAAGGTGTATTGACATGAAGAAAATATGTTGAATAAGAGGTAAATATGTGTTTACTTTTTGGAATTGAACCTAAAACAATAATTGAGGCATGTAAAGATGTGTAGACACGTAAAATGTATTGATTGGAATTGCGCATCTAATCATGACCACTAACACCATTTCATCCTGAATCATCCCTCAGTCTAACCATTTAATCGAATAACCTTTATTTGATTAAATTCATCATATTTCATCTCTTAATAAAATAAATCAATTTTATCTTGTTAAGTCATTATCTCTCGTTAATTAAATAAACCATTTTATTTAATTAATTCATAAATCCCTATTTTAATAAAATAATTCATGTTATTTAATTAAATCTCTATAGTTCCTCTATTAAATTAAATAAATTTATCTAATTTAATCAAACATCACCCCCTTTGGTTAAATAAATTAAAATATTTATTTAACTAGGTCTTAATCATTTTCACCTCTATTTTATTTATTTCAACCCACAAATCTAAATCAATTAGTAAAATCACCTAATCCCTTCATTAAATTAATTAACCTTGATTAATTTAATCTCTTTTCATGTCCCATCCTCCATCTTTTGCCGCTTGCACATGAAAATAGAGTTATTTGAGTTAATAAATCTCTATTTTCTTCAACAAGGTATCTTTTAAAGAATATTCCTCAAATTTGAATTCAAAATTCAAGTGGACTTTGTCCTTCCAACAAGGCATTTACTCCACCTACAAAGTCCTTTTTCCTTGAGCCAAGTGGCATTCAATGCACCTTCTTTCCCTCTTACATGTCATTTCAACAATTTCAAAATTCAAATATATGCATTTATTGACACATTCTTCAAAACTTGCACATCCTCCATCCATTCACATTTGGACAAGTGGCACCTTGCTATTGAATGAAAGATAGTCCCACATTTCTCTATTTTTTGCATTCTTTCAACTTGGAATTCTATAAATAAGAGGCTAGTCTCCTCATTTTAGCATCCACAATTTGAGTAAACTTACTATGCTCAAATATTTAGCAAATTTCATCCATGTCATTGAGTTTATAGCTAGGTTATGTAGATTTTCATCTTGGAACACTCATCACTCTTCATCAAAGTGGATCAACTTTCATCACAAAATCACCATTGCATCATTGGAGTTGGGAAAGGGCTAATTTTCACATCAAATTGGCACCAACTCCCTCAAGAGATCAATAATTTACATTGCTTTCATAGGATATAATCTTTTTTATTGATTTCTCATTGTATTGCTTTCATTTTACTATTTTGAGCATTGATAAATGGATGTCTTGAGGGATCTATATTATAACTTGCATTAAAGCTTACTAATGTGTTGTTTGTTGTGTTATTTCAAGTTTGGGATCTAGGTTCACAAGATGAATATTGGATAAAATCCATGAAAGAAGAGTTACTATAGATTGAGAAGAATTAGACTTGGGAACTTGTCCCAAGACCTGCAAACAAAAATATAATTTGAACTAAATGGGTGTTCAAAAACAAACTAAATGAGAATGGAGAAGTGGTAAGAAACAAGGCAAGACTTGTGTATAAAGGCTACTCACAAGTTGAAGGAATAGATTTTGATGAGACATTTACTCCAATGGAAAGAATGGGAGCTATTATGATGTTTTTGCATTTGCAGCACATAAGGATTTCAAAGTTTATCAAATAGATGTGAATTCTACTTTCTTGAATGGAGAGTTGGAAGAAGAGGTATACATGGAACAACTAGAAGGATTTCAATTATCAAAAAAACCAAATATGGTTTGTAGATTGAAGAAGGCATTATATGGACTTAAGCAAGCTCCTATAGATTGGTATGCAAGGTTGGACATGTACTTGATATAACAAGGATTCAATAAAGGTATTGCAGATAGTAATCTTTAATTTCAAGTTGAAAAAGATCAAATTATGATTGTAGTTGTATATGTTGACATAATTTTTGGAGGCAATGAATCTATGTGCAAGAAGTTTACAAAAGAAATACAAAATGAGTTTGAGATGCCTATGTTTGGGAGATGAATTTCTTCCTTGGTCTACAAATCAATCAAATAGATAAAGGAATTTTCATTTCACAATCAAAGCATGTCAAAGAAATGTTGAAGAAGTATAGAATGGAAGATTCTAAATAGATATGCACTCCTATGGTTACTAGTTGCAAACTAAGCAAGAATAACAAAAATCCTAAGGCCGATCGAAGCAAGTACAGATAAATGATTGGTGGAATACTATATCTAACTGCTACTAGACCAAATATCATGCATACAATCTATCTTGTGGATAGATTTCAAGAAGATCCTAGAGAATCGCATGTTGCAACAGTAAATAGGATATTCAAATACTTGAAGGGAGCTCTAAATCATGGCTTATGGTATCCAAAGGATATTAATTTTACTTTGAGTGCTTAAACAAATGCAGATTGAGTTGGTTGTGTAGATGAAAATAAAATTACAAGTGGTGGTGCGTTCTTTCTTGGTTGTAGATTGGTATCATGGCTAAGCAAGAAACAAGATTCAATTTTTTTATCTACTACAAAATTTGAGTACATTGCAACAACATCTTGTTGCACACAGGTGTTATGGATGAGACAAACATTGAAGGATATCATAATGGTGTATGATGAACCAATTTCTATCTTCTATGATAATACAAGTTCAATAATATTTCAAAGAACCTAGTAATGCATTCAAGGATAAAGCATATCTCAATTTGGTATCACTTTCTAAGAGAGAAGGTTATGGAGAATGAAGTAAAGCTGGAATATGTGGCTACAAAGGATTGGATTGTTGATATATTCACTAAGGCTCTTCCTAAGGATACTTTTGAGTATCTCTAAGATAATTTGGGGGCTATTGTCCCTCCTTTAAACTAGATACACAGGGATATGCATCAGTGCAATGGATCTCAAGATTCATTCTTTTTTTAGGACTGATGTTGGTCACTACCTCTCAAGGGGAGTGGGTAGTAACATTGTCAATTGTTGCAGTCAAAAGAGTAAGTGTTTTTATTATGCAGTGGTAGTTGATTTGGTGCAGTATGGTGTGTACTCCTAAGGAGGAGTGTATAGAGCAATAAAGGAAAAAATTGTTGGAGAATATTTGTGAGAAGGTTGATTAATGTCAAAGGGGGAGAATAAGTAATGTAATTTTGTTGTCCTTTTCCATTGATGTCAAAGGGGGAGAGAGATTCATGTGAAAAAGAAGATAGTAAAGGGAGAGAGAGAGAGAGAGATAAATTTTCAATTGACAAAGGGGGAGTGAATAGTATAACAAGAGGGAAAATGAGTAAAGAGAAAAGAGAAAAGGAAATAGGTATGGAGCAGAGATTTTGTGTATTTGATGGTTTTTCACATCATGTGTTGTCATCATTGACAAAGGGGGACATTGTTGAAATTATGAGAATATTGGTGTTGTCATTGATGTCAACAAGCTTATTTTTTTATTGGTGTCAATTGTATGAGAAGGAAGAAGATCATTATTGAGAGAGATTTTTGCAAGAGTGTATTGTTGCTATCTATTCTTTGATTAGTTATATTATGTTATCATTAGTAAAGCTACCGATTTCAACCTCTACTTTCTATCTATGGTTGAGGAAGTGTTGAATATGATGAGGATGTGTCTTTGGTGCTTGGTTTCCTAGTGCTTTTGATAACATTTGATAAAAAGAAGGAATTGTGTATTGTAGAGGTGTTTGGGAGAAATGTCCTTGCTCTGCGTTTCTCTGCAATTATGTTTCAGATCTTGTCGATTTGAAGGTGTGTTGATTGGATTGGTATCTTTTTTCATTCAAAGTGGTTGAAGGTTTGGTACTTTGAAAGTTAGTTTTCTAAGTTACAGTGTATGGAAGAGTTGTTTGGATGTACTGAGTGTGTACATTCTTCGAGTGAAATTTGTTGTGAAGGAGTTTGTTGGATTTTAGGGTATTTATGGAATATTTGAGAGTATATTCAAGTGATATTTTTTGTCCATGAGTTATGGATAGATCAAAGGGAGTGTGTACTTAAAATATTAATAGTTTTTACATGGGTAATGACTAACCTTGGTGTTTACACTACTTGTGAAGGTACTTAGTTACTTGTGGAAGCATCACATGGCATGTAAGGATTGATTTAGGTCCTAGCTAAAGAATTTTGTTGTCTACCTTCATTCCTTTGGGAAGTGCAATGTGAGCTTTCATGTGTTAGATTACTAGATGCAATGAGAAGAAGGTGTTTACAATTCTTCAATCAGGCTATGAAGGTGTTGGAAACATTGTGATGGATTCTCTATTGCATTGAGATAGTTTTTTCTATGTAACATTTCTTCTCTATTTTCTTTTCTATTCTCGTAGTGAGCCTTTATAATCGATGTTTTTATTACTTATAATGTGAGCTAATCCTCAACGTAGTTTTTCCCTTCTTGGGTTTTCCACATAAATCTAGTTTTCTCTTGTGTATAGTGTTGTGCTTCATTTTTTGTAATTTTTTTTTCATGATAAATCATTATAATAGATTTAAGGGTTTAATGAATGAATGTGGATCTGAATATATATAAGGGTTTTCAAGTTTTAAGCCACAACTAACTCACCCCCCCTCTCAATTTCCTTGTGCATTCAACACATTGTCTCTAAATTTTTCCTAACCTAATTGCACATTGTTTCCATGTAGTCTACAAATTCATTTTCTTATACACTCCTTTTATCTTCTACACTAATGTACCTGAATTTTTATATTCCCCTAGGATGCAATCTAGTCACAATATCAAATGGTGTCCTTCTTCTACTCCTATTCACTAAATTATTTTAGGAAAATTCTACTTGCAATAGAGTTGTCTCAATTTCCTACCTTTTTCCCTACCAATCATCTCAACAAGTTACCCAAACTATTTTTTACTACCTTTTTTTATCCATCATTATGTGGATGGAATTTTGAACCAAAATTTAGGTCTGTCTTCATCTTCTTCCATGATTTCCTCCAAAAATATCATGTGAACTCCATGTCCCTATTTGAAATGATACTCCTCGATAATCATGTAATCTCACAATTTATCTAAACAATAATTCAACATGTGCATCATCACCGGTCTTCTCACAAGGAATGAAATGTGCCTTTTTAGAAAATTGATCCATTACTACGAATATAGAATCATGTTCTCTATGTGTCTTTGGTAATCCCAATACAAAGTCCATGTTGATGTCCTCAAGGTCTTTTCAGTAATGTTAGAGGTTTCTACAATTCCATATTCTAACTACTCCCTTTTGCAACTTGATAGATTCTATATTCTTGAATTAATTTCTTGGCATCTTTATAGATTTAAGACAAAAATTAATGTTCACTCAGCAAAGCTATTTTCTTGTCAATACCTAAGTTTCTTGCTAATCCACGACTATGTTTCTCTTTGCTTCTATCTCTCACTACTAGTTCTCTACTTTCTTTCCAAGCTTCCATAAAATCCAAATCATCTTCATGCATGTGTTTCATCTCTTTAAATCTATTACAACTACCTTCATCTCCATAAACAAGTGTCTTCTCTTACTCAATTCATCCACGACCTTATTTAACTTTCCACTTTCAAGTTTCAATACAAATGTATAAACTGGCATGAACTCTACCCACCCCATATGTATCTAGTTCAATTTACCTTGGACATTCAAATTTTATAGGTCTTGATGGTCAATATACAACATAAATTCCTTCAACAACAAATAATGTCTCCATTTCTTTAAATCTTGAAATATGGCATATAATTCCTAATCATAGACTAGATATCTCTTCCTCGCATCAATCAACTTCTCACTAAAATACACTATTGATATTCCTTCTTGGCTCAACATTACCCCTATTATATTTCCACTAGAATAATTGTCAACCTAAAATATTTTATCAAAATTAGGTAAACCTAACATTGGTTTGTCTATTACCTTTTGTTTCAAAAGTTTAAAAATATTTTGTACTTCTAATTTCCATTTGAATTCCTTTTGATCTCCCCTCATTTTTTTTGTCATCAATGTACAAATAGAATTGAAGATCCTAATGAAATTCTTCTAGAAACTTGCCAATCCATGAAATTATCTTACCTCCCCAATGCTTACTGGTGTTCGCCACTCCACAATCACCCTTACTTTCTTTGGATCCATCTTCAATCCTTCCACAAAAATAAAAAATCTAAAATAGACCAATTTTATTTTCAAAAAGCTACACTTCTTGATGTGTATCAACAACTTTTCTTATTTCAAATTATGAAATACTTGTCTAATATGTCACAAATGGTCCTCCTTTTTCCTACTAAAAACTAGAATATCATCCAAGTAAACAATGACAAACTTACCCAAGAATTCTTTCAGGACCTCGTTCATCAGTTGCATGAATGTACTTGGTGCATTGGTCAGTGTAAAAGGCATAAACAACCACTCATACAAACCTTCATTAGTATTGAATGTAGCCTTCCATTCATCTCCTTCTATAATTCTGATATGATGGTATCCAATTTTGAGATCTATTTTAGTGAAGTACTTTTCACCACTTAGACAATCCATCATATCATCCATCCTTGGCAGTGGGAATATATACTTAATAGTGAGATTTCTTATGTCTCTTGGGTCTATTCACATCCTTCATTATCTATCTTTCTTTAATTCTAATATTATTGGTATTGTAGTCCATTATTTTTGCAAAAATGGATATTATTTAAATGTTTCATTTAAATAATCACTTTTTTATATTAAGTTCGAAAAGGAGAAAATGCAAATAAAAGAGAAAGGTGTTGATCATTTTTACCTTTTTAAAAGTTTGGGAAACAAAAATCTTTTTTGATAAATCTTATCTCAATATTTCATGCCAAACTTAAAGAAAAGCATAAGTTGCATGCAAATTGAGAAAGGCGACTCTATTTTGGGCACTAAAAATTGCATGGAAAAGGAAAGTATGGAAGAGAACATCATGTAAGGAAGCATATGCTTAGGGTTTCACATAGCGAAGAGCAGTTCCAAAGATATGCATGGTGGTTAGGATTATTTGAAGCACTATTTTAAGGGAGAGTGTGGAGTTTCAACCTTCTTCTACATGCTCATCTTTAGTATTTTTAGGTATGGACGTGGTTTTCTTTGATTTTCCAATTTATGAGCTTTAAAAGCATTATTATAAGGAAGATGCATGTGAAAATATATTTGTTAAGAGGTTGAGTTATTGAGAAGGTAGTGTAGTCTTTGAAGACTACTTTTCGCACCCATGCAAATGCATGCAAAAGTAGCATGCTAATTTGAATAGGAAGAGCATAGAGGATCTCAATCAATTCCTTTCTACAGCATCCCATTCCCAAACAAGTGCAGAGGTCATAAAACAGTTTCAGTGCTATGTTTATAAGTCCTTTGGTCGTCTATGCTATATCAATATCATGGATAATCATACAAGAGAGGTTTCATGTTACAACTATGGCGAGAATTGTTTCATTGATGCATGAATATAAAATGACATGTTTTATCAAAAAGTGAACAAGGGTTTAGATGAAGATTTAAGTTTTGTAAGATCAAGAGATAGGTAATAACAAGTCATGATACTATGCAAGGTTTATCAATAATTGAACAAAGATATGGAGGAGTCTGTTGTAGAAATTAAGACAACAATGTTCGCTAAAGAAGGAAATGAATATTTGAGATCTTTAAATTATAGAAGAGAGTTTGGAAAAGAATAAGGAATCATCAATGCACAAATGGTAAGAGAGCAGACATGTTAAGAAAGCAGAACATAGTCATGATTAGGCATGATGAGATGCATGAGATGAAATAGGGCAATCACGATAAAAGGCAACCTTCAGGATTTGATCTGGGCCAGATCAAGAAGGAAGGATCAATCATAATGAATGTCATGAAGATAATCAAAAGCCAGCAGATTCACTATAGGAAGGACAATCTTAGTGGAAAGGGTATGATAAGACAATCATTATAGTCATTATTTGTTTGATGAAAGAATTTTCAAGCATCAAAGGGGCCATTGCAAAGTAAAAGACAATAGTGGGTTTTGTTAAAGATGACAATTCTGACCAACATTAAATATCACAATATCAAAGCTAGGCTCATGATAGTGATAAGCATCATTAAAGAGTATAGTCCTTGTAAGCCATTATACTCATTTTTGTTATAGGAGAAACATCCTAAATGTGGAGTGAGTGATCCTTAGTACAATATTATGCATGAAAATCAAAAGAGTTAAAGAAATTGATAACTCCTAAAAAGATAATAGGACATTGTCACAGTGGGAAAGGATTATCACAGTGCTCTCAAAAGATGTGCAAAGATGGCATTCACAAGAATAATGGTGGAAGTAATGAGAAAGATAGTTTATGCTATTAGGGTGACAGTAAAAAAAGAGTAGTCATTAGCAATAAGGGGCAGCTTTTAACAGCAAGAGAATGCTTTGGAAAAAGGATTACATTGATGAAAGACCTTAGATATGCTTGTTATCTTCAAAGCATAGGCTATGGGCAGTAAGGTAGAAGTTTTAAATAAAATGAACACTTTTGAATGCCTAATCACAATCATCAAACAAGGGGAACATTGAGCATGAAAAGATAGTCAAACTGTGTAAGGAACCTATTGAGGAAAGTCAATAGGAAAAGGACAGTAATATCAAGTGTTTAAGGACATCAATATCAAGATGAGGACAGTCATGATCATTTTGGACTGTGATATGGACCTAGAGACCACAATTGTTGATGCAAGGTAGAGTTAAATGATCTTGAATTTAAGCTTGAAGACAACAAATGGATAGCATTCATATGAAAATTTTGAATGGGAAGACCATGAGTGTTATGGAGAGGTGTTTTCAAAGCATTAAATAAATAACAAAGAGGAAAGTCCTTTATAACATGACAAAAGGTAACAATGAGCAACAATATGAGATCAAAATAAGTAAATAAGGAAGCTCATATAGTGCAGCAATTAATGCTAATAAGTGCAACAAATAAAGATGAAAATAAGTGCAGCAAATAAAATGACAGTCAAAGAGAAAATAAAGATGAATATGAGTAGAAATATGGGTAATGAATGAGCAGCAAATACAGTCCCAAATGATGACAGAAAAAAGGGACTCAAAAGGTGCAAATTAATGTCCAAACAAGAGCAGCAATAAGAATAGAAAAAGAGCAAAAATAAGTGCTAAATAAAGAGCAGCAAATGATACCATCAAAGGTGCAGAAAATTAAGCTAATGAGGACAGTAAATTGTGCCATAAATGGACAGAAAAATTAAAAAAATTGAAGTGTAAAGAGCAACAAGAAGTTTGAAAAAAGAGCAGCAAATGAATGGAAAACCCCATGCAATATTTGGAGATGTTAATCAATAGATAATCCACTATGTATAAGGCACAAATGGATCAGATATATATATTTTTTATTGCAAACCTATGCAATGTTCCTTGAAGGCAATTTTTTTGTGGAGTTTTGCCAAAATCCTTCAAGTGTAATGGCAATGATCATTTACTATATACAGATTTCATCTTTTATGTGCATTGTAAATGGGAGTAACCTTGCTTAGGTTTTCACTTTCAAAAGCTTGATAGCAGAGTGGAGGCTAATGGAATAGCTCAAATCTTGATGTTTATGCATTGAGGCAGCATTATTATGGTGAAGGACATAGTGACTGAAATTAAGAGGTAGCAGCCCTGCTAGACACTATTTTAAGATTGATAGTTGAATAGAAGCTAGTGACATATGGTGATAGTGGAGGTATTTTAATGGCATTATTATGGAAACAGTTCAATCTAAGAAGTATGACAATCAAGGATACATGCTAAATGATAAGGAAAAATATGCACTAAGAATGATAATAGGGAAGCATTTATGACTATCATAGAGGTTCATGCAACCAAAACCCAAACACTCCATTATCATGCTTGAGCTTTCTCTAGTTGAGAGTAATTAGTTGGCCCAAACACTTAGTTTTCAAACACTTTGTGGTAATTTAGGTATGTTTAAGAAGCCCTCATAGATATGGTTGAAGTTAACTGAAGTTTGAAGCCTTTTGCATGTATTTTGGTGAAGTGTGGGTCCCATAAATTAAGTATTTTTCTCCTTACACGCCCAACACTTTGAGCATCATGAAAATTATCTTATCATGCAATTGGAGGCCTAAAAAAGAAGAAATTAGGTAGTTCTAGTGGATTCTAGGACCCCACATGGGTGCAACATCTGTCAAGGTAGTTTTTCATCCTATTCATAGCCAATTTGTAGCTATTCTAAGCCCCTTTTTGCAGGCTTTTCTCTTTTGCACGACCAAAAGAAGATTCATCATGAATGTTGGTGGAGTTTTCAAGAGAAGAGGAGCTGGAGTTCACCATCAATTGTCACTTTTAGTTACAAGCTTCTCTTCTCTCCTATATCTTCTTATTTCTTTCCTTTTTTTAAGTTAGTTCTTTCTTGTTGCTAGCATATATAGCAAAGAAAAAGCATTGTAACTCAGTTTTATTAAAGTATTTTCAAGATTTAGAAACATTTTCAGTTGTAAACAACAAAGATTCCTTTCAAGTTCAATAATAGGCAGTAATTATTTCTTTAAAAAATTATGTTTTGAGCACAACAAATGAATGATTTGATGATTCTATTGTGTTTTTCTTTTAAAAACCTTTAAATCTATCTCATTTATGCATTGTGGGAGCAAAAGAATTCATGTTAATATAGGTTATGAGTTTTGTTAGAACATTCAAGTAGCTAAGGTTATGAAACTTTTTTTCCTTCTCTCATAGACTAAACAAAACCTTCTCGTAAAACACTTATGTGTTGCATGATAATCTTTGAGTTGTGAAAAATAATCCTTTTATGTGAATCTAATTGTGATTTTAGAGCAACTAGTATAGTTTAAAAATTGGTGCATCACCTCCTAGTATCAATATAATTTCATTTCCAATACTTTCTATCCCTTTCCCAAACAAACCAACAGTAGTTTTAGGGGGTTTGCAAAGGGAACCAACCCACAATCTAGAGGCTTATCCTCATTTTAGGCAACCCATAGGCTTGAGGATGTTCCCATGTTGCACAGGATTTCTGAGCTTAAAAGCTTAGCATTCAAGGTACAATCCTTTGTGACAACAAGTACCGCACATGAGATTAAACTTGCTCAAATGAATCCTTTCATCATCAACTCTTGAACTTCTTTATTGAGCTCCACATTTTCTACTGGTGTAATCCTATGTGCCACTTTTTTTGAAAAATTGCTTGAGTTATGAGATCTATGTGATGATTGATACTCCAAATTGGTGGTAATCCTTATGGCACATTATTTGGTACAATATCTTAGTATTCTGTCAATAATCCAGAGACTTCTACGACAATTATTCTTCCTTTGTGGTGGTATTCTCTACATTTTGGTTCCTACACTCCCTTAGGATTAATGCAAAATAAATTTTCTCATGTCTCAGTCCATCAAAAAAATTCCTTCCATACACCAAATAGATTATGGTGTTACCACACACTTTGCTTTTATGCTCCTCCTCCAAAGGAATTGATATATGCTTCTTCCCATTCAAGGTCACAATGTAGGTATTCTTTCTTCCATCATGAATTTATTTCCTATCATATTCCTAGGGTCATTCCAACAACATATAACATAAATCTATTGCAAATACGAATACTGTTGCACCAAAATATTGACCTATGAATGCCCGATTCAACCGCCAGAGTCAATGAATCCACTAGAGGTAGTTAATTCATGACACAAACTCGAGTGATGCACTGCACAACACAAGGAGACCAAGGGAACACACCTTGAAACAATCCCCCTAATGCAAGTGAGGGGTTTGAACACATGACCCAAACTCTGATACCAATTGTTGTAAAGGTTGTCATTGCACCAAAAGATTGACCCATTAATTCCCAATACAATTGCCAAAGTTAATGAATCCATGAGAGGTAGTTAAGCCATGTCACAAACCTGAGTACTACGCTACACAACATAAGGAGACCAAGGGTGCACACCTTGCAATAGAATCCATTGGCATAATATCACACAAATACCTCATCATTATATGATCCTATGTCAAATATCACCACTTTATTCACTTACTAGTATCTAGTGATCATCTTGAATCCATGTGATCCTATAGGGGTTTGGATTTTTTATCCTCTTCAAATTCAACTTCCTCATCATCTCTTCATAAGCCAAATTATCTATACTACCACTATCAATGATAACCTTACAACACTTACCTTCATGTTGCATACTGATATGGGCACACTTTTCCTTTGTGTTGGTTCCTTATTTGTCTTAGTTTGGAACGAGGATCTCCTCATGACCAAGGATTTACCCTTCTCAAGTTTCCCCATAGATCTAGGTGATCCAATAGGTTCTTCCTCCACATATGTCGCTCTTGCACTATTCTCTCCTGTTTTAATAGAACTTCCTTGATGACATTCAAATTATCAATGTCCTCATCCACATTTGAAATAGGTTCCACTAAAAGGCTTCTTTTTGGATCCCCTATCACTCCTATGATATCAATCATTGTGTTAGGTACTATTACTTCCTCTATGATTGAGGTAAGAATTTAAAGATACTCTTCCCTTGGCAATTCTCACTCCTCTCATCTTTGTGGTATGAGGTTCTATGTAGGATCACGAAGGGCCAAAAAGTAGTTATTCAACCAAAAAAAATATGACATGAGGAAGTGAAAAGTGCAAAAATCACATTTGACATTTTGGTTGGGTTGGTAAAAAGCACATTTTGCTAAGGTAAAGACTAAAGCAAAACATATATCCGTTATTAATGGATATCCATTATGTATATCAAATATTTGTTATTGGGATCTCACTATTCCGAGTACATGTATACAATATAATAATATAATATATTTTTATATTATTATACATATTACATAATATTATATATTATATTATTAAAATTAATATATTATTAATATCATTAATATATATTAATATATTAATATTAAAAATATTGTCTTATGTTATAGTAATAATATTAACATATTAATATATATATATTAATATATCTCATATTTTAAAAAATTAAAAAGCTCTTAGAATCGAATACCCGTTTTTGAGAGTTGTGCATAGCTCTAAAAAATGGATATTCGTTTTAGAAACGAATATCTATTTTTTGTGTTATAAATAAAATGAAAAGAGGTCACGAACAATCATTTTCATAGTGATTGTTTGCAACAAGGAGCAAAAAATAGATATCAAAAATTAACTAATATATGTTCTCAAGCAATTTTCTTGCACTTCCTAGCAATTTCAACGATCTCCAAGTGTAAGGATGTGGAAATTCGAATCAAAAGGGGTAAAGATCAAGCAGCAAGAACTTTACTTCAAATCTAAACCAAAATCCAAATCCAAAGCAAGAAAGTACAAATGAAAGAGGAAATCAAACAAACATGCAAGAATAAGGCAAAAATACTCTATCAAAGTTGTTTTACCTTCCTTGCTTCTCGTCAAATCTGCTTTTGTAAACTTTCCCTTAGTTTTTTTTGCACAAATACTTGCAAGTGACAATGATATGGTAGAATGAATGTTGGAGAATGTGGTTGTAAAGCAAAAATGGAGGAGAAAGCCTTGTTTTATAGAAGAGCTTCTCAAATGAATGGACAAGATTAATCTTCTAGAAAATTCCAAGATCAACGAAAGAGGATTCATGCACCACAAAGTAGTGGGATAGGGATGGCTATGAATAGATGGTCAAGATTCTTTGAACCAGAGGAAATCAATGGTCTAGATTTCAACGAAGAGAGTGGAGGGAAAGTAGTGAAGGAATTAAATAGTTAATTTATGAGAGGAATCTTTGACCATATTATTTAATTTGGTAAAATATGCGGAGGAATAAATAATTAAAAATGATTATTTATTTATAAGAAAAAGGGAATATGAATATGAATATTTAAAATGATTGTACAACCATTAAATTAAATATAGAGGCAATAGAAAAAGGAATTAAATAATTAAATTGAATCAATTATTTAAAGAGTGGTATGAGAGAGTCAAATAATTTCAATAATTATTTAACCATAGAGGAAC
This sequence comes from Sequoia sempervirens, assembly GCA_007258455.2. Classification (NCBI taxonomy): domain Eukaryota; kingdom Viridiplantae; phylum Streptophyta; class Pinopsida; order Cupressales; family Cupressaceae; genus Sequoia; species Sequoia sempervirens. The sequence continues at coordinate 703,296,630 of VDFB02058242.1, read as the reverse complement.
AAAAAATATTAATGAATAGATAAATAACTAAAAATAATTATTTAACTATAGATGAATGACAAAGAGAAAATAATTAAATAAATAATAATTTATTTAATTATAGAATGGGAATGTTAGCGACACAATTAAAAAAGTAATCTATTTAATCAATCAAAAGAAGAATAAAGCAAGGGAATGTGAATTAATTAAAAAACTAAAAATTACTTAGTTAATAGAGGAAAGTGGTAAAATAATTACATAAGTAAAATTACTTAATTATGCAAGGGAGACGAGAGGTTGAAGTGGAAAAATGTTGCTCGCAAACCTAGGACATTTTTTAGTGTCTACATTTGGCCCCTCTTTGAAATAATGTGATTTTGAGTGTTGTGCCAAAGAATAACTAGGAAAAAAAATTCAGACCATGCCCCAGTGTGCCCCAGAGAAAGCGGGATAACCCATGCCTCCTCAAAAAATTTAGAAATTTAGAAATTTTTGAAAAAATGTGAAATTTTTTCCCACACTAATTTAATGGCATTAACAACAAAAGAAATAAATTTGGGATCATCAAGACATTAGAAAATGGTATAGACCTCAACATTTTACATTGCCAGTTATGAAGGTTTTCAAAATCCCACTTTAGGAAGGTATAAATGGGCCCAAGGTTGCCAAAAATAGTCATTTGTGCATTTTGAGTTTGAGTGAATAGTGATTTCAGTGCAAACCCTACTGTAGAACTCTTGTCAGAAACATGTCAATTCCACACATAGCACATCATAGGTGCAAAGTTTAGACCTACAGATGGATAGAATGCTCGGGGAATGCAGTAAGTGCTCAATCCTTGCTTTGTAATTTTTTAAATTTTTGGTAGATTTAGGGCTTCAAAAGGGGGCAAACAAATGTGGTTAACCCGAATGACTACATCAGTTATCATGTGAGCCACAAGTGACTGTGGTTCACCACAAGTAACTCGGTTCGATGCAACTGATTTTTCATGCCTAAATTGAAAATTGTGACACAAGTGTAGGGTTAAGTGATACATGTGTGGTTTTGTCCCACATGTGAATTTTTTTGATGCCATTATGGTATGAAATGTCGCATTTGCTTGAAATCTCACATTTGGGTGATCCCACAATAGTGGTTTACACTTTTTGGCCAAACTTGACATTGAACTAAATTTTTTAACTAAATCTTCACTTTCGAACACCTATAGCTACTAAACCATGAGGAATTTGAAGATGATGCAAAACTAGAGATTTATGACATTTTGTCTATAGATTCTAAATATATATATTTTTTAATTTTGGAATCAAATTGCATTTCTTTATCCATCTCCTTTGAAAACTAGTTTTTAATAGTAAACACTATTTTTAAAGAGTGGCATGTACTTGCTAACACAAAAAAAAATTATGAAGGATAAAATTCTAATTTTTTCGAATTTAGATTTGTAACTACGATGTCTAGTGCATACAATTGGTTTCATATTGTTTTATTGAGTAGTTTTTTCTTAATTAAGTTTTGAAGTCAAACCAATTACAATTTAGACATAGGTTTACTTGCTAACACAACTTTTTTTGTATTTATCAATTATCTTTTTGTTGGATCAAGGACATCACTATCAAGTCCATATATATTTTTCAGATTTTGTTTTTGATAATCCAATATTTTTCCACATGTGCAGAATAGAGAGCTTGACTTTCGGTGAAAAACCTACATTCACAAAAAATAAAAAATAAATATAATAATCAAATTAAATATATTTAAAAGTATACTTTTGGGAAGCTTATAATAAGAAATACATACAAAAAAATTAAATTAAATGAATTCATTTGATCCCCCAAAAGGTAAATCAAAGTGTTTTTTATCAACATTTTGATAGGTGTAAAGAAGACACCATTATAGGTATGGTTTAAAACTAGTGGGGTTGTATCCAAGGGGGTTTAATCTAAGGTGGTTTGATCAAACCCTCTTCAATTGGAATCCTTTAAATGGAACTTTTCAATGCTTAAATCATTATATTTTCTAAAAATATGTGATTTCAACAAAAAATCAGGATGTCCCAAAAAGTGTAAATGACTATTGTGGGATCACCCATTTGCTAGGAATTTTGACAAATTGGACATCTTGAACAACATTTGTTGAAATTGCAATGAATTTGCATGTTAAGCAACATATGCTAGACAGTTCGATGTAATTTCCTGTCAAAAAAAATTTCCCCAATTTTGGATAAAATTTTCTCTGTTACCTAGGTCAAATAGGCTTGTGAAAGCTTTTGGATTGATGCACTACACTTGCTTGTGATCACAGGTGTCACTAGACCCAATTCTGACCCGAGAGAGCCATCTCTCAAGCTTCAAGATATACCAATAGTTAGATGAAAAATAGAGGGAGTGACTTTTTTCCCTGGGATTGTATTATGTTGCATTCACTCCCATGATTCGGGTGAACAGGAAACCATTGACTCCACTGGTCGAGCAGTGGCACTCGGGGATGAGCTCATTTCACTTGATGACAGAGGAGGCTACATTGACCCTGGAAGATGTATGATGCATCCTCAGGCTTCCCATTCATGGAGAGCATGTGTCATATGACCCAAAATGAGGATACAGTGCTATTACAGTGACCTTTGACCATGAGGATGAGGCAGAGCTTGGATTGGAGTAGTATGAGCTCCACTGGGATACACTCATAGAGAGATGTGATCTCTTCGTTGTGTAGCACTATTGGAGTAGTGATGTTTCTTGATCAAAAAGGGCATGGTTTTCCTATTGGATGGGGGGAGATGCTAGTCAGCATGCTTACTCGTGACACTGTGTATGCTTAGGGGACATGCATGTTGGTCATGTTGTACTTTCAGCTACATGATGTGGCATACAGGAGAGGTCAAAGCATCAACTATACTATTACACCCCTAATGGTTGGGGCCTAGGAGCATATTGTAGTATTCAAACCACCGGTGTAGAGGCAAATTAGGGAGGGATTCCCATATTTCTACATCTATGGAGGGACAGTCACCTAGACACATGTTGGTGACACTATCTACTATCCAGACATGCTATTGACCTACTAGATTCATTCACATGGATTCCCTATAGAGAATACACTTGCTTCTTTGATGATGATGAGCACTTACCTTATTGGAGACATCCTTGATACCTAATTGGTCAGACAGTACAAATCCAACATATCAGTGAGAGGTATCTACCAGAGAGGGTTCAATGGTAGTTCGGGGAGTAGTAGGGATTATCTATTGGTACAGTAGAGTTTGCTTAGTCTAGCTGAGAGATTCAATCCTGGGGCGTTATGATTCTTGTGGCCATAATAGAGTAGGATATAGATGCACTTCAACCAATACAGTGGGGGTGGGAAGATGGAAACACAAATTCAAGTACCATGCCTGACTATGATGCCTAGTGGGTATAGTATAGGCCTAATTTGTTGACTAATCCAAACCAACCAACACCTATGGATAGACAATAGTGAGGACCAAGGAGAGGATTTTAGGGTTGAGGATGAGGTCAAGGGGATGATGTAGGCCAAGGAGGAAAAGGAGATGATGACAAAAGAGATGGAGGAGGGAACAAAGGGAGAGGGGGCCTGGGAGACAAGAGAGGTTGAGATGGGAGAGGTAGGGATGGGAGACCATCCCATCCACCTCATCCACCAAGGAGAGATAGGGGTAGATAGGAAATAGAGCCCCCTCACCATGAGAGAGAGATCAAAGTAGAGGTTTTGGTGGGAGAGGTACAAGCAGATGCACCTCATCAAGAGGAGAGACAACTAGATGGAGAGAAACCAAAACTCGATGTCGATGTGGATGTTAGGGTAGGGGAGGTTGGTGGTGACAAGGAGATGCTTGACCAGGAGGAGGGGGAGAGGGATAGGTCCATCATGGAGGAGGGACTAGAGGATATCCCCATCTTGGAGAGGATGGATGTGGAGGAGGAGGATCAACCAGTCGATGGAAAAATCGCTCAGTTGCAGGAAACATCAATTGAGATCTTGCAGCTATAGGCCGAGAGGGATACAACTATTAGCAAGGCAATACGAGCAAATCAAATCTCTTCATACTTCATTAGTAGAGGTTGTAGCTTGAAAATGGACATCTTGCGAGAGCTCAAGAGGGCTATCTCAGCTGCACAGTATTAGAGGGATCTCTATGAGAGAGTAGTGCCCTCAAAGTGCAAAAAGTTGATCTTCTCACAGGTTGAGAGTATATCTCAAAGTAGAGCATCACAAAGCAGTGGTGGGGTGTCCCAGCAGTTATCCCCTTATCAAAGGCCATCAGGATCTACACACATGCCATTGGGATCCCATCAGCCTCACAACAATAGGCATCCATCTACAGGTCCCTCCTCATCAGGAGATAAGGGGAGCACAAGGTACTTCCATTTTATAATGCTTTTAGACATTGAGACATATATATATATATATATATATATATATATATATATATATATATATATATATATATATATATATATATATATATATATATAATGTGTGTGTGTATTTTCATTGATCCTATGAGCTCCATTTTTGGGATCGTTCTGATAGTGTACTATGACACTTATCATTTTTTTGCATATATATGTGAGATGCATGATTTTTGTAGAGATTATGTGATGCATTATTTAATATGCATGTTTTTATATGGTATGATTTATTATGATGCTAAGATGTTATGCACTTATGAGATGATTTTATATGATCATGCATTTCTATATGTTTTAATGTATTATGGGTGATGGTTTATGTTTTATGCTTATGTATGATTTTCTATTTTATGATGATGCACATTATATCATTTGTTATATGTATGATGATTCTATATGATTATTATGTGTATATGGATGCACATGTGACATATGGTTTATTATGTTATGGATGTTGGATGATGCAGTGCAATATGAATGATGTATGAAAATGCTATAATATGGATGTTTATATGATTAATGTAAATGCAATGATATGGAAATGTGATAATCATGTATGAGATATGAATTGAAGATGATATTATGTGATCATGACCTGATATGTGATGCTTATATTGATGTATATATGCATGTATGTATGATGATGTTGTCTATTTTTTTTGTATTTTTAGATGCAATATGAATGACCTAACATGCTTATGATGATGCCTATGATAATTTATGATGCCTATATGCTTCTAACATGATTATATATGTAGGGTATTTTTGTGTGTCACAAACACCATCAAGATGATTGTGGATAGAATAGGTGAGAAGATGAAGAAGGTGGATGTTAGCATAGAGAAGACAAATGTTAGTGTGGAGTTAGTCAAATGAAAAGGGATGGGAATTCTTGCTTAACAGATGTCAACTTGAATGTTTATCATCATTGGGCATAAAAATTATAGAAAATGGACCACAAACACCATGGTATGATATAGAAAAAGGTGTGCAATGTTACCACTTGCAAAAGACAGACAATCAAAAAGATAAGGAATACCATGACTCATACTAAGGACCCAATTGCCCCAATATTTTTTCCAAGACAAAAAACAAGAAAAAATCAAAAGAAAAGAGATAATGATCCATAATTTCCCCTCTAAATCCTTTTTGGGACATCCTCGAGGTAGCTAGAAACATGACCAAAGACCAATAAAAAATATAAGATCGACTAGATCAACAAAGTCAATATCCATTTTGATCAGTTGCCAAAGTTTATTTGATGATGAGATTGATGTGATTGATTGACTAATTAATTGAAAATTTTGATTGATTGATTAATAGGTTTGATCTATTAATTGATTGATTGACCAAGATTGACTGAATGACCAGATTTTATCAACCAGATTGAGTACCGTTAGGATTGACCAATTGACAAGATTGATTGATTAATTGACCAAACTGGTTGATTGGTAGGTTTGAACAATTGACAAGACTGATTGACCATGCCTAGTTTTAGGAAATACATATTCTATCTAAGACAAATGACCAATGCCCCAATTCAAGAAGGATGCATCCCAAATAGGAAAAAATGATAAGACCAATGACCTGACAAGCATTAATGATTAGGAAATTGACCAGTTTGGATTGAAGACCAGTTGAATAGTTGATCTATTGGTTCAAAATTTAGTTTAGGTGTTTTTGTTATTGTGTTTGAGGTGTTGACCTTAGTAAGGGATGAATTATTATAGGACCAAATATAATAGACCAAGATAGACCTAAAAAACCTTGAAGGATTGACCTATCACCTTGGGGGTTCATCAAAGGATGGTCTTTCCTACATTATACACACAGAGACGTTGTAGTTTGACCAACTTAGATCAAAATGACTCAATACTATGATTGATTTGAATCCAAAAAACCCTAAAGGACTAACCTAGTGCCTCAGGGGCTCATCAAAAGATGGCCTTAACTACATAGCAATGCACAGAGGCAACGTAGTTTGATTGGACTTGGACTACATAGACTAACTCTGACTCTGACTCTATTTTTTGGAATTTGATGTTTTATGATTTTGTTGGATTTTGATGTTTTCTCTTTTTTTTGGATTTTGATGTTTTCTGGTTTTTTTGGATTTTTGTGTTTTTTATTTTTTTTGGATTTTGACAATTTCTGATTTTTTTAATTTTTTTATTTTTTGGATTTTGATGTTTTAAAGGCTAATAACATGCATAGGATCCCACAAAGACATAATTTAAGGAATTTCCCCTAGTTAGGTATAGGACCAACTTATTAAGTGTGAAGAAATTGATGGTCATGAAAGGCGAAGGATGCTAAATTTCAATGCTACTCAGGCCATGAGAAGGATAACAAAGCTTTATTATGGATGGATGATATGTGTGAATGGATAGACAAAAAGTAGAAAACTAGATAGAGTGATAGTAGAGGGGGGAGCATAGACCGACTACACATGGCGCTTGTTTTCTACGTTTTCAACATGGTACTTATCCAAAGCACCACCAAAGTGGTTTTCACTTTTGAAAGAATTATTTCTCTTTACTATTTTTTGATTTTTTCCATTTTTTTTTATTTTATTGTTGTCACCAAGATGCATGTTTTCTAGTTTTCATCAGGGTGATGATTTTTTTGTTTTTTTTTTTACTTTTTTTATTTTTTTGTATTTTTGAATTTTTTGTAAGGGATTCTCTAAAGGCTAGGTGTAATATCTATGAAGATGCATTTTTTTTATGGGCTTAGGAAGTGGTTCACCTTAAGGAGTAGACAACTAATAAGAACTAGATCCATATTTTGTTGTGATGATACAAGGGCCCAACCAATTAGGTTAAAAAAAAATCAATATTTTCTCAATCTGACTAATTCTTAGGATTTTCTTTCAGGACCAAGTCACCAATGTCAAAGTATCTAGGTCAAACTTTCTTATTGTAACTATGTCAAATTTAGTTCTGATATACCTATAAATGGGCTAAAGTATTCTATATTTTCTCATCCAATAACTCAAGCCCATGCAAATAGGCTATATTATACTCTTCTTCATCAATAAACTACTACATGGATACCCTTTAAGGATGGTAACTTGACCTTAATGGGAAGAGTAGCTTCAAACCCAAAGACAAGGGAATATGGAGTGGCTAATGTGGGTGTATGGATGCTAGTGTGGTAGGCCCATAGTGCAAGATTGAGTTGGACATGCCAATCATGGCCAACATCATTGACAATCTTCTTTAATATTTTTATTCTTATTGGATGCCTCATCTTGACTATTACCTTGGGGATAATAGGGAGTGGAAAAATGGTGTTGGATATAAAAAATTTCACATGACTCTTGGAAATCTTGATTCTTAAAGGATCAGCCAATATCTATAATGATAGACTGAGGAACACCATACCAGCATATGATGTAATTAAGGATGAACTTACATATTTTATTTCTAGTAATATAGGTCATTGGAATAGCTTCAATCCATTTGGTAAAGTATTCAGTAGTAATAAGGATAAACTTATGTTCATTGGCAGACATAGGGTGAATCTTTCCCACGAGGTTGAGTCCCCACTAAGAGAAGGTCCAAGGGGATGTAAGTGGTTGCAGCTCCTGAGTAGGTGTGAGTACAAGATATCTATGTATTTGACATTGGTGACACTTCTTCACAAAGTAATAAGCATCATGTTCCTTTGTAGGCCAATAATATCTTGTTCGCATAAGCTTCTTAGCTAGGGTAGGGCCAGTAGAGTGAGCTTCATATATACCATTTTGTACCTATTGTAAGGATTTGTGTGCTTCATATGAATCGAGACATCTAAGAATAGTGCTATCTAGGTTATGCTAGCAAAGGATATCACTGATGATGACTTATTTAGAGACTTGTTGAATAAAGGATTTACATTGGTTTGTGGACAAGTCAGGGGGGATCATCTGGTCATGCAGGTAGTTATAGAAATCTTTTTACCAAGGAGATTCAATACCAACAAGTTCACACACTAGTTCAGATTCAAGGACCTTGAATGCAGGGATCAACAATTGTTCCACCAAGAACTCCTACTGCGTGGTATTCTTAGGAATATCCAAGAGAGATCCAATTGTTTCCATTGCATTAGCTGCCTTGTTTTGAATTCTTGAAATTTTCTCAACAGAAATGTTATTAAAGTACAATTTATAACTATCCATCAGGCACTTTTAAGGGGTAAGCTTATCATCCTTTGTATCATAATCATCATTCACTTGACGTATAACCAACGAGGAATCACCATGCACTTGAAATCCTTAATTTTCCATTTCATTTCCATTTGCAGTCCTATCAATAATGCTCCATACTTATCCATATTGTTTGTGCATGGGAATCCTATTCTATATGACTTAGGAATGGAATCCCCTTGAGGTGTGCAAAATAATTCTAGCCCATGAACCATGATTTGTATAGGATCCATCAAAGTATAATTTACATGTTGTGGGAGTTTCTTTTGCAAAGACGGATTCATCAATAAAGTTAGACACAAGAGGATGGTATGCTATCATTGGTGCATCTGCAAGTTGATCAACTATTACTTAACCTTCTATTGCCTTATGATCAACATACTCTATGTCATATCACTCAGAATCATAACCCCCTTTGCTAATCAACATGTTAAAGTTTCTTTACTTAATAAATACTTCATAGGATCAATCTTGACTATAAATTTTGTTCTATGGTTCAACATATAATGTCTCAAGTTTTGTGTGATGAAAACAACTTAAGGCACACTCTTTCAATGAGACTATAATTAAGCTCATATCCTACCAAAGTTTTACTAATATAGTAGATAGCTCTCTCTTTTTCATCATTGTCATTTTGTGCTAGCAATGCCCCTAGTGCTGATGTAGTGGTTGATATGTATAGGATTAAGAATATTTTGTCAATAGGAGGAATGAGAACCAAAGAAGATAATAGGTAATATTTTATTTGTTGAAATTCCTCTTAACAATGTTAATTCCATATGAAGGGAACTTCTTTGCGTAATAAGTGTTGAAATGCATGGATCTTGACTTCTAGCTAGGCAATGAACCTTCATATTGCCTACAATCTTCCTTGTAGAGTCATCAACTGACTAATTTTTGTAGGCGGTGGCATATCTATGATTGCTTTTACTTTTGTAAGATCAACCTCGATTCATTTGTGAGAAACTATGTATCCCAATAATTTTCCTGATTGGACCCCAAACACACACTTCTCCAGATTTAATCTAGCTTGTATTCCTCTAGTCTTTTGCAAATATTTTTTAACACTCTAAGATGACCACCTCTTGTCAAATATTTTTTCAATAAGTCATCCACATAGTATTCCATAGGCACATGCATATAGTCATGAAAAAGGGTTGTCATAGCCTTCTGATATGTTACTCCAGTATTCTTGATTCCAAAAGGCATTGCATTCCAACAAAAGGTACCCCAAGCACATGTGAAGGTTGTTTTGTGTTGATCTTTAATGGCAATTCTAATTTGGTTGTATCCTAAAAATCCATCCATAAGTGATAAAATCTCATAGCCTGTTGTAAGTTCTACTATGATATCAATATTAGGCAACAAGAAATCATCTTTAGGACAAGTCTTGTTTAGATCTCTAAAATTTGTTCTTATTTTGATACCACCAGTTGGCTTAGTGATAGGAACAATACTTGAGATCCATTCTACATAATCTATGGGCTAAATAAAACTAACATATTGAAGTTTCTTCAACTCAACCTTTACCAAAAGTGTGATCTATGGATGCATTTTTCTTAATTTATGCTTGATAGGTTTAGCATTTTGAAGTAGTGGTAAATGATGTAGAACCTATTCAAGGTCCAACCTAGGCATATTAGCATATGGCCATGCAAAATTAACTTTTCTTTCCAAAAAGAATGTAGTGAACTATGGTTTTTCTTCTCTAGTCAAAGATGTTGCAAACTAAACAATTCTAGGATTATCCTTTGTCCCAAGATTGACTTCTTCTGAATCTTTTATTAGAAATGGTGATCTCTCTTGATCAATAAGGAGATTGTCTAACCCTCCATCCTTAGGCTCCTCAAAGAGTTTTTCTCCTTTTGATACATCCTTTATGTTTACTTTTTCATGGTGTAAAGGATCCTTACAGTTTTCACCTAGAATCCTATTCTTTTTATTTTTATTTTTATCATTTTTATCACTTTTGCAACTAGAGGTAGGAATAGATTCTCTAAAATATGTTGCATTATCAAGCTCAATGATGAAGCGAACTTTATGATACCCACTTAGTATACCTTCACAAAGTCCCATGAAATCAACAATTGCTTCGTTGTTTTTGAATGTGTCTAAACTCAGCAGTCCTTTCTAGTCCTAGTCTATGAGTTGTGGCTAAAAAATGGGTAAGCCATCATTAGTATTTTCAAGGGTCAATGTATAGGTAGATATGGTAAATATGGAGGTAGATTCATCTAGTTCTCAAAAGGTATCTATCCAAATATTAATATCTATAATATTGGTCGAGGATGAGGATAGTGTTGGTATGTGGCAACTGATCATTCTATACTGTATAGCCCATGGTATATTGCCCTATCCTATCCCAGGGGTGACTAGGCCCCGGGGGGGTTCAGGGGCAGCCCCCAAGAAAAATTTTCTTCCTACTTTTTCACGTGATCACCGAAAAAGGGAAAAATCAATGAAAAAGGAAAATTTTGATTTTGTAGAACCCTAAAATCTGGAAGCTTCTAAGCTTGTTAAAAAGGGGTTCGGATGGGTATTATAGTATGATGACAAATGTGATTATTCACAAGATTGTAATAGGTTTTGTACTAGATAATAAAAGTATTGGATGGCTGCGGTTTGGTGGATGTAGCCTGGATTGGGTGAACCATGTTAAATTCTCTGTGTTAAGATTTATTCTATGTGTTTTAGTTTCTTTATTTATTATTTAAATCTGCATTTAATTGTTAGATATCTACCATATTCTAACCCTAACAAGTAGTATTAGAGTGGGTTGTGTTTCAATTATCATCTGTAGGAAGGTCTCACGATTGAGTGGGAGTCTCACAGTTGAGTGGGAGCAATGGCAGATGAGGGTAAGAAGGTTGAGAAGTTTAATGGGTAGAACTATCAGTTATGGAAGATGCAGATGGAGGACTATCTCTATCAGAAGGATTTATGGCAGCCATTGGAAGGGAAAACTAAGAAACCCACAACAATGTCTAATGAGGATTGGGAGATCTTGGATAGAAAAGCTCTTGGCAGTATTCGTTTGTGCCTAGCACAATCAGTGGCATTTAATATTACAATAGCAAAGACAACTCAAGAGTTGATGGAAACTCTGGCGAAGTTATATGAAAATCCTTTCACTTCGAAGAAGGTATTTGTTATGAAGCGTTTATTTAATATGAAAATGGTAGAAGGTGGGTCAGTTACTTATCATTTCAATGAGTGTAATACGGTCACCAGTCAATTAACTTCTCTAAAAGTAAACATTGATGAAGAAGTTAGGGCTCTTTTGATTCTGTGTTCTTTTCCTAAAAGCTAGAATATCTTGGTAATGGTTGTTAGCAATTATGTTTCTGGTTCGAATACATTGAAGTTTGATGATGTTGTTGGTGTTATTTTGAGCGAGAAAATTCGTAGGAAAAGCTCAGGTGGAACATCAACATCAGGAAGTGTTTTCAATGCAGAAAGCAAGGGCAGAACAAAGGAGAGAGGAAACAATTCTGGAAATCATGGGAAGTCACGAGGAAAATCAAAGGACAGAAAGTCCCAATCTAGAGACAAGAGGGATTGTTGGTATGTGGTAAGCCAGGTCATTTAAAGAAAGATTGTTGGTCTCAGAAAAATAAAGAAGCAGACAAAAATGAAGGAAGTAAAGAGGCAAATGTGGTAAGTAATAAATCTGATGAGGATGCTTTGATTCTTTCCCTTGATAATGCTGATGATTCTTGGGTGTTAGATTCAGGGGCTTCATTTCATGCTACCCCCCATAGAAGTTATTTTCTTGATTATGTCCAAGGGGATTTTGGGCTGGTTTATTTAGGAGATAACAAACCCTGTCAGATTGTTGGAAAGGGAAGAATCAAGATTAAGTTGCAGAATGGGAATAATTGGCTACTACTTGAGGTAAGGCATGTTCCAAAGTTAAGCAAAAATTTAATTTCTACAGGGCAACTAGATGATGAAGGTTGTGTTGTTACTTTTAGTGATAAAAACTAGAGGGTCACAAAGGGTGCCTTGGTGGTAGCAAAAGGTGTGAAATTAGGCACCTTATATCTTTGTATAGGTCATACTGTTCCTTCTACTTTAATTGTTAAAGAAAAAGGTCAATGTTCAGGAATAGTTGTTGCAGTTCAGCAGGTAGAAGATCATACAGTTGTTGTGGACTCTGAATCAGCACTGTGGCATAATAGACTTGGGCATATGAGTGCAAAAGGTATGAAAGTACTTCATTCAAATAATGTTTTACCAGGTCTAAAATGTGTTAATATGAATTTTGGTGAAAGTTGTGTGTATGGAAAACAAAAGAGAGTTAGTTTTCTCAAGGATGGGAAGCAAAAGAAAGATGAGAGAATTGGAGCTTGTGCATATGGATGTATGGGGACCACTTTTATCTTCTCTCATGGCTCTTTGTATTATGTTACATTCATTGATGATGCAACTAGAAAGGTATGGATTTATTTTCTTAGGTAGAAATTTGATGTATTTGAAACCTTTAAAAAATGGAGAAGCTTGGTTAAGAATGAGACGGGTAAAAGGTTAAAATGTCTCAGATCTGATAATGGTGGTGAGTTTTGCAGTAAAGAGATTGAATATTATTGTTCCTCAAATGGTATTTGTAGGCAAAAAATGGTTCCAAGGACTCCACAAGAAAATGGAGTGGCTGAACACATGAATAGAACAATAATGGAGCGTGCACAGACTATGAGATTGCATGTTGGGCTGCCTTTTAAAATGTGGGCAGAGACTATAAAAAATATTGTTTATTTAATTAATAGAGGTCCCTCTAATCCTTTGGGTTGTGGTATTCCATAGGAAGCATGGAAAGGTAAGAAGGTGAGTTATTCTTTTCTCAAAACCTTCGGTTGTGAAGCATTTGCACATGTAGATTTTGAAAATAGAACCAAGCTTGATGCAAAATCAAAGAAATGTGTATTTGTTGGATATGGCATTGATGAATTTGGTTATAGGCTTTGGGATTTTAAAAATCAAAAAATTGTGAGAAGCAAGGATGTCGTATTCAATGAGAAAGTGTTGTACAAAGATCTGTTGCTGCAGCACAAGAAGAAAGAAAATGATTATGTTGTGTTGGATGATATTCCAAACAATGATGTTTCAGTGGTTCCTCATGCTGGGCAACAACAATAGCAAAAAATACCACAAACTCCTGTTAGATTATCTTCAAGGATAAGTAGACCTCCAGAAAGATTCTCTCCCTCTTTGTATACTATTTTGTTAACTGATGCTGGTGAACCGAATATTATGATGAAGCTATGCAGGTGGATACCAAGGTTCAATGGGAGCATGGAATGGAAGAAGAAATGGACTCCGCTAAAAACCAGACTTGGGAATTATGCAAGTTGTCGCGGTAAAAAGGCTTTACCAAACAAATGGGTTTATAGGTGAAAGAGGAGGATGGAGGTAAGAAAAGATTTAAAGCCGATTAGTTGTAAAGGGATTTGCATAGAAAAAGGTATCGATTTTGATGATATTTTTTCTCATGTTGTTAAAATGACTTCTAGTCATATTGTTTTAAGTATTGTGGCTATGAAGATTTGCATTTAGAATAGCTTGATGTTAAAACAACATTTCTCCATGGTGATTTGGAAGAGGAAATATATATGGAACAACCACAAGGATTTGAGGTCAAAGGTAAGGAGAAACTAGTGTGCAAATTGAAGAAAATTTTATATGGCTTGAAGCAAGCACCTCGGCAATGGTACTTGAAATTTGATAGTTTTATGGCTGAGCAAGGCTACAACAGGTGTAATTCTGACCATTGTGTTTATTTTAAGAGGTTGGATAATGATAGCTACATTATTTTGTGTTTGTATGTTGATGACATGCTTGTAGCTGGGTCTAACATGGATCACATAAGAGAGTTGAAAAAACAATTAGCAAAGTCTTTTGCTATGAAGGATTTAGGGGCAACAAAACAAATCCTTGGTATGAAAATTTGTAGAGATAGGAAAAATAGGCAATTGTTTTTATCTCAGGCTAATTATGTTGAAAAGGTGTTGTAGAGATTTCATATGGAGAATGCAAAAGCTGTCAACACACCTTTGCCTAGTCATGTCAAATTGACTAAGGATATGTGTCCAAAGACACAAGAGGAGGAAAAAATTTCTAAGGTACCATATGCTTCAGCTGTAGGTAGTTTGATGTATGCCATGGTATGCACGAGACCGGGTATTGCACATGTTGTAGGAGTTGTTAGCAGGTATTTAAGTCATTCCAGAGTTGAGCATTGGAATGCGGTAAAATGGATTCTCAGGTATTTAAGAGGTACATCCAATAATTGTTTATGTTTTTGGGACTCTAATACTGATTTAAAAGGCTATGTTGACTCATATTTAGCAGGGGATATAGATACCAGATGGAGTACCACAGGTAATGTATTTATAGTTGGTGGGATAGTAGTGAGTTGGATTTCTCGCTTGCAAAAGGTGGTTGCTTTATCCACCATAGAGGCAGAGTATGTTGTTGCAATAGAGGCGGCAAAGGAGATGATATGGCTGCAACTTTTCATGGAGGAGTTGGGAAAACAACAAGCTGGAAATTACTTGTTTACAAACAGTTAGAGTGCTATACATCTTGCAAAGAATTCTACTTTGCATTCTAAAAAAAACACATACAGTTGAGATATCATTTCATTCAGTCAGTGTTGGAGGATGGACAGGTCAAGCTGGAGAAGATACATACAGATGTCAATCCAGTGGATATGTTTACAAAGGTGGTAACAAGGGAGAAGCTGAGCTCCTCTTCAGCTTTGGTTGGTCTTCAAGGTTGAATTAAAGTATAACAGAGCAGTAAGGTCCAAGGTACTTATTTCCAGTGGGAGTTGTAATTGCAGTAGTGTCGTCCAGAATCAATCTCCAAGTTGGAGATTGTGTTGGTGTGGAGCCTAATCAGTCTCCAAGTGGGAGATTGTTCGTATGTGGCGACTGATCATTCTATATTGTATAGCCCATGGTATATTGTACACCCTAGCCCTATCCTTGTCAGGGTTCGGGGCCAAGCTGGGCCCCGGGCAGGGGTTCAGGGGCGGCAGCCCCCGAGAAGAATTTTCTTCCTACTTTTTCACGTCATCATCGAAAAAGGGAAAAATCAATGAAAAAGGAAAAATCCGATTTTGTAGAACCCTAAAATCTAGAAGCTTCTAAGCTTGTTAAAAAGGGGTTCAGATTGGTATTACAGTATGATGACAAATGCGATTATTCGCAAGATTGTAATAGGTTTTATACTGGATAATAAAAGTATTGGATGGCTGCAGTTTGGTGGATGTAGCCCAGATAGGGTGAACCACGTTAAATTCTTTGTGTTAAGATTTATTCTGTGTGTATTTTAGTTTCTCTATTTATTATTTAAATCTGCATTTAATTGTTAGATATCTACCATATTCTAACCCTAACATATAGGTCAAGTTCTTGGAAGACATTATCTAGTTCATAATCACTGGTTGTGTAGGAATCCCATTCATACTCATTCGAATCAATTTCCCCATAGTATCAATCCTCCTCCTTAGATGTCTTGAGTTCATGTGAAACCTTCACATCCTCACTCAAGGTCAACTTAGTAATAGGAATGCTCACTTTTGTGGGCATGTACCCTAGGCCAATGTATTTTGGTTGGCAAGGAGGTAGTATTAGCTCTATCATTCCATCCTTGTTTAGGCCAAGACCACTATTTCCATCATATCCTTTTTTTTCATAAGCTCACCTTCAAACGAACATTCAACATCATCATAAGCCTTGATAAAAATTGTTTTAGATTGATCTATGCAAGCCTCAGAGAATCCCAATGTTGTAACCAATTTTAGGGTACATATGTTTAGGTCTACTCCACCTTCTACTAAGACTCATTTGATTTTATGTTTTATTAATGTAGACTTCAAGGTGTAGGGGATCATTATTATTTGGATTTTGTGTGGAAAGATCTTGTTTGGAAAAGGTGACATGATGAGGTGTAGCTAGGTATCCAACCATGGCCTAATATTGATCGACTTTTAGGTCAAAAGGTATGGATGTTTCTTGTAAGGCCTTGTCTAGAATGGCTTTGTGCTCTGGGGAAATGTAGAGCATCTCAAGAATGGTTATTTGTGTGGGTGTCTTTCCTAGATGATCAAGGGGGTTGTACTGACTCTTTAGTATTGGATTAGAGGCAGCCCCTTGCAAGGTCACCTTAGCTCTGCAGGTAGTGATGGCACATTTTGAGCATTTGTTAATGGTAGCAACATGATCATAAAGGGCTCGAATGTGATGTATGGTATAGTCATGGTGAACATGGGTATAATTAGCATTGTTATTATTCCCTAAACTATAGTTCTTCCCTTTTCCATGGTCTTGCAAGGGAATTTTGAGTGTGGCATGATCAACATTAGTTTTAGGTTGTGAGTTATCTATTGAAATGTCACCATGTTCAATAAGATCCTAAATGAGATTCTTGAGTGTCCAACATGATGATGTCTTGTGTCCTTTTCCACGATGATAATCAAAAAATTCATTTTTGATCAACCAATTGGGTTTGACCAAATTCGGTTCATATGTCTTAATGTTTGGAATTTGAATGATGTTTGATCACAAAATTTCTTCAAAACCAAATCAATGGGTTCCCCTAAGGGTGTATATGTTCTCTTAGTGTGTGGAGGTCCTTTGTATTGTTGTTGATTATTTTAGAAAAAATTAAATGTTTTATCATGACTAGTGTTTGTGTTTGATGTAGAAGGACCTTTAAGATGAAGGGTAGGGATGCCTTGATTTACCAGCATCCACAACCCCATCATTAGTGACATTATTTTTTCAAGACCAATTTTTTCTTTTGTCATTATTAGCTTTTGGAGTTCCCTTTTGCACTTTAACTAGTCCCTTTGTCACAAGATCCTTTTCAATAAAGAAATTTTTCAATGATGTCCTCAAAATTTGTCCAACATTGTATTTGGAGTTGATTCATTAATTATGTGTTAATTTTTTCCATAAACATGGGGAATAACTATTTCTCAGGTGTTTGGAAAGGATACTTGCTAGCCATACTTTGCCATCGTTGATAGAATGATGTGAGTGAATCTCCCTTATCTTGTTTAGTTGTACACAGTTTTGCAAGGGTCATATCACTTTCTATATTGTAGGAAAAGTGATTAATGAATCTGTCAGCCAAGTCACCCCATGTTTGAATCCCCAGAGGAAGGTGTGCAAACCACTCTAGATCTTGTCCTGCAAGACTTCATGGAAATAGTATCATCAAATATGTAGGCTCAAAAGTGATTTCCATACATGGGCCATGTTAAATTCTCATATGTGTTCTACTGCATCCCCTTTCCCTTTATACTTGGTAAATTTTGGTGTGGTAAAATGTGGAGGGATAGGTGGCGTGTATAGATTTTTGTCACATGGATAAGGACACTATTCCTCCATAGAATAGGTTTATTTGTTGTTCCCCAAATGCATGTTTTCCATTTGTTGTATTAAGATGTATGCAAGAGATGGTGTTGTGTTAAGTTGATTTTTCATGATGGAATTGGTGTCAAATGTTGGATTTGGTGTGGAAAATTTTTGTATGGGACCTTGATTACCTTGTTGATATTGATGTGTAAATGTTACATTGGTGTTGGCCTGATTTGGAATGAAATTGGTATTTTTATTTATCTCAAATGTCATTTGTGTCTGGGGAAACATTTTGAAATTAAGGAGATGAACCTTGATTAGCACTTTGAAGTTGAAATTTTTGACCTTGATTTGTCTTTAGAGGCATGGACGTTGATTGGTATTTTGAAATTGAGGGGTAGGGCCTTGATTTGTGTTTTGAAATTGATTTGGCACTTTACATGGAACAAAATGAATCCTCCTTGATTTATTGGGTTGATTTTGAAGCGTGAGACCTTGATTTGTCTTTTGGAATAGATGATTTGTGAATGTCATACCCATGGAGCTTGATGATGAGGCACCAAATGTAAAAAAATTTCCTTGTGTTGTGGTATGAGTTCTCTTATTTCCAAATGTTGGTGGATTAGGAATGTGTACATTTGTTGCCATGTGTGTTGTTGTCCAAGTTGTAGGTTAGTGAACATTTGTTGTGAAGATGGCATTCCTAGTGAGAATGTGTTTTGGGTGAAACCTTAGTTTAGTCATTATGTAGCTCCCTCCATAAGTGTAGAAAAATCATAGCCTTGAGGAAGTTTGGCACCTTGCTTAGCTAGTGCATAAAATATATTTTTTGGATCAACACTAACAAGCTCATCTAGAATGTGTATAATCCTTAGATCTTGGGAGGCTCTTTCAATCTCTTTTGGAGTTAGACATTTGTTGAAGTTTGTTAAGCCAAGACTATCAAATGTGTTTGGTGATTTTCTTTGTGGTGTTTCTCTTTTTAATGGTGAAGATTGATTTGAATTTGATCCAAGGTTTGTGCCATAAGGGGGACTAGAAAATAATTCACTTGAAGAATCCATGTCCTTTCTTTTTGCTCATGATCTTGTTTCAACCATGTAAGACTTGCAAGGTGGATGTGATAATGCAAGAGCTAGTAAATGCCAAGTGGGATATGAGACTAAGCTATTTTTTTATATTTTTTTAGATTTTTGAGGATATGAGGATGAAAAATGCTAATGCACCTAAGACTAAGGTTTGAGATGCAATAATGATAATGACCTTATAACCAAGGGATATGATATGAAAATGCAGCTAAATGATATGACTAAGGGATGTAAAATGATACTAATGATATGGAATTTAAGATATAAGAAAAATGATGCTAACCAAGATATGTTGATCCAAGATTACAAACCAAATTGTCAATGATCTTTATGAGAAGCAATATTCATAGTATTTGATAAGGTGGGTCTAAACTAAGACATAAGTTTTAGACCCAATTTTTACAATGAAACTAACGATGATGGTGATTGATAAGTTGAAAGATAATGGTCAATGACAATCTGAATAAGTAATCGTGAATTGTCCAAAGGCTTGATAAGCTTTCTATGTCTGAATTCTAAAAGGTATATGCAACCTAAGCCAAACCAAAGATTAATTATGCTAGGAAAGAGTGGGTAATGCAACCTAAATGAAAATGATAGAATGGACTGATCAAGATATGCAAGTTTAATGTTCAGATGATAAGATCACTTTCAAGATGATTAATTTCAAGATTGGACAAGTATTCTCTAAAATTTTGATAATCAGGAAATTGTGGCTCATTGTTTTTGCAAGTGTGGTTTTTTGGTAGATGTAGGTAACTAGTTAACAAATGCGATGAATTATAGTAGATGCAGAATTTTAGTTGTGGTTTTTTGATTAATAAATGTGACTTAGTTTGTAGTTACAGGTTTTTTTTCATAAAATGTGGTTAATAGTGAGATGAGTTGCAATTTTATGGTTCCAAATGGTTTTTGTTTTGGTAAATGTTTGAAATGTGATTGAAGATGTTCTAAAAACATAGAAGACACTCTAAAAATAGCTTTTTTTAGGTTTTGACTTGTGAAATTTTGAAATGCACGTGTATTTTTAGAGGTTATTCACCCCAATTTCCACTAGTATAAACACATATAAAAAAAAATCAAGCACTGCTTATCCCTAAGGTCAATGTCCAATAGCATGATGCTTAGTCTCACAACTTGGAATCTTCTTCAAAAAAAGTGTAGGCACCCCCCACACTTTGTCTTTGTGAGAGAGGATGTATAGGGGCCTCCTGGAATGGAAGGATAACCCAAATCACCCTCTCCTTGAAAAGCTATAAGTAAAAAAAGTAACTTATGCTACATTGGGTTTTTTTGTCTCAACCCAAGGGAGCCATATGGTGAGTAAATTTTAGGGTGTGGTGCTACACCCTTGCATTGAGAGTGATGCCAATATAAGTTAATCAATAAGGGTGGATACTAAACTAATGTCTAGTCACAACTAAGGGACTTCCCATTGCATGAGCATCCAACAAGCCACTTAAGGCTCTAACCACTCCTACTAATGATACTAAATATACCACATTTAAATGATGTGGGTAGCTTACACTTTTAGAATGGCACTGTATGGTGACAACTAATGGTAGTTTTCCCTTGGCTTTCACCTAAGACTTTTATATTCCAGCCCGAGGGAAAAATCATTTTGGTTCACCTTCAAGTTCTCTATTAGAATGTGTCTCTTAGGAAGGCCCAACTAAAAAAGGAAAAAATAAGATGCAATGGTTTTTCTTCACCCAAGATCACACAAAGTGCAAGGGTAAAGGATACTCTCACTACACCTTATGGGATCTACTACAAATAGTTGTGCAAGTGCACCAAACACGGTAGACAATCATTCATTAATTAACCCAAATTGAAATGTGCCTACTTAAAAAACAACAAAATGTAGGTTGTGGTTTTTTTTTAGGCCCAATGAGTGTAGAAATGTAGTTTTTTGTTCATTTTAAAACTGAATGAGTGAAGGATGCAAGTTATGTTATTTTTAATCCCATGAATGTAAATGTAGTTTATTGTTCATTTTAAATCCCATGAGCTTAGAAATGTAGTTTGTTGTTCATTTTAAGCCCATGAATGTAAATGTGGATTGTGTTCTTTTTAAATCCCAATGATGTGTGTTAAAAACCAAAATGCTTCCTATTTTAAACAAAGATAAACAAAACCCTACAAAACCACAAGTCAAATCTCCCCAAAATGAAAGCCACATGCTGGAAACAAGAGATTAGTAAACCAAAAACCCTAATCTAAAGCAAACCAAAAAGGAAAAACTGAAATAAAACCCAAAATTAAAAATTTATACCTTATCAGTCAATCGCGATGTTCTGCTAAGTAGTTGTGGCTCATGGATGCAATTTAAGAAATAGCAAATGTAGACTATGGTACAACAAATGTGACTCAAATTTTAATAGTTGTGTCACTCTAGCTTTTATCAGTTGCGGCTCAAAACCCTTAAAATGTGGAGTTATTTGGATTTTTGTCACACCACCCATAGTTGCATCATTTTTTTTCATGAATGCGGCTCATGAACCTGCAAAAAAACAAAAACAAAAACAAACACATAGATTTCTCTACAAATTTCATAAGTTTCATGTCGCTTGTTCACCAATATAAGGATGTGGAAATTCAAATCAAAAGGGGTAAATATCAAGTAGCAACCACTCTACTTCAATTCTAAACCAAAATCCAAATTCAATCAAGAAAGTACAAATGAAAGAGGAAATCAAACAAATATGAAAGAATAAAGCAAAATTCCTCTATCAAAGTTGTTTCATCTTCCTAAGCTTCTCCTCAAATATGCTTTTATAAACTTTCCCTTAGTTTTTGTTACACAAATACTTGCAAGTGATAATGATATGGTAGCATGAATGTTGGAGAATGTGATTGTAAAGCAAAAATGGAGGAGAATTCCTTCTTTTATAGAGGAGCTTCTCAAGTGGACAGATGAGATTAATCTTCTAGAAAATGCTAAGATCAACGGTGGAGGATTCATGCACCACAAAGTAGTGGGCTAGGGATGGCTATGAATACACGGTCAAGATTATTTGAAGACCAGAGGTAATCAACAGTCTAGATTTGAAAGAAGAGAGTGGAGGAATCTTTGACCATATTATTTAAATTGGTAAAAGATGTGGAGGAATAAATAACTAGAAATTATTATTTATTTATAAGAGAAAGGGAATATGATTCATGAGAGGAATCTTTGACCATATTATTTAAATTTGTAAAAGATGTGGAGGAATAAATAACTAAAAATGATTATTTATTTATAAGAGAAAGCGAAAATGAATATTTAATTTAAAATAATTGTGCAACCATTAAATTAAATATAGAGGTGATGAAAAAAGGAATTAAATAATTAAATCGGATTAATTATTTCATAGTGGAAGAGTAGTAAGAGAGAGTCAAATAATTTCAATAATTATTTAACCATAGAAGAACGAAAAGATTAATGAATAGATAAATAATAAAAAATAATTATTTAACTATAGATGAATGACGAAGAGAAAATAATTAAATAAATAATAATTTATTTAATTATAGAAGGTAGGGGAATGTTAGCGATGCAATTAAGAAAGTAATTTATTTAATTGATAAAAAAGAAGAATAAAGCAAGGGAATGTGAATTAATTAAATAATTAAAAATTATTTAATTAATAGAGGAAGGTGGTAAAATAATTACATAATTATGTAAGGGAGATAAGAGGTAGAAGTAGGAAAAATGTTGTTCACAGACCCAGGACATTTTTTAGTGTCTACACCAAGCATTTCCTATCGATTTTTCATCAAAAAGGTATGTTAAAATGCATATTTTTGGATTATTTTGATAGTTTTATATGTTTTTTAACAAAATATTAGGTTTTTTTTGTTGAAATTTTAGGAATTAGTTGCAAACTATGTTAATTTATAAATTTTTAATTTACAACAGGGTTTAAATGGCATAAGATTTAGCAAATTCTCCTTCAATTCAAGACCTAATTGAAATAAATATTACTAGATTGAGAAACATTGTTGAGAGATACTATACCCACTAGCATTTACGATCAGTCACACTAAATATAGAGGCCATAATGAATCATGTTAGGGACATCACTAGGCAACATGCTTCATTTAAGGAATGGAGAGATCGGAAGAGGTTAGAATATGCAAATGGTTTAGGCTATGATGAAATTAAAAAATTAGAAACATCTAAAGCCAATTTAGCCCAACATTTTATGCATCAAAGAGCATGAAAAAATTTCGGTTTATGCAAACCAAAAAATTTCATAAAATGGTGCACCCATCATGGCATAATTGCAAACTTTTGGGATTGTTCGTGGATGGTTTTTGATAAACTACCCAACAACAATTTTGATGTACCTCTATACTTTCTTTGCAAATTATATGTGGAATTTGGTATAGAAAGATATGTCAACTATTTTTATTTTAGGCATTTTCAAGGACTAGGTATGGGTATGCCCCAACATAGACCTAGCATAATGTGTATTATGCAAGGTCCCTATGTTCTCCCTTTTCGTATTCCTCCCCCACCTCCAGCACCCCATCCAAACCTTGTTTTTGATACAACCCATCATAGTCTCTTGGCCATACACTCTTTGAACATCCATTTGATTACACACTCATCACAATTCATTCAACTTCCAGAGGGTAGCACTCCTTGTGCTTCAATTGATACTAGTGCAGAATCATCATTCAGACATGTTTGTGTGCCTCATCAGTATACTACATGTAGGCATACATGTCTAGATCCTACGGGAGATATGAATGAGCCTCCCCTAAACACATCTAAGTATGCGGTGCATGACACATCACTTGGAGGAGATGAGGCACTAGTGCATACTACAAGTGAAATGGAGACATGTGAGGGAGGAATAAGTGTAGTTCCCTCCATTGATGTAGATGAGGAGAAAAAACATCAACCTTTTGTATAGATAAAACTTAAACTTATTTCATAATGCATCTCATTTAAAATTATTATAACAAATAGTACATGTTTTTGATAAAGTAGGAAACATTTATAGGGTGTTGTACCCTTTACACGGAGAGCCCTCAGGGCCAAAAAAAGCTAGTTCAAAATAGGACATGAACTAGAATACAGAAATAGGACATGGATAGTTGACGGACCGCATGTTGAACAGAGGACTAGGACTAGAAAACCACAAAATCTGAGGGATAGATCTGACTCCCAAAACCCAAGGCCATAGTTTGGGAAGTCCCTTCTTTTTTCTCTACACAACAGACTAGGAAGGCTTAGAAATGAAGTCCACCAAGTGAGGCAAGATGAGTGGTTCCTCAACAACCACCATGGACAAAGAGTCACCATGTAGCAAAGTTAGCAACATAGAAGAGTAGTCAAGATAGTTTGGAGGATTAGCAACAATGTTCATCTAGGGATAGACAGGCTCTACCAACACAATGATAGCAGTATGGGGCAATAATGGTTCCATAGAAGGGATAGCCAGAGGAGAATCCTGGGGAGACAACCTCCAAGGGTGAATCAAAAAAGGAAGGGATGTCCTCCCTAGAGGGACCATCCGAAGAGGGAGAGCCAACCATGAGATGTTCTATGAGAGCATCCTTCCACCAATTAGCAATTCCCTTGCGACGAGCAAGAGGGTAGCTATAGGCCAAATTACCAACAAAGAAACATCTCCTACACTAAAAAGGGAGCCCTTCATAGTCCAAAAGCTACTTCCAAGGTCTGTCCTCCACCATCAAGACCACATCACCATGGAGAGGTTTGGAGATGTCCAAATCGATTAAAATACAAGCCACCATAGTGTGCCCAAGATCCCTAGATGTAGATTCCACTTTCAGAAAACAACCAATGGCATTTCCAATAGCATCAAAACAAGAATCCTCCTGAACTAGAGAGGGAGGTTCGGCAATTGGACCCAAACTGGTCTAATATTTAGTGGCTTCGTAAGAGGATTGAAGGAGTGAAACCAAGGCCAAAGGAACAATGAATGAATACCCTACATCCACCCCCTATCCAACACCCTATCTCACTCCTTAGAGGAAGTAAAGGTTGCAAAGAAAAAGCCTCTAGCACTAGGATAAAGATCAATCTTCCCAAAAATAATAGGTTTCCAGGAAAGAGAAACCCACTCATGGAGATCAAGAAGGGAGGTCCACAAGTTGTTAAACCTATAGACCGCACCCTGACACATAAAAATCCTCATTTTCAGTAACCTTGAGTCCATAGAGCACAACAGGGGATGCATGAGTGTAGGTCAAAAGCCGAATCCTAGCCGAAGCAGGAGGAATCTAGGAACAAGTATTTACAACATTTGAGAAGGATTTTCGATGGCAGCTAGAAGTGTCAGGAGGAGATGGATCCCACACAACAATGTTATCCTATAGTGGACCAAAATATCCCCATCCAAACTAGCCCGTAACATGTCCTTCAGAGGATTCAGAGGAATCTCGTTCAATGAACCAACCTTCCCTTGCAAAGCCCCATCCAAACAAAACCATGCAGCATCATTTTTCTAGTTTTTTTCCCGTTGAACGTCACCAAAATAGTTCCCACCCAATGCCATATAGAAAGGATGTTAATGATGAAGTAACAAATAGAACATGTTACTAATGTATATTTAAGTGGGTTTGAACAGTTGATAATGGAGGAACAGATTAGATATGTGCAACATGGCACTCTTTTGGCCATTGAGTTTGGCCTAAACACATTGGTACTATTTTTTTACATGTAATTTTTTTTAGTGTACGCATATCCTTTAAATCATGAATAATTAAATACATACTAATTTATATCTTGATCTTATTTTTAATTTTGCAGTGTACTCCAGAAGTGATTGACGCCACATCTTTTACCATGATGAGTTCCTCCAATCAATTATCTCAATTGCATCACCTATTTGAGTATATGATTTTTTTATATCTGGTAGATCTATATAAGTTTGTAGATATATATGTAGATATATGTTAGTTTATATTTTTTTGTTAGAAATTATATATTAATTTTGTCATTTTTATTCTTCTTGTTGTAGAGTATGTCACTATCCACGTTCATGGATCCAATTCCAAGACAATATGGTATGAATCCTAAGCGTCCTAAGTGACCATCATTTTCTCAATGTATGGTAGCCAAAGAAAAATGCTTGAGGTAATGAATAATTGAATTACACTTTAATTTATAGTTTAATATAGTGATTAGATGTTATTTTGAAAGTTATAAAAATAGTAGATAACTTTGATCTATTTACTAGTTTAATTTATATACCATTGAGAGCTAATTAATCTAATTTGTGGTTCAAATTGTTTTTATGTAGACATATTCTCATCCATCAGCTAGCTCAAAGAGGCTACACTTTGGTGATCCAATAGAAGATTAGGATTTTGTTGACATGACAACCATTTGATATATACATTGTATATATATAGACTATGAGATGGAATATGCCATATTTTGTAAATATTGTTTTGAGTTGGCATATATGCCAAATTCCTATATGTAGATATACAATTACTTTACACTTTTATATATAAATATCGATATTTGACATATTTTGTTCATTGTCTGCATGGTTTCCTATTTTTGAAACTTAAAATTTGAATGTATAATACCTTTATAATGGTTGAGCTATGATGGATAACATGTTATATGGATATTGATTTCTTGCAATCTTGCACTTTAATAGTTTATAAATTACATAAATCATTTTTACTCATGTTATAGTACGGTTAAATTTGGTTTCCTTGGGAAAATTCACCAAATTTGATCCCTTTATCATTAGTCTCTATAGTTGCAACCATAGTAGCAAAATTGAAATGCATTTCCATAGCATAGAGATATAGAGAAAAAAATAAAATAAAGAGTTCAACCAATGATTTGTAGAAAATATATTTTTTTAGTTTAAATTCATATCATTGATTACATTGCATTGCACATCTTTCAAACTCAAAGAATTACTTCACATTGCATAACTAATAACTAGATGGTAATAGATGACAAGTTTTCAATTATGCTATAGTATTTACAAAGTCAACCTAAGCAGATATGCAATTACTTCACATTACACAACTAATAACTAGGAACAGTTGTCAATTGCATTTGTTTTTCATGGCATTCCATGAGACAACATTTCTTTTCAAGGAATTTTTTCAAATAGTTCACTGCCTTTTATATGCTACCACATTTTTCATACATGTCTACCAAATTATTTTATCAAACAATTTACTTCCTTTCTGCTATGGCTAATATCCTAAAACAGGTGTCTTAAAACAAGCTATGGATTCTTGGAAAAAATCTATCAAAGCATTAGTAAGCAATATTACATTGCATTGCCTTAAAAAATTAGTAAGAAATTTTTGTAGTTTATATTCATTTCACTGATTGCATTGCATTGCACATCTTTCAAACTCAAAGTATTACTTCATATTTGATAATTAATAACTAGATGGTGATGGATGACAAAATTTCAATTACAATATAGTTTTTACAAAGTCAACCTAAGCAGATATTTAATTACTTCACATTGCATAACTAATAACTAGGAGCAGTTGCCAATTGCATTTGCTTGTTATGGCATTCCATGAGACCACATTTCTTTGAGGAATTTTTCAAACAACTCACTACCCATTCTATGCCTATGGCTAAAATCCTAAAATAGGCGCTTTCAAACATTCTATGGATGCTTGGAAAAAATCTATCAAAGAATATTAGTAAGCAATATTACATTGCATTTCCTTAAAAAATTAGTAAGATTTTTTTTGTAGTTTATATTCTTATTATTGATTACATTACATTGCACATCTTTCAAACTCAAAGAATACTTCACATTGTATAACTAATAACTAGATGGTGATAGATGACAATTTTTTAAACATGGCATTGCATCACCATGGGACCATATTTCTTTGAGGCATTTTTTCAAATAGTTCACTTCCTTGTCTATGCTACCACATTTTCAAACTTGTCTACCAAATCATTTTATCAAATAGTTCACTGCCTTACTGCTATGCCTAAAATCTTAAAACTCTATCCAAGAAAATGGATTTTTTTTCCTAAGGGATAATGAAGGAGAAGTTGCTACAAAGATTAAAGTAAAAGATATGAAAAAGTAGTCAGAAAATCATGAAAAGAAATAAAAGATTGCTGCTATCCTAAGGGTTGGTGAGAGTGCATTTTATCTAAAAGACAAGTGAAAAATCTTCACCATTGCTTCACTATTAAGTAGGTGCCAACATGAACCAATGTATGAATGTGTGAGCAATTTTGATGTGAAAATATATACACGTGACATTCATGATTACACAAACATGTGACATTTTTCAACATAACATGATATTCATAATCATCATAACACAACATACATTCTACCATCAATATAACCAATAATGCTCATATATTATATTTTTCATGTCCTCATGTACAAATCCATCGCATATAATTTTTAACCAGCATAATAATCAATACAAATAATAATGCCATATAATTATTACTAATGTTCTCATGTAAAAATGCATTGATGCATCTTTCTATCAAGCTATCATAGATACACAAATAATATGTTCCCCTAATATCCTCACTCCATTACGCACATCTCAAATCATTGCTACTCTCACAAACACCTGCATTGCAATATTACAAAAACTGTTAAAAAAAAAAAAAATTGTAAAGATAATTGAACAATGAAAGCAACATGAACTCCAATGTTGGATGCATTGCCATTTAACCGCATGTCCTACTCAAAGCTTGTTTTGCAAAATTCCTACATATAAATATTAGAAAATTATGGGTTATAAACATCATGAAAAAAAAGGTAATATGTTCATTCTTTCAAATCAAATGAAAAATTATAAATCAAGAGATTAAAGTATATGAATAAGATACATCCTTATGAATTACATTGGATGTGTCAATGTTGAAGCAAATTTTTTTAACTTTTGTTTTGAATCGCTTCTTGATGCAATAGTATTTTCCACCAAACTGACTTACATTTGTTAAGAATTTTTAAGAAACATAATCTTGAATCTACTATTGACTTAACAATGGTGAAGATTAAACATGAATATGGGAAAATGAAAAAATTGTAATATTTTTAGTAATTTTGACAAAGGGGCAGCATGGACATGTTGATGTACACAGGTAAATACTAGGGAAGGCCTATGCTTGTTGCCCAAGTCACCCAATTCTTTTGAGGTTCTCTTTTTGAGGTAGTCCCTTGAGAGATCTAAAATCCAAAAAATTTCAAAATTTGACAGAGTCATTCTGAGAGCTCGTGGCACATAGAAATTCTTCATCTACACCTACAGGTAGATATTGAATCCCTTCAAACCTACCTCTCTCAATTTGGGTAAACTCAATACTGTTTGTGTGTTCCAATGTCAAATGCATTCTTGTAAAAATTATTAATGGAAAGCAGTGCAAAAAATGAAAAGAAGCATTTTTTTTTGTGCATAATGGAGAAAAAACAATTGTACTAGCACATCAAGGTGAGAATTCCAACTATATGAAAGGCCTCCTTTTGTCACCCAAGTCTCCCCATGATTCTAGAGTGCACTAATTTGGGGTAGTCTTCGAAGTGTCGTAAGAGAAAAAAATGCAAAATTGTTAAGTTTTTAATATTTTTGACTAATGGGAAGTGTGGACATATCGAGGTAGGTAGGTAAATACTATGGAAGGTCTCTTTTCATTTCCCATGTCACTTGATCATTCTGAGGTGCTCTTTCCAGGGTAGTCTCTAAAGTGCCTTAAGAGCAAAAAGTGCATAGTTAATTTTTTAGTAATTTTGACAAATGGGAAGCATGGGAACATCAAGGTAGGTAGGTAAATACTATGGAAAGTATTATTTTTTTCCCAAGTCACCTGATCATTCTAGGTTTCTCTTTCTAGGTGGTCTCTTAAGTGCCTTAAGAGAAAAAAATGCAAACAAGGGTAATTTTTTAGTAATTTTGATGAGTGGGTAGTGTGGGAACATCAAGGTAGGTAGGTAAATACTAGGTAAGGTCTCTTTTTGTTTCCCAAGTCACCCAATTATTCTGAGGCGCTCTTTCTAAGATGGTCTCTCAAGAGGCCTAAAAGCAAAAAATTGTCAAAACTTTGACAAAGTTGTTATGAGAGCCCGTGACACATAGGAATGATTTATTTGGACCTAAAAGTGTATATTGAATCCCTTCAAACCAAACTCTCTCGGATTGGGTCAACTCAATGTTGTTTGTGTGTTCCAGTGTTAAATGCATTCTTGCAAAAAAAATTAGTGGAAAGTAGTGCAAAAGATGGAAAGAATCATTTTTTTGTTTTGTGCATAATGGAGAAAAACCAATTGTATTAACAAATCAAGGTGGGAATTACAACACTAAAAAATTCCTCCTTTTATTTCTGAAGTCCCCCTGTTATTTTGGAGTGCACTAATATGGGGTAGTCTTGAAAGTGTTTTAAGAGAAAAAAATGCAAAATTGTTAATTTTTCAGTATTTTTGACTAATGGGAAGTGTGGAATCATCAAATTTGGAAGGTAAATACTAGGGAAGATCTCTTTTCATTTCCCATGTCACCCAATCATTTTGGGGTGTTCTTTTCGAGGTAATCTCTAAAGTGCCTTAAGAGTAAAAAATGCAAAAAGAGTTATTTTTTTAGTAATTTTGATGAATAGGAAGTGTGGGAACGTTGAGGTAGGTAGGTAAATACTATGTAAGGTATAAGTTTTTTGCTGAAGTCACCCAATCATTCTAGGGTGCTCTTTTTGGTGTAGTCTCTTAAGTGCCTTAAGAGCAAAAGATGCCAAAATTATTAATTTTTTAGTAATTTTTATGAATGGGAAGCATGGGTACATTGAGTTAGGTAGGTAAATACTATGGAAGGTCTCTTTTTTTTTCCTAAGTCACCTCATTATTCTAAGGTGCTCTTTCTGAGGTAGTCTCTTAAGAGCCCTAAAAGCCAAAAATTGTCAAACTTTGATGAAGTTGTTATGAGAGCTCGTGGCACTTAGGAATGCTTTGTATGGACCTACAAGTGGATATTGAATCCCTTCAAACCAACCTCTCTCATTTTAGGTCAACTCAAGACCATTTATGTGTTCCACTGTCAAATGCATTCATGCAAAAATTGTTAGTGGAAAGTAGTGCAAAAAATGGAAAGAAGCATTTTTTTGTTTTGTGCATAATGGAGTAAAACCAATTTTACTAAAACATCAAGGTGGGCAGTCCAAAACTATGATGGCCTCCTTTTGTCTCCCAATTCCCCTTGTGATTTCAAAGTGCACTAATCTGGGGTAGTCTTGAAAGTGTCGTAAGAGAAAAAATGCAAAATTGTTAAGTTTTTAGTATTTTTTACTAATGGGAAGTGTGGACATATCAAGGTAGGTAGCTAAATACTAGGGAAGGCCTCCTTTTTACTTCCCATGTCACCCGATCATTTTGGGGTGCTCTTTCTGAGATAGTCTCTAAAGTGCCTTAATAGCAAAAAATACAAAAAGAGTTAATTTTTTAGTAATTTTCACGAATGTGTAGCATGGGCACATCGAGGTAGGAAATTAAATTCTATGGAAGGTATGAATTCATTGCCCACGTCACTTGATTATTCGGATGTTCTCTTTTTAGGGTAGTCTCTTAATAGCCCTAAAAGCATAAAATTATCAAACATTAATGAAGTCATTTTGAGAGCTTGTGGCACATAGGAATGCTTTGTCTAGACCTATAGGTGGATATTGAATCCATTCAAACCAACCTCTCTCATATTCTAAAGAGGATTGTGCTAAAGATAAAGGGGCTAGGTACTTTGGAATCCATGTATCTACCCACTATTGGGATTGTGCCTCAACTTACTAGGGTAACTATTGTCAGCATTGTGGAATATTCCTCTTTTCTTCATCGACGGGACCTTATTCATAGTCCCAATGATGGTCCAATGTTATTTCACCATTTTTTTCTATCGGCAGGTGTTGGCACTATCAGAAAAACTATGAGGCATGTCTCAACGATAGGATGATAATTCTTCCTTTGATGTAACACCATACTATGGGTGGGAACCTAATGGGAGTCTAAATGACAGAACAATATGAATCCATCGGTATGACTAAGGGACTTTGGTGGAACTTTTCACTATGTTCCAATGATGAATTGATGATCCATGGTGGAGCTTGAGCTGACAGGTGGAGAGTGGTGACATGGTGTTGAGCTAGAGGTAGTGGGGACCACTTGAAGCATTGTCAGAGGAACTTGCTTCCATAAGTGGGAGTCATTTTGGAGTCTCCTAGATAGGGAGATGAACAACTAATGAGTAATGATATTGTGGGACCCAACAACTACTTAGTTGGAAAGTGATAATTGGTTGGTCGACCAGTGTGACCTTTATTGGTGTGGCAATGTGTGATTGGTGAGACATGGTATTTTGTCTCACTAATACTCCGATGACTATTTTATCTGGTGGAAATTTCACTCATAGGTGGGACTCGAACAGATCGGCGAAAGGATGGATGTTGGTCCAATGATGGCCCAATAAGGAAACTCCTAAGTGATGGTTAGTCTATTGTAATGACTAGAAATTGAATCGGTATCTTTCCAACATGGTTTTGGTGATGCAGATGATTGAGGAATTCTCTCAAAAGAAAATTGTTGTATGTGTAATACATTGTAATAGTGACTGAGAGAGTTGAGTTGAGTTTTTTGAGAGGGAACGAGATTGATCAAGAATTGTAATGCTACCTATATTGAGTGATTCAATTGACATCTAAGAGGGAGAAATTATAACTCTATATGTGGAACTTTTGTTCACTGTAATACAAAGTGTTTTTCCTTGGTGTGGCAGGTTTTTTCCCCAAAGGGTCTTCCCACATTAAATACTAGTGTCTATTCTGTGTTGTGTGGAACTGTCTATTGTTTTCCTGGTAATGTGCATCTTTAATGAATTGTAATTTGAAATTTGAACCTTAAATATGAATTATCTTCTTATAATTGTCATTACGAAAGTGTTTCTGAACCTTACAAGTGGTATCAGAACCTAGCTAGTTGTTTTATCCTTGTGGGTTGGGCGGGTTTATCCTTACAAGTGGTATCAGAGCCTAGCTAGTTGTTTTATCCTTGTGGGTTGGGCAGGTTTTTTGTGCCAATTCTAGAGTGGGAGTCTTGTAGAGGAGTTTGGTAATTTCATTTGTAAATTAAGATGGCAAGCATGTCAGGAAAGATTGAAATTGAGAAGTTCAATGGTAAAAATTTTGAATTGTGGAAACTCAAAATGGAAGGTCTGCTAGTTGATAGAGATCTCTAGATTACTTTCCTTACAAGTGGTATCAGAGCCTAGCTAGTTGTTTTATCCTTGTGGGTTGGGCAGGTTTTTTGTGCCAATTCTAGAGTGGGAGTCTTGTAGAGGAGTTTGGTAATTTCATTTGTAAATTAAGATGGCAAGCATGTCAGGAAAGATTGAAATTGAGAAGTTCAATGGTAAAAATTTTGAATTGTGGAAACTCAAAATGGAAGATCTGCTAGTTGATAGAGATCTCTAGATTGTTGTTATGGAAACCAAACCATCAGGTATGAAGTAATAATATTGGAACCTCACTGATAGAAAATCAAAAGGGTTGATAAGACTCTGTTTAGCAGTCTCTATTCTCTTGAATGTTAATTAAGAGAAGTTTACATCTTTGTGGAAGAAGCTTGGAGACATTTATCAGGGCAAGTCCTTGGTGAATAAGTTGTTCCTAAGGAATAAGTTGTACTCTTTGAAGATGGAGGAAGGGGTGTCTATGGTTGATCATTTGAATATGCCCAATATGCTCATTGCCTAGTTGACATCTGTAGGTGTAAGATATATGATGAGGATCACTGTATGCTCTTGTTTTGTTCTTTTGCCAACTCTTGGGATCATTTAGTGATGGCGATTGGAAGCACAACAAACACTTTCAAGATGGAAGATGTCGTTGCTTCATTGCTATCAGAAGATATGCAAAGGAAATATTCTAAGATGGAAAAGGAGGCTCTTGTTGTTTGAAGCAGATCGAAGGAGAAAGGAAAGAAGAAGCACAAGAATTCTAAATCAAAATCTAAAGGGAGATCAAGTTCTCTTGGCAAGAAGTCCAAGGTGAAATGCTGGAATTGTGGGCAGCCTAGTCATGTACGTAAGGATTGCAAAGAGGAGAAAAAGAAGAAGAAAAACAACTCTTCAGATAATGATTCTTCTCAGAGTGATGCAAATGCCTTCATTGTAGCCTTGGTGATTCAAGCATCAAATGATTTCTTGCTAATTAACTTAGGTGCATCTTTTCACATGACATCTCATAGAGATTGGTTTATGAAATACAAAAATTATGTTGGTGGAAAGGTGTATTTGGAAAGTGACTCATCTCTAGAAATTTTTGGCCATGGAAGAGTCAGAATTCAATTTCCTAATAGAAGGATTAAAGAGATTGATGGTGTAATGCATATACTAGGTCTAGCTCAAAATTTACTATTTATAAGCTAGCTGAAAGATGTTGGCGTAAAAGTTTTTTTTTCGAATGGTGGCTACAAAATGACAAGAGGCTCGATGGTGTTGGCTAGGGGTGCTCGAATTGGTACTTTGTACAAGCTGGATGCACATGCAATTCAATGCAACAGTTTCTCTAAAAAGTCAAGCAAGGTTACTCGAGTAGAGAAGAAGATGGAAGTTCCTCTTGGGGAAAATTATTTGGAGGTGAAAATTTCAAAAGACCATGCTCTGGCATCAAAGGCTCAGCCACATTGGTCAGAAAGGCTTAAAATATTTGAAAAAAAACTAGTTGAAGGGCTTAATTATTGTAACCTTTAGTTTGATTTTTGTGAACATTGTATATATGGAAAACAACATCTTGTTTCATTTTATTCTAGTCCTCAATAATCTTTTGTTGTTCTAGATTATATTCACTCTGATATTTTTGGTCTAGTAAATGTTATTTCATTTTTGAAATCAAGATATTATGTTTCTTTTATTGATGATTATTCGAGAAGGAAATTTTTATACTTTTTAAAAAGTAAATCAAAAGTGTTCAGTCGGTTTAAAGAGTTTAAAAACTTGGTAGAAAAATTAAATGCCTAAGGATAGATAATGGTGGTGAGTTTTTTTCTTCATATTTTGAAAGGTAATATAAATACCATAGAATAAAAAGGCATAAAATGACACCTTACACTCTACAACAAAATGGATTTGTTGAAAGGTTGAACAAGATGCAAATGGAAAAGGTGAGAAGCCTGTTGAGAAATGCTAGTCTGGAGCAAAATTTTTGGGTTGAGGCTATGGCTACAACATGTTATTTAACAAATCAATCTCCCTCTTTGGAACTTGTTGACAAAACACCTATGGAAGCTTGGTCAAGTAAGAAGCCCTCTTTAAGACATTTAAGATTCTTTGGCTACGAAGCATATGTTCATGTGCCAAATGAAAAAAGATCTAAATTGGAAAATAAAGTTGTAAAATGTATCTTCATTGGCTACAACATTAGTGTGAAAGGATACAAGCTTTGGAATCCTATGACTGAAAAAGGTTGTATATAGAAAAATTGTAATCTTTCGTGAGCTGAAATCTTCTTCAGTGGATCTATAGTCAGAGGTGAAAGAAGAAAACAAAGAAAAGGTAGTTGAAATTCCTCGAACTCCAAATAAAGAGGAACTATGAAGTGTACTTGAAACTGAGAGTTCTAGCAGCTCTGAGAGTTCTAAAGAAGAAGAACCACAACCTCAACCTTAGCCTTTAAGGAGATCTACACGTGAAAGGCGGAAACCTGAAAGGTGTGGTTTTTCCATGTTGGATGTAAATTGTGCCCATGCTTTGATTACAAGCACTGATGAGCCTAGGACTGTGAAAGAGGCTATAGAAATGTTTGATTTGAATTCTTGGTTGGAGGCCATGAATGAGGAAATGGCATCATTAAAAATAATGCAACTTGGGATTTGGTGCCCTTGCCTAAAGGTAGAAAGCATGTTGGTTGTAAATGGGTGTTTAAGAAGAAAACTGGTATGGATGGTAGGGTTGAAAAGTATAAAGCTAGGTTGGTTTCGAAAGGCTATTCCTAGGTAGAGAGATTTGATTATGGGGAAATATTTTCTCCTGTAGCTAAGCTAACATCTATCAGATTTATTTTGTCACTTGCAACAGTGTATGACTTAGAGATTGAACAGATGGATGTGAAGACAACATTTCTTCATGGAGATCTTGAAGAAGAAATTTATATGTCCTAGCCTGAGCACTTTGTGGAAAAAGGTAAAGAAAATATGGTTTGCAAGTTAAAGAAATCTCTGTATGGTTTAAAACAATTTCCTAGAATGTGGTACCAAAAGTTTGACACTATTGCTTTGTCATTGGGATTTGTAAGATCAAAATTTGATCATTGTGTGTACCTCAAAACTGAAAAATGATTGAGTGCTTATTATTTCCCTATATGTTGATGATATGTTGTTCATAGAAAATAGTAAGACTATGATTTTTGATCTAAAATCTGAGTTGACTGCAAAGTTTAAAATGAAAGATCTTGGTGCAGCTTTGGGGATGGAAATAAAATGGAATGGAGCTAGTAGAAAGCTTTGGCTCAACCATAGTAAGTATATAAATATTGTCCTAGAGAGATTTTGTATGACTGATTGCAAGTAGCTAGTTGTTCCAGTGTTGCAGGAAACAAAGCTATCTATTGAGGATTTTCCAAAATATCCTACTCAGATGGAGGACATGAACAAAATTCCTTATGCAAGTGTAGTGGGTAGATTAATGTATGCAATGGTCTATACAAGGCCAGACATTTCCCAAGCAGTGGGAGCACTTAGCCAATTTATGGAAAATCTAGGAAGACCACATTGGGATGTTGTGAAAAGAGTTTTTAGATATCTGAAAGGTACCTCTCAATATGCTTTATGCTATCATGGTAACTCAGTTGGGTCAAAGATATCCATTATCATTTGAGGTTATGTGGATTCTAATTGGGTAGGGGATATTAATAGCAGAAGATCCACCAGTGGATACATCTTCATGTTGAATGGTGGTGCAGTTAGTTGGATGAGCAAGCAGTAGGATGTAGTCACTTTATCTACTATAGAAGAAGAACATATGGCAGCAACACATGCCTATAAAGAAGCTATTAGGATTAGATTTTTGTGTTTTGGTATTGGGTTCAATTCAGGGTAAATTACCATTTGCAATGACAATCATAGTTCTATTTTTTTAGCAAAAAATCCAACTTTCCATGCCAAGACAAAATATATTGATGTGTAGTATCATTTTGTATGGGATATGGTGGAGGATGAAAAGGTTAGTCTTGAGAAGGTGGATACTCTAAAAAAATTTGCAGATGCATTAATGAAACCAGTAAGCACAAACAAGTTTAGGTGGTGTGCTAGATCAATGGGCCTTGGGGCCTATGGCATTTAGTAATCACAATTTTGGAGAAGCTAGTAAGCCTTCATCAAGTGGGAGCATGTTGGAATTGTGCTTCAGCTTACTGGTATAACTATTGGTATGATTGTGGACTTTTCTTCTTTCCTTCATCGGCCATACTTTTCTCAATTGGTGGGACCTTGTTCATAGTCTGAATGATGGTCTGATGTTAGTTCACCATTGTGTTCTATCGGCGAGTGTTGGCACTATCAAAAAAACCATGAGGCATGTCTAATCCATAGGATGATAGTTCTTTTGTCGATGTAACACTCTACTATCAACGGGACCCTAATGGGAGTCTGAACGATAGAACGATATGACTCCATCTATATGACTAAGGACTTTGGTGGAACTCTTCACCATGTTCCAATGATAAAATGATGATCCATGGTGAAGCCTGAGATGATAGGTGGAGAGCGGTAGTGGGGGCCACTAGAAGCATTTTTGAAGGAACTCGCTTCCATCGTTGGGAGTCATTTTGGAGTCTCTCTGATAGGGAAATGAACAACTAATGAGTAACGACATTGTGGGACTCAACTACTACTCAGTTGGAAAGTGATAATTGGTTGGTTGACCAGTGTGACCTTTATTGGTGTGACCATGTGTGATCAATGAGACATGGTCTTTTGTCTCATTGAAACTCTAATGACTATTTGATCTAGCGGGAATTTCACTCATCGGCGAGACTTAAACAAATCAGCGAAATGATGGATGTTCTAGCAATGGCCCGATAAGGAAACTGTTGAGGGATAGTTAGTATGTTTTAATGATTGGAAACCAAATTGGTATCTTTCTAGCATGTGTCTGGTGATGCAGATGATTGAGGAATTCTCTCAGAAGGAAATTGTTGTATGTGTAATACATTGTAATAGTGATCGAGAGAGTTGAGTTGAGTTTGTTGAGAGGGAATGAGATTGATCAAGAATTGTAATGCTACCTATATTGAGTGACTGAATTGGGATCTGAGAGGGAGAAATTGTAACTCTATATGTGGAACTTTTTTTCACTATAATACAAAGTGTTTTTCCTTGGTGTGGTGGGTTTTTTTCTCGAAAAGGTTTTCCCACATTAAATATTGGTGTCTATTTTGTGTTGTGTGGAATTGTCTATTTGTTTCCTGGTAATGTGCATCTTTAATGAACTATAATTTGAAATTTGAACCTTAAAACAACATTCTCTTCTTAGAAATATCATTAGGAAAGTGTTTCTACACCTTTGCTTTCCTTACACCCACTCACTTGACTCATATTGGTCCCAATCATAGTGAATACAATTCTGACAAAAACAATTCAACTCTTGTGTTCATATGGTCCATGCACCTACATTTGAGCTTTGAAATGAATGTATCTTTGAATATTCTTGATTGTTTGACATTCTAATTTGTCTCCCATTGTGCCCTCATCAACCAACCAAAATAACTTGCACACTTGTGAATCAAGTGTCCCTCCTCATGATAATGCATAAGTACACCAATCAACAGTAGAATGTGCATCACTAAATGTTGCACCACCTCTTATATTCATTTGTTCCATAACCAGAGCTTCGTTTACACATGCACCTATGCCATCATGCTCGCCTTTTCCATGCCTAGCTTAAAAAAACTCCAAATATGTGGTACACCCTTGTCTACATGCATCTTGCTCAACCAATAAAACATATGAGCATTCTTGAATGTCCTTATGCAATTATTTGACCAAATGAGATTTTGACCCATTGCAATACCTTTTTCCTATAAGAACTCAATTTTTTTTTAAACAATGTTGCACAAACTCAGATGAATGATATCTATCATCACTCATGTAAAATGGTACTCCTTGATTATTGACTTCCTATCCTTGTATGTACTATCAAGGCCATGTCTATATGTTATGTGGACAAAAATAACTATTTGAATAGAATTGTAATATTGTGATTGTACCTCATTTTGTAGTTTCAATGTGTAATTTTCAGTAAAATCAACCATGGATATAATAGTTCCAATTGGGAAAGAGTCCTTATACATCTTGAATTGTTGACCCAACTACTAGGACATGTAGCTATGTCTTCCATACTTTTAGAAAATATTTTTCTTAAAATCATAAATAAAATCAGCAATACTTACCTCTCTTGTAACCAACTCACATCTAGAACCTTCACCTCCACTCTTCAAACTATATTCAACTATCTTTAACCTTTTTTCTCAACAATCTTGTTAGCAAAATCATGTTCGTTTCCCTCATGAAAACATGTAAAAAAATTTGATAAACCACCGCATTACATACACATTTCATTTAAAAATTAATTTCTATAAAAAAAGCAACCATCACCTCTAACACATAAAAATGAATCTACCAAGTCCCTAGATGACTTGGGAAGTTGCATTGCATGACATTCCTGCAACATTTCATTAGTATGCATAGTAGAATGAATATAACATAATAATTCATGATACATCGAAAACTCAATGTGGTATTTACAACAATATGTATTACAAATATTAATAGGTATACAATAAAATGGCTTGCAAGACTCAAAATCCCTTTGTGAGATTTGAAAATTTGGATGTGCTTCACAAAATTGTTTGTACAATATTATTTGGCTACATTCCATGAAATGTTTAGGATGTGGTGTGTGCTCTTGATTACCAATTCTTAACTTTAAAACATCCTTTACATTTGGTGATACTCTAGATTGAGAGTTCAAAAAAAATTAATTTCCTTCTTTGTGTTATTAGTTAGCTTCTTATCAACACGTGGAAGCCTCCCACTAAAATCCCATGTATCATTTTGAAGAGGACTATCAAATTTTCCTCTTCTTTAGAGTATTCTACACACTATTTTATGATTTAGATTTAAATAAAACACAAGTTTGTCTCATTAAATGAGTCTTTCTCAAATGATGGCTTACTAGTGAGGTTGTGATCACTCTATGAGCAACTCTTTTATCTTTTTCCTTACTAGTCTTTCTAATAGAAGTTAGAGCAAAAAATATATTTTTTTTACAATAATACTATTTTTTTCTAAATTTTTGGTGACACGAATCTTCAATTTTTTAATAATGATCTCATTTTGTAAGACTTCAGAAATTGCACAAAAATTTGGCATTGTTCAATTAATGTCTTATCATAAAAGTATTGATTGAACATATTGGTAGCCCACAACCAAACCATTCGTGGTGACCTTTTCCCATCAAGATTATCTATTATGTTCTCATTTATTTCAAGTAACAATTTAGGGTTTCTTGAATGTTGAGAATTTTCATTGGATTCATTAAAAATAGATGGATTTAGGAATTAATTTTCTTTGTGAATATCCTCTCTTCTTGCATAATTATGAGATATATTGGCATTCATTGTTTCATTTTCACCTATTTCATGTTCAACATTAATATTTTCAACAAAGTGTTGAAAATTTTGAATTTCATTTTCATGCTCAACATTTGGAATTTCATATTCAATTTCTTCTTTAATATTTTCAACCAAGTGTTCAACATTTTGAATTTCCTTTCCATGTTCAACATATTCAGTATCTTCTTCAATATTTTCAACTGAATGTTCAACATTGTGAATTTCATTTTCATGCTCAACATTTTCAATTTTATTTTCATGTTCAACATTTTCAATTTATTCTTTACTATTTTCAAATTCAATATGATGGTCATTTTGAATTTCACTTAAAGGTAAAGAGGAGCCTACTCCTTCAAGAGAATTTGGCATACCTCTTCTTTCCAACCTCTTCCTTTCTCTTTCTCTCTACTTGCCTCAATTTCCTCTGCTTGAAACTTCCTCTTCATTTTTGCTCTATGACGATTGTTGCTTCCCACTATCCCAACCCAAACAAATACCAAATGATTGAAAGAATAAACTTTTTGTGAAAATGAGTGCTCCAAAAGTGAATTCTTGTCTGTAATGCATAGAAATCGTGAGATTCCCGACAAAGCAGAGAATGTGGGGGCTCCTGGAATGGTAAAATTTGACTTTTATCCATTTTTTCCACTCTCAATAAATGGATATCAATTTTTCTTTACAAAATAGATATATCTATTTTGTTCAAAAAAATGGATACTTTCCAAACAAGAGTTTTGGGTTGTCTGAAAAAATGGATATTTGTTATTTTAAGCATGTTGTATTAATATAAAAAATATAGTATAATTTTTTCATATAATATATTAATATGGTAGTTATAATATTAATGTACATAATATTAAAATATTATATTATATTATATATATTAATATATATTAATTTTAATATAAAGCAATAATGGATATCTAATATGTGAGTTATCAATAACAAATATCCATTTTCTAACAAATCAAATATTTTTTGTGAGTAGAACAAACCAAAATTTGTGTTTCAAAATGTGGGAAGTTGTATTGTCCAAAATGGATATTTGTTATATCAATCTTAAAAATTATATTCTATATTAAATACTATATTATATTATATAGTATAACTTATATATTATATTATATAAAATGTATTGTAAGATATATTGTATATATATTATATATTATTATTTTTTTAATATATATTATCTATTATATTTATATATTATTTTATTTTAATATTTATATATATTAACATATTTTAATATATATATTATGCCTTATACCAAAAACCCATATCCTAAACCCTAAACCCAATATCATACACCCTAGTACCTATACCCTAAACATTACCCTTCAAATGTAAACTCTAAACCCTCAACCTTATACCCTATACTTAAACCCTACACCCTCAACCCTCAACCTTATACCTTAAACAATAAATCCTACTGTTGGTTGTTTTTTAAGAACCAAACTTAATCTCAGTCCTTACCTATGAATCTGCCATAACTCAATGATTAGCAAGGTTGAGGATTGGCTAACACTTAAGTGAATCATTTACAACCTCACTTCTTCTCTTCAGGCTCTGAGACCCAGGAAGGTAATCCTATTTATGCTCATAATGTCTCTACTTGATCAAGAGCATTTCCATACACAGATGTAATCCTCAAGAAACCAACATCGTCTAAGGCTTGGCAGACCTCTTATGAAAATGCTATTTGTTTCAGGGAATACACTAATACTAAAAGTTGGTGCATTGTAATTTAAAGTATGTTATGAATTCATTCCCATTCTAAATCTCTGGCCAAATTCATTACTAGCTTAGTCAACCACAAGATAAAACAATAGAAAAACTAGTTCCTAATCAGAGGGAACAATGGAGTCATATTTTGTAATCAATCAGTAATACAACTATAATTGAATGTCAGTAATCAAGGGACTATTAGCATGCTACTTTGTGGCATCCAACTCTCTACGTTTTTAAACATTGCTTCCTTACCAAATCCTATATCCTTTTCCCACAAACCAATGGCCTCATTTCAGCATTAAATCAACTCATTGAATTGAAGCACAAACAAACCCACTTCATTCAATGCCAATGAAAAAAGACAAATGAAATTACGATTAACAATTCCACTCATAATTTGTAAGAAAATACATAGGAGAGCAATATTATAGAACGGATATTTTCTTTCATTACTAATATTGCTTTGTAAAACTATTTTAAGATCATCATATAGTATGACTTATTCCCTAGACTGGCTTTTGATATATTCACTAACTTATTTATTTACATTATATTTTCTCTCTAAGCATAGCTTTCACCTAGACCTTTCTTAGACTCAAAATTTTTTGAACTTTGTAACTTTAGCCATGAAATCCCCTTTATAGACAGGGGAGCAACAAGCATCTAGCTAAGTTACAATTTCATTTCATTTCATTCCAAAACCTAATTTTAACCAATTTTTCAAAAAACTCCCTAGGTGGTTTTATGCAATCATTTGAGAACATGGGAGGACAAAAGACAAAACACATGCACATGATACCATTAGTCATTGTTGATATGTCCATGTTGAAAAAAAAAAATTGTATCATATTAGCTAGAGGACCTCCACATTAGCATAGAAGAGTAAAAGACAAAAAACATGAACATATTGAAACAAATACCTCCTATGCAAAGACCATGGTGTCATCGAAAACAAAAACAAGGGGAAAATTCTATTCTGATTCATTAGCATCAGAGAATGCTTGACCACTCCTTGTTTGCAATGAAATTGGAGGAACGATTACCATGTCATCATTAGAGCTCCCATATGGCACCAAAGAGAGAAGATATTGGCCATATCCCGAGTCAGTGTCACCTTCAACATCGAAAAGACTATCAAAGAGCACAATGGGAGAATTATG
Source organism: Sequoia sempervirens (assembly GCA_007258455.2). Lineage (NCBI taxonomy): Eukaryota > Viridiplantae > Streptophyta > Pinopsida > Cupressales > Cupressaceae > Sequoia > Sequoia sempervirens. The sequence continues at coordinate 703,253,054 of VDFB02058242.1, read as the reverse complement.
TTTTCCTAGGCAGACCCTATGACTCTTTTCTTTTCACCTAGCCTTCTTAGCTAGCTGAGCCATCTCCTTTCCCTTAAACTTGACCATTTCTTCTAGAATGGTCCTATTTCTCGTGTTGTATGTACTCTAAACAATTGTTCTCTTCTTGTGACCTCGAGCCCTCCTCTTACCCTTTGAAATCTCAGGGGATGCCTAGATTTCTTGCTCAGCTACTTGTGATCCCATAATAGTGGTTTACAATTTTTGGCCAAAATGGACACTGAAATTATTATTTTTAACTAAATCTTCACATTCGGGCACCTATAGTGGCTAAACTGTGAGGAATTTGAAGATGGTGCAAACTAGAGTCTCATCAAATTTTGTCTGTAGATTCTAAAATATTTTTTCAAAATTTTTGGAATCAAATTGCACTTCTTTTCCATCTCCCATGAAAATTGATTTTTTAGAAAACAACATTTTTAAAAAGTGACACACACCATATAACGCATAACTTTTTTCCATGAAGGATAAAATTCTAATTCTTTCAAATTTAGATTTGTAACTCTGATATCTAGTGCTTCCACTTGGTTAGATATATTTTTATTGAATATTTTTTCCTTAATCAAGTTTCAAAGTCAAACGAATTACAATTCGCACAGAGTATAACACGTAACCTTTTTTGTATATGTCAAAATTTAATTTAATTTTTTGTTGGATCAAGAAATTCAATATCTGGTGCACTCATATTTTATAAAAAAAAAATTGATAATCTTCTATTTTTCCACATGTGAAGAACAAAGAAATTCATTTTCAATGAAAACCTATGTTTAATAAAACTTAAAAAAATACATAAAAAAGCCAAAACATATTAAAATTATATTCATTGGATAGCTTGTTTAGAGGAATACCATAATCATTTGAAATAAATTTTAAATGAATTAATTTGATCCCCCAAAAGCTAAATCAAAAGTGATTTTTTATCATTTTGATAGGTGTAAAGGAGATGCATTTATAGGTATGGTTTAAAACTAGCGAGGTTCTATCCAAGGATTTGATCTAAGGTGATTTGATCAAACCCTCTTCAATTGGAATCCTTAAAATGGAACTTTTTAAGGCTTAAATCATTATATTTTCTAAAAATATGCGATTTCAGCTAAAATTCGTTCCTCTCACTAATTGTAAACCACTATTATGACAGCACTAAAGTTCATATCCTCACAACACTCAAACACATTAAGTCTACTAGACATCCTAATGGGATAAATTGGCACACCAGTCTTTCCCATCTCTAAAATGAGCAAAAATTGACAATTCAAAAGACTCTGAATCAAAGTTGTAGGGAAACACACCTACAAACCCATACAATTGCAACCAATTATAGAAAAGGATTTCCTAAATAGACTAGAGCATGGATGATAGAGAAATCAATTGAAAAAAATTCCTCACTAACCCACACCTCACATTCACTACAGACTGGAAAGATGATGAAAACAATTAGCGAACAATCTACATTAAATAGACAATTTGAAGCATGAAAAAATTAATGATTCAAGAACTCCTCATGGGAGTGAGTTGATAAATTAGTAGCTCAACTTTGAATCTAGGTTGTCAATCTTAAAGCATTTAAAACTTCATCTATGGTGATCATGAGCATTGTTTTTCGGCCTTTAGCAAATTTTTCCTAGAAAACAACAATGCCACCTCAAATGTTATCATGTTTTCCCTTAATCTTGATTAATCATATGTGATCTAACAATTAGCATGCATCGCCAACTCAATCTATGCTCCTTCATTAATATATGTGAAGTACATAAGACCATCATTTTGAAGAGAATAGTTCCTCATACACTTCATCACTCATCGCTGGCCCCACTCAGATTTTAGGGTGCAATCAACGATGAGAGTATTGTTATGATGAGGTTAGTCCATTGGATCATCTTGTTTTAAAGCCACATCAATAGTTCTCCATTCGCCTTGCTACTTTCCTTTTTTCTTTATACGATGTCCTTAGGATTCTACCACGTCACCTTTTCCAGCAATAGCCATTACCTATTGCTAATGCATCTCATCCTCCATCAACTCTATCAGTGATGTAAGCATCCATGTGATGAAACCTCAACCTTTCGATCTATGGTCGATCTTTGATCACATTCATTTTCCCATCACACATCGCTAATTTAAACTTCGTACCTTGGATCCAATTAGTGATGAGAGATACATCAAAGATGCTAGGTTAAGACACGTACACTTGTATGAAAATCAACAGTACAAAAGACATCACACATAAGATATTTTCAAATTAGTGAAATAAACTTTGAACAGAAAATTTCATCACTCATCACTATTTTGAAACTTAAGCCTTAGAATGAATCTGCAATGAGCAATAAAATACAAAAGCAATAGGCCATTGCTCATTGCTAATCCTCATATAGTTGTAGCAACCTTGAACACTTGTATCGCGGATCACTAATATAGAACTTAGCACTCAATACACATTTGCAACACATGATGCATAGGAGATTCATCATATCACTCATCGCTATTGGAAATTTATTGTTTCATAACCATTTGCGATGAGCGATGTAGATAAGAACATAAGACTAGAGGCCATCGCTTATCACTATTACAATAGTCAAGGCTCAAAATCCATTAATAATAGGTGATCCTTCACAATACAAGGAACATCGCTCAACGTGCATTAATATCAAGAGCTCCAAAAGCTATCCATGATGAGTGAAACCAAAGAAAAATTGCTCATCAGTTGTCACCAATTCAAAACATACACTCGAGAAGTAATCCACGATGAGCGATAAAGAGAGATTGTTGATGGGACTTAAGTGAAAAATTTTAAGCACGTGCTCATAAGTTGTTCTAATGAAGGGAAATTTCTAGGATGATATGATAGAAAGGGCTCAAAAACTCCTAAGTCATAAAATTTAAAGGATATAAAGGCCAAAAAGGCTCTTTCCCTAACCTTATAAAAACTAAGATACTTATACCTAGGCATGGGGGACTAGTTTCCCAATGACAGTGAATGACATAAGATTTTTTAAAGTGACTGGAAACAAGCAACAATAAGTCAACAAAATAGACCGTTCTTCAAGCATTCAGAGCCAAGGGTTTCATAAGAAAGGATTCCAAGCTAATACAATAGCTCTTCAATAGTGATGACAAGTAGAACACTAAGCCCTCAGATATCAGCCCAACATTCAAATGTAACAAGGAATTGAGATGGAACAAAAAAAAATTGTAGGTTCCATCAGTGGCTCTAGTTGGGGACGATTGTTCCTCAGTGAACAGAGTGAGAATCTAGAATCTCAGGTGAAGCAAACCAAGAACAGAAAACAAAAACCAAGGGCAAAGCAAGAGAATCAAAACCAAACAACATATATACAGTATTTACATAAGATACAAGGCTAGACCAATCTTAAAACTGGTGTTTACCTCTATCAAAAACCTTGTTTTCCACCATTTGCACCATGCCCAAGCTAAAAACATTACCATGAAGGGTCCACCAACTGATCATGTTGTGACTGTTGTGTTCAACCATTATAGACATGTTCCTGATCTTGCACTTATCTCTCTCATTTATGTCCCTTTGTGTGTTGTAACTAGGTGTTAATTGGAATATATGATTAGTGTAGCAGTCCACCTGATTTAACTTATCATTATATTTCATCAAATGCTCACTTAATTGGTTTGGAAAAGTGAAAAATTCATATTCCTCTTGAATGATATCAAATTCATTAGGATCAACACCATACCAATCATGTGCAATAAACAAAAAAACACTGATGCAAATGATCCTTTTCAAGCTATTGTTCATAGGAATTAGAACAATATAAAACAATTATGTTTCCCAATGCTTCATTTTCTTGAAAAATAAATTTCTCATAATCTAGGGCACTTTCACTTTTACTTAAAGAAAAATACTTCATATAAAAGGAATCATTTATATCATTCCAGATATCAAAAATGATTTATGTTTCAAGACCAATACCATAATTTGATTCTTCTTCCCAGTCATCATCTTTCAAATGGCAACAAAATTTTTCAAAATATGGATCAATTAACTCATAATTGATATGACTAGAAGTAGGATTTTGAACTATGTTTTCAAATGATATGTCTACTGATTCATGATGACAATTTGAACATATCTTTTGTTCTTCTGAGTAGACTTTTTCATCTCCTTCCTCAGTAGAAATTTGTCAAGTACAACCATGTCTATCTCTAACTCTAGATCTACATATCCTACTTCTGCTTCCTATAAAAATTTAGAAACCCAACCTTGCTGACTATCAATACCCATCTCATCATTAAAATTAGGTTCCAGAGTTTGGAAATAGGCATTCTTGTCTTTAGATTTAACACCAATCAGATCATCAGGATATTATGATTTTGAGGTAGTTAGAATATTTCGCAAGAGTCTATCATATGCAACATGTTTATCTTCTGGTAAAGATGGAATTTCATGAATATTGGCACACTTAAATTCCTCAAGTAATAAAGGTGCTTTCAAGTTTTCCTCACATAGAGAGTTGTATTGCTTATGAGAGTAATTAAAATTTTCACCTTCATTACCCTGGTTGTTAGCCTTTAATAATAATACACTAATAGTATCTACAAATATGAAAACATCATCATTTGTATTGTTATGCATACATTCACCTCTAAACACATCCTTATCCACCTTTTGAGTGAATTCTTGATCTTTGTTATTAAGGGTAGCATTCTTTCCATTTTGAAACTTCACTGTTTGTTCATGATCATGCTTTGCTTGCTCATCAATTCTGATTCAATCAAATATTTGATCAAAATCATGAGGTTTTAATTCCCTAGGCAAGCTACTAAGCCCTGGCTCATAGATTTCATAGAATAATTCAATCCAAATTGAATCCTTAGGTCTTAACCTTTTAGGAATTTCTAACAAGGAATCCAAAAACCTTGCTAATAATTTGTATATATGGTTATTCCTCTTCATACCTCTTCATGCTAGACAATCTTTGAATTATCAATTCTTGATCATTATTACCTGAACATGATTGAAAATTGTCCTGACTTTTCTCAAGATCAATATTTTGTGAGAATGAACAAAATGAGATGTCAAGATTTCCATCACATTGGCCATCCTTTTCTTCCTTATTTATTTCATTTGTATAATGTGTATTCAGAGAGCAAACACTTGCAGCCATATAGCCTTTCATCATTGAGTATTTAATAGTATTTTCAATGTCCATAGCAATATAATATGCTTTTTTCAATGTTGTAGGTTCCTTATCCCTTATCAAATAACTCATCTTATTGTCAAAAGCACCTAGATATGTAATTAAACACTCTACATCACTAGGTCTCAAATACTTAAGAATATCATTTACTGCTTTCATAAATTTGAGATTAAAGGAAGAAACTAATTCATCTTCCTCTTGGTGGATTTCCCTAAATATTATTCTTATCTCATTAGGACTAATTGTTTCACCAAATTTTTCTATAAATGCTATCATAAAAGCATCCCATGAAACTATAAAACATTCTAGTAAATATGAGTACCATTCTTGGGCATCCTCTTTTAACGACTAAGCAAACAACTTCATGACAACATCCTCATGATTTATTTAAAAAATCACCCATCAAATATATGAAGGCATTTTAGTGCTTGGAAGCTTAATCATATTTTTCCCTGTAAATATTGGTAATTTTTTCATAATATCATTAGGAATCTTGTTAGGGAAACCTATGATACCTCCAAAACATAGAAACTTATATCTCTCAATAGAGAACTCCCTTTGAGGGTATTTTGGGAATTGCCTGCCCATCATATTTGTATTTGATATTTTACTAGAGAATATAGGGTAATTGTACATTTCTCTTGTATCTGTATTCATTCTTCAAACACTAACCCTATGGTAAATGCCCAGCTCATATATTTTATGCCTTAACACCTTTAAAAGGCATATTATAGAAATAAGCATACTTCTTCCATTGCATTTAGATATTACAAATTTCAACTCAAATGTATGCAAAATAACTATCACTATTACATTCCTTAGTGCTTTAACTCACTTAATTAGGAATAAAGTATTCCTTCCATATTTCTAAAATGGCTTTTACACAAAATTATTTCTTCTTTCAAGTCAAAATAGGGAAAAGTACTTGGATATATTGGCTAATATCACATTGTATCATGTTCTTTGTATAGAGTCACCACCACCTTTGTAGAGGAAAAAAATTAAACCATATGAAGTAATTTTCACTATTTGATTGTACTTTAACATTCCTTGTCCTTCAATATTTTAACTAGTATAGAGTTCTTTGGAGTCGCCACTCACTGTCAGTGTCAACTTTGTATTAAGAACCTATATGACTCTATCAAGGAAAAATGATGTACTACAAATATTTCCCCAAGTAAATCCACAGCAAAGTCGCCATTTCTGTTGGTGATTTTTTAAGAACCAAACTTAATCTTAATCCTTATCTACGAATCTTCCAGAACTCAATGATCGGCAAGTTTGAGGATTGTCCAACACTTAAGTGAAGTATTTAGAACCTCACTTCTTCTCTTCAAGTTCTGTGAGACCCAAAAGGGTAATCCTAATTATTCTCATAATTTCTCTACTTGATCAAGAGAATTTCCATACATAGATGTATTCCTCAAGAAACCAACATCAACTAAGGCTTCACAGACCTCTTATGAAATTGCTATTTTTTTTAGGGAATACGCTAATACTGAAAGTTGGTGCAATGTAATTTAAAGTATGTTATGAATTTATTCCCATTGTAAATCTTCAACCAAATTCATTACTATCTTAGTCAACCATGAGATAAACTAACAGAAAAACTAGTGCCTAATCAAAGGGAACAATGGAGTCATATTTTGTAATCAATCAGTAATACAACTATAATTGAATGTCAGTAATCAAGGGACTATTAGCATGCTACTTTGTGGCATCGAACTCTCTTTGTTTTTAAACATTGCTTCCTTACCAAATCCTATATCCTTTTCCCACAATCCAATGGCCTCATTTCAACACTAAATCAACTCACTGAATTGAAGCACAAACAAACCCATTCATTCAGTGCAAATGACATAAGACAAATGAAATTATAATTAACAATTCCACTCATAATTTGTAATAAAATACACATGAGAGCAATATTATAGAATGAATATTTTCTTTCATTATTGATATTGCTTTGTAAAACTATTTTAAGATCATCATATAGTATGACTTATGCCCTAGACTGGCTTCTCATATATTCACTAACTTATCTATTTACATTCTATTTTCTCTCTGAGCATAGCTTTCATCTAGACCTTTCTTAGACTCTTTTTTTTTGAACTCTGTAACTTAATCCATGAAATCTCCTTTATAAACAGGGGAGAAACAAGCATCTTACTGAGTTACAATTTCATTTCATTTCATTTCGAAACCTAATTTCAACTAATTTTTTGAAAAACTCCCCAAGTGGTTTTCTGCAATCATTTGAGAACAAGGGAGGAAAAAAGGAAAAACACATGCGCAAGATACCATTAGTTGTTGCCACATCCATGTTGAACCAAAAAAATCTATATCATATTAGCTAGAGGACCTCCACATCAACATAGAATAGTAAAAGACCAAAACCACAAACATATTGAAACAAATACCTCTTATGCAAAGACCATTGTGTCATCAAAAATAAAAAAAAATGGGAAGACTCTATTTCAAGTTGTCAGCATCAGAGAATGCTCAACCAATCCTTCTTCATGATGAAATTGGAGGAACAATTACCATGTCATAATTGTAGCTCCCATATGGTACTAGAGAGAGAAGATACTGGCCATATCTCAAGTCAGTGTCACCTTCAGCATCTGAAGGACTATTAGAGAGCACAATGGGACAATTATGTTTTCCCAGGTAGACCCTATGACTCTTGTATTTTCTCTTGGACTTCTTCATTGGCTGATCTAGCTCCTTGCCCTTAAACTTTACCATTTCTTTTGGAATGGTCTTGTTTCTCAAGTTGTATGTACTCTAAATAATTACTTTCTTCTTGTGACCTTGAGCCCTCCTCTTACCCTTTGAAACCTCAGGGGATACCTGGATTTCTTCCTTAGATACAAACATATCCTCACAACACTCAAACACATTAAGCCGGCTAGACCTCCTAATGGGTTGAATTGGCACACCAGTCTTTCCCATCTCTAAAATGAGTAGAAATTGACAATTCAAAAGACTCTGAATCAAAGCTAAAATGAAACACACCTACAAATGGAGACAATTACAACTAGTTCCAAAAAAGGAGTTTCTAAAAATACTAGAGCATGGATGATAGAGAACTCAATTGAAAAAACTTCTTCACTAACCCACACCTCACATTCACTGTAGATTGGAAAGCTGGTGAAAACAATCAGTGAGCAATCTGCATTAAATAGATAATTTGGAGCATGCAAAAATTAATGATTCAAGAACTCCTCACACAAGCAAGATGATAACTTAGTAGCTCATCTTTGAATCTAGGCCATTGATCTTAAAGCATTTAAAACTTCATCTATGGCGATCATGAGCATTGTTTCTTGGCCTTTAGTAACTTGTTACTAGAAAAAGGTGATCCCACCTCAAATTCTGCCACATTTTCCCTTAATCTTGATTAATCATACATGATTTGGCAATTAACATGCACCGGCAACTCAATCTATACTCCATTAATATTGGTGAAATACATAAGACCATTATTTTGAAGAGAACAGTTCCAAATATACTTCATCACTCATTGCTAGCCTTGCCCAAATTTTAGGGTGCAATGAATGATGAGAGTATTGCCATCATGAGGTTTATTTCATTGGATCATCTTGTTTTAAAGCCACGTCAACAGTTCTCCATTCACCTCACTAATTTCCTTTTTTCTTTATATGATGTCCTCAAGATTCTGCCACATCGCCTTTTCCAGCACTAGCCATTACCTATTGCTAATGCATCTCATCATCCATTGCTCTATTAGCTATGTAAGCATCCATGCAATGAAACCTCAACCATTGGATCTGTGGTCCATCTTTGATCACATTCATTTTCTCATCGCACATTGCTAATTTAAACTTTGCACGTTGGATCCAATTAGTGATGGGAGATACATCAAAGATGCTAGGTTAAGACATGTACACTTGCATGAAAATAAATGGTATAAAATAAATCACACATAAGATCTTTTAAAATTAGTGAAAGAAAGTTTGAACAAAAAATTTCATCACTCATCGTTGTTCTAAAACTTAAGCCTTGGAATCAATCGACGATGAGCTATAAAATACAAAAGCAACAGGCCATCGCTCATCACTAATTCTCCTCATACAATTTTCAATAAATTAATGATGATAGATAACTGTAGTGACCTTGAACACTTGTATTGCAGATCACTAATATAAAAATTAGCACTCAAAACACATCCATGATACGCAATGCACAGGAGGTCATCATACCACTCATCACTATTAGAAATTTACCATTTCATAACCATCTATGATGAGCAATGCAAATAAGAACATAAGACCGAAGGCCATCGATTATCGCTATTACAATATTCAAGGCTCAAAAACCATTAGTGATAGGTGATCCTTCAGGATACAAGGAACATCGCTCATCACGCATTGATATCAAGAGCTCCAGAAGCTATCTACAATGAGAAAAACCAAAGAAAAACTACTCATCACTTGTCACCAATTCAAAACATACACTCTAGAGGTAATCCACTATGATTGATAAAGAGAAATGGCCGATAGGACTTAACTGAAAACTTTTAAGAAAATGCTCATAAGTTGTTCTAATGAAGGGGGCCCTCTAGGATGAACAATAAAAAGGGCTCAAAAACTCCTAAGTCATAAAATGGAAAGGATGTGAAGGCCAAAAAGGCTATTTACCTAACCTTATAAAAATTAAGAAACTTAGACCTAGGCATGGGGGACTAGTTACCCAATGACAGTGAATGACATAAGATGTTTTAAAGTTACCAGCAACAAGAAACAATAATTCAACAAAATAGACCATTCTTCAAGCATTCAGAGCCAAGGGTTTCATAAGAAAGGATTCCAAGCCAATACAATAACCCTTCAACAATGATGATAAGAAGAATGCTAAGCCCTCAGATATTAGCCCAACATTCAAATGTAACAAGGATTTGAGATGGAACCCAAAAAAAATGTAGGTTCCATCGCTAACACCGTCAACCCTCATCCCTATGTCATATACCCTCGACCTTATACACTAAACTCTCAACATTTTCCCTCAACACTATCCTTAAGCATGCTATATTACATTCTCAACCCTTCACCCTATGACTTATACCCTCTATCCCTATACCCTAGATACACTTAACCTTATACTCTCATCCCTAAACACTATCCCTCAACCCTCAACCCTATACCTTAAACCCTAAACCCTACACACTCAACCCCCATCCCTATACCCTATACCATACCAATATGTATCTCCTTCTCTCTCTCCCTCCCACCCTACCAATCCCTATCTATTTCTCTCTCTCCCTCCCACTCTACCAATCCATATCTACCCTAATCCCTAAACCCTCAAACCTTAAACCCTCACCCCTTAATCCCTCAACCCTATACCATCAACCCTGAACTCTAATCCCTCAACCCTTAAACCCTTAATCCATAAACCCTATACCTAATCCATCAAGCCTCAAACCTTAAACCCTCAACCTCTTAATCCCTCAACCTTCAACCCTATACATTGGACCCTCAACCCTATATTCTCAACTCTTAAACCCTTAAACCCTTAATACTTCAAACCTTAAACCCTTAATCCCTCAACTCTCTACCCTAATCCCTCAACCTTCAAACCTTAAACCCTCAACCCCTTAATCCCTCAACCCTCAACCCTATACATTGGACCCTCAACCCTATACACTCAACACTTAAACCCTCAATCCCTCAACCCTATACCCTCAACCCTCAATCCTAATCCATAAACTCTTAAACCCTTAATCCCTCAACCCTTAAGCCTTCAACCCTTAAACCCTTAATCCCTCAACCCTCTACCCTAATCTCTCAACCCTTAAACCCTTAATCCATCAACCCTTAAGCCTTTAATCCCTCAACCCTCAAACCTTGAACCCTTATCCCCTAAATACCTCAACCCTCAACCCTATACATTGGACCCTCAACAATATACCCTCAACCCTTAAACCCTTAATCCCTCAACCCCCTTCCCTATACATTAAATCATCAACCCTTAATTCTCAAACCTATACCCTATACATTGGACACTCAACCCTATACCCTCAACCTTCAACCCTTAAACCCTCAACCCCTTAATCCCTCAACCCTCTACCCTATACATTAAACCCTCAACCCTCAATTAGCAACCCTCTACCCTATACATTGGACCCTAAAACATAATCCCTCAACATTATACCCTCAACCCTTAAACCCTCAACCCCTTAATCACTCAACCCTATACCCTATACATTAAACCCCCAAACCCTCAATTATCAACCTCTACCCTATAAATTGGACCCTAAACCATAATCCCTCAACCCTATACCCTCAACCCTATACCCTCAACCATAATCCCTCAACACTTAAACCTTAATCCCTCAACCCTCAACCCTAATCCTCAACCTCAACCCTAATCCCTCAAAAACCCTTAATCCTCAACCATTAAACCCTAATACCTCCCTTAAACCTAATCCTCACCCTTAACCCTTAAACCATCAACCTAATCCCTCAACCCCATACCCTGAACCATATACCCTCTACCCTCAACCTTAAACCCTCAACCCCTTAATCCCTCAACACTCTACCCTATACATTAAACACTCAACCCTCAACTATCAACCCTCTACCCTATACATTGGATCCTAAACCCTAATCCCTCAACCCTATACCCTCAACCCCTTAATCCCTCAACCCTCAACCCTATACATTGGACCCTCTACCCTAATCCCTCAACACTAATCCCTCAACCCTAATTCCTCAACCCTAATCCCTCAGCCCCTTAATCCTTTAACCCTCCACCCTATACATTAAACCCTCAACCATAAATTATCAACCTTCTACCCTATACATTGGACCCTAAACCCTAATTCCTTAACCCTTAAATCCATAATCCCTCAATCGTCAAACCCTCAACCCTTAAACCCTTAATCCCTCAACCCTAATCCCTCAACCCTCTACCCTCATCCCTCAACACTAAACCCTAATCCCTCAACACTAAACCCTAATCCCTCAACCCTTAAACCCTTAATCCCTCAACTCTTAAACCCTAATCCCTCAACCCTTAATCCCTCAACCCTTAAACAATAATCCCTCAACCCCTAAACCCTGAATCTATCAACCCTCTAACCTAATACCTCAACCCTCAACCCTTAAACCCTCAACCCTTGATTATCAACCCTCTACCCTATACATTAGATCATAAACCCTAATCGCTCAACCCTAATCCCTCAACCCTCAACCCTAATCCCCCAACCCTTAAACCCTAAATCCCTCTACCCTCTACCCTAATCCCTCAATTATCAACCCTAATCCTTCAACCCTTAAACCCTTAATCCCTCTACCCTCTACCCTAATCCCTCAACCCTCGCCCCTTAAACCCTCAACCCCTTAATCCCTCAACCCTCAACCCTATACATTGGACCCTCTACCCTAATCCCTCAACCCTAGTCCCTCAACCCTAGTCCCTCAACCCTAGTCCCTCAACCCTATAACCTCAACCCTATACCCTAAAACCTCAATCCTTAAACCATCAACCCCTTAATCCCTCAACCCTCAATCATTAACCCTCTACCCTATACATTGGACCCTAAACCCTATATTTTCTACCCTAATCCCTCAACCCTTAAACCCTCAACCCCATAATCCCTCAACCCTATACCATCAACCCTTAAAACCTCAACCTCATAATCCATCAACCCTCTACCCTATACATTAAACCCTCAACCCTAAATTATCAACCCTCTACCCTATACATTATACCCTAAACCCTAATCCCTCAACCCTAAACCTTAATCCCTTAACCCTTAACCCTTAAACCCTTAATCCATCAACCCTTAAACCATTAATCCCTCAACCCTTAAACCCTTAATCCCTCAACCCTTAAACTTGTAATCCCTCAACGCTCAACCCTTAAGCCTTTAATCCCTCAACCCTTAAACCTTAATCCATCAACCCTTAAACCCTTAATCCCTCAACCCTTAAACCTTCAAACCTTAAACCCTAATCCCTCAACCCTTAAACCCTTAATCCATCAAACCTCTACCCTATACATTAAACCCCCAACCCCTTTATCCATCAACCCTCAACCATATACAATAGACCCTCAACCCTAATCCCTAAACCCTATACCCTCAACCATATACCCTCAACCCTCAACTCTAATCCATCAACCCTTAAACCCTTAATCCCTCAACCCTTAAACCCTCAACCCTAAAACCCTTAATCCCTCAACCCTAAAACCCTTAATCCCTCAACCCTCAAACCTAATCCCTCAACCCTTAAACCCTTAATCCCTCAACCCTATCTCCTTCTCTCTCTCTCCATCTCACCCTACCAATCTCTATCTCCTTCTTTCTCTTTGTTCCTCCCACCCTACCACTCCCTATCTCTCTCCTTCCCTCTCTATCCCTCCTACCCTACCAATCCATATACCATAATCCCTAAACCCTCAACCCTATACTTAATCCATAATCCCTCAACCCTCAACATTCAATCATATACCTTAATCCCTAAACCCTACACCCTCAACCCTCATCCATATACCCTATAACCTCAACCTTATAGCCTAAACCTTGAACATTGTCCCTCAACCCTCAACCCTCGACCCTCAAACCTATACTTAAACCCTAAACCCTACACTCTAAACCCTTAACCTTATGCCTTATACCAGAAACCCATATCATAAAACGTATACCCAATATCATAAACCCTAGTACCTATACCATAAAAAAATAATCTTATAAACTCAACCTTATATCTTAAACACTAAATCCTACACCATCAACCCTCGTCCCTATATCCTATACCCTCGACCTTATACACTAAACCCTGAACATTGTCCCTCAACACTATACTTAAAGGCTAAGCCATACATTCTCAAGGTCCTTCACCCTATGTCTTATACCCTCATCCTTGAACACTATCCCTCAACCCTGAATCCCCATCCCTATACCCTATAATATATTAATAAGAATATAATATATAATATATATTAGAAAAAATAATAATATATCATATAATAAATAATATATAATATAATATATAAGTTATAATATATAATATTTACTACATAATAGATTTCTTGAGTTTAGATAACGGATATCCATTTCTAAAAACTAGATATTTGTTACTAAAAATAAGATATATGTTATTTACAATATGGGTACTTGTTCCCTTCTCAAAAAATTTAATGTGGTTTGGACTCTGCATAATGGATATTCGTTATTGATAATTAATATATTAATATTAAATAATTATATATTATAATATTATATATACTATATGAATATAAATATTATAAACATTAATATTATGTACATTAAGATGCTCCAACAATAAAAAAAATATTAAAATATCTTAATATCTTAATATTACGATATATTAATATATTATATATTAATATAATATATATTAATATTAATATTTATATTTTTGTGTAAGGGGGGATAGAGAAAAATGCAATAGATTAGATTGTTGATTAGAAACTAATCTAAACAACAAAATGATAATTGATTTATGCCCATTACTCAAAAAATGTAACTATAAAATCAAGAATTCAAGAATGAAATTGACAAAAAGCAATGACAATGAACTAAAAATGAAATAGATTTACCATCATGTATCGGAGTGTATTGTATTGACATATTTTGAATTGTTAAATTAAATACAAAGCCTATATTGTGTGTGTGTGTTGATAGAAGATGTGGGTTGAAGCTTTTACAATGTCGATTATGATCTTTGCATCACTTCATTGCATGAGGTATGTTGATTCTTCAATCCTTTTTTTTTGAAGGAAGAGGTTTGTTATATAGAATTTGTGATTTTGAATGAATGCTCTAGATCGCATAGTAGAATATCTTGATCAATGGTAGAAAGATGTTGACAGGATTTAGATGGGCATAATCTATGCAAATTGATTACGTAATCAATGTGATTGAAGAAATAGATTGATCTGTTAGGAAATATATTGGTCTACTAGGCAATCAAAGTGAGCAATCGATGGTTCGTAATTTGCTTAATCATGAAAGTGGTTGAGGATGATTAATTAATTGATTTAATTGATTCTATTTGGAGTTCAATGTGCAAATCAAGTTTGAATTTTTCAAACAAAGTTGCATTTGTTTGATTTGATTTTTTATGATGTTTTGAATAATTAAATTTGATTATTCAAATTTGGAGGGAAAATGATTTAATTAAATTATTAAGTTTTAATAATTCAATTGACTTAGGGGAATAAAGTGAATTGGCGATATAATTAAATAATTGATGTTATTTAATTAATCAGGGGGAATTAAGTTAGATTAGGACTTTATTAAATAAATGAACTTTATTTAATTGGTCAGAAATGATGAAAAATTGAATTAATTAAATAATGTCATATTATTCAATTAATATCAGAAATTGGGGTTTTAGGACTTTATTAAATAAATGAAATTTATTTAATTGGTCAAAAGTGATGAAAAGAGTGAATTAATTAAAGTGTCATATTATTCAATTAATAGATGAATTTAGGGTTTTTGATGCTTTTTATGTGTTTTATGTGAAATACAGTGATATTTGATGATAATAATGTTAATGTTTGTGGAAATGTCATTTAGGATGTGTGATAAGTGTTAGGTCAATTTTACATGTCTCCATTTTACCCCTCATTGAGACAAAGTATTGGTTGCTTTGTTTCAAAGATTCTTATGTTTTTTTTTTAATAAGGGGTGAAAATTTTATTGAAATAACCAGCGAAGTACAGAGAGCAAGGGCCACAGGCCCCAAAGGAAAAACAACCAGAACAGAAAGGAAACCCCAAAAGGGGGAAAACTAATCATCCATATCTTTCTTGACCAAGCTCTCAAGGTCTTGAGCACAATCCAGAGGCAGGTGAGCCCAGTCTCCTGCTCTCCATCCCTCTCCACGATCTGAAGCCCACTTAGCTAGGCAATCCGCAGTCGCATTCCACTCACGAGGTACATAGCAGAAAGAGACTGCAGCAAAAGAAGTACTCAGCCTAAGAATTTGTCTACCCACCACAGCTAGATGCCAATCCACCTCCTCCATCCGTTGCAGATTCAACATATCCACCACCACCTGAGAGTCAGACTCACAAATAATCTTGCTCCACCCCAGAGCACATCCTCTTTCAAGAGCCAAGAGGACAGCAAGCGCCTCCATGTAATTATTGGTCTGTAGCCCCTTATATTCAGAGAAGAAGAAAATAACCTTACCAGAGCTATCCCTTCCAATTCCTCCAACCCCAGCATGACCAGGATTTCCCCTGGAAGACCCATCCGTATTAATCTTGAGAGTCCCCACAGGGGGGGGAGACCACTTCCCGTCCCTACAAATCTTCTTTTTACTTCGGCGACTTCTAGTATGTTGTTTTGCACCAAGAGCATCCCTTGAACCAACATTCAAAATATGCAGATTTTGAACCACACGCACATCTCCAGGATCAATATCCTCAGAGAGGTCACACTTCGCAGCAAGAGTCTCCTGAAGCATACTTATTACTTGCAACCAAACCTGGTGCACCCTCTTCCACTTATCCTGGAAAATCCTGCGGTTCCTTTCCAACCACACCTGCCAGATAATAAATCCGGGACCAATATCCCAAGCTACCTCTAGAAAGGAAGTCTTAGAAGGGGGTCTACCAAGACTATTCCAAAATTCAACCAAAGAATTAGCATGAGTACAAGCACGCTCCCAAGCTTCCCACCACCAGTGCCAAATAACCCTAGTGAAAGAACAATGGAAAAAGAGGTGCGAACTATTTTCTTCACCTTGCTTGCATAAAGCACAGATAGAGGGACCATGAAAGCCCCTCTTCTGGAGATTCTCCCAGGTAAGACATCTATTCTGCACCACCAGCCATAAGAAAAAATTACACTTGGGCCAAGCAAATTTATTCCAAACCTGCTTCCACCAAGATATGTCCATCCTATCAAAACTTTGTCTTTCCAACTCTTGATACCCAGAAGCAACTGAAAACTTTCCTTTCGGATTGGGTCCTCAAGCTAGGGTATCAGCTTCTATTAAAGAGTTACATGCTCTACCAGCAAGAATCCCAGCAAGAAGCTCCCTATCACCCTCAGAGCCCCCTGGAGGCCAGTCCCGAGGTTCTTTCCATCTAGCAACCTCACCACGACCCACCCTTAAAATCACCTTAAAATCCTCAACTTTACTCCAACCTGCTGCAAGAAAGCTATCTCCAAGAGGCTTCAGGTGGGGGTATTGGGACAAGATAGGAGGGAACCCATCCCAAGAATCCTCCCAGAATAGGGCATCCGAACCACTGTTACAAATCCAGAAGAGACCCATTTTAACTAAATGTGCCCCTTTCTTCAAGGTCTCCCAAATCATGGACCCCTTTCCTATCAAATTATACCTCGGCACATCTTTCCCATTCACCCCACCAAGATACTTAACATTAAGAATTTTAGCCCATCCTTGATCCTGACTTATACACCATCTCCAAAATAGCTTAGCTACGAGAACCCTACTATTCAAGCTTGTTTTCCGCAAACCAAGGCCTCCATCCTGCTTAGATCTACAAACACAGTCCCATTTGACTAGACTCCACTTTGAGGACAACAGGTTACCAGTCCATAAAAATTGCCTAGAAAGGGCATCAAATTCCTTAATGAAGCCCGCAGGGGCAGACTGCACAAGACACCTGTAGATAGGAAGAGCTTGAACCACAGACTTTAGAAGAGTCATTCTACCAGCAGTTGAAAGCCACCTGTGGGTCCAATGACTAACCTTACTCCGAAGTTTGTCCAAAATCTCCTGCCACACAGCCCTAGGCAACCTTTGATCTGAAAGAGGGATTCCAAGATACACAAAAGGAAGAGTTCCAATTTGAAACCTCAGGATCTGAGCAATCCGAGCCTGGATAAGATCAGGGGTATTGAAGAAAAAAATATGAGACTTTTCTTCACTAATCTTTTGGCCAGAGGCTTTCACATAAATATCCAGAGCTCTTCGGAAGCTAGTCGCCTCCTGAATTCTTGCAACTCCCATCAAAGCCGTATCATCCACAAATTGAAGGTGGGAAGAAGGATGGATGCCATGCCCCCACTTCCACCCATGAATCAATCCCTGTCTAACCTGAGACTTTAGAAATCTTCCAAGACCTTCCGCCATTAGAATGAAGAGGTAGGGGGAAAGAGGATCCCCTTGCCTAAGGCCTCTAGTCGCCGCAAATAAGTCAGTAGGCTCTCCATTGATCAGGACAGCAAAAGAGGGTGATGTAATGCAACTCATTACCCAACTAACCCACTCCTTTCCAAAACCAAAGGCTTGAAGAACTTTTTGAAGAAAGCTCCATCTGACCCTATCATAAGCTTTGGCCATGTCCAACTTTATGAACATGGCTTTCTCCTTAGAGGTAGCCATCGAGTGCATAGCTTCTGCCGCTATGATAACCCCATCCAAAATCTACCTTCCTGTAACAAAGCCCCCTTGCTCCTCAGAGATCAAGTTCCTGAGCCATGGCTTTAACCGTTCGGCTATCACTTTTGTAATTATTTTATACATCACGTTGCACAAAGCAATAGGTCTAAAAGAGTTAAGGGAGTCAGCTCCTTCCTTTTTTGGGATGAGTGCAAGGAAAGTTGCATTCAAAGCTTTAAGCATCTGCTTATTGCTAAAAGATTCCTGAACCACTTCAAAGAGGTCCACCTTGACTATGTCCTAGAAAACTTGAAAGAACTCTATAGGAAAGCCATCTGGTCCTGGGGCTTTACCCTTTTTCATTTGAAACACCACTGCTTCTATCTCAGCTAGAGAAACAGGCTTAATGAGGGCCTTATTCATTTCAGGAGCGACAATGGGGGGGATGCAGTCCAGAACCAAATCCTCCTCAACCCTAGTAGGATCCGAGTCTTCTGAGAATAACTCCCCAAAAAACCTAGTAACCTCCAAAGCAATCTCCCTATGAGAGAAGACCATCGACCCTTCTGTCGTCCTGAGATAATTGAGGACACTCCCATGTCTTCTATCCTTAACAGTGGTGTGGAAGAACTTAGTATTTTTGTCCCCTTCCTGGAGCCAATCAATCCTAGCTTTTTGTTTCCAAAAAATCTCCTCCCGTAGCTCCCATTCCTCCATGTCTTTTAGCGCCATAGCTTCATCTCTAAGAAGCTTGTCAGACAAGCCCTGCTCTTGGATTTGACGAGTAATATTATCCACCCTCATCTGAGCTTCACGCTTTGCGACAAAGAGGTTTCCAAAGCACTCCCTGTTCCACCTTTTCAACTTGAACTTGACATACTGCAGTTTCTTGACAAAGGCGAACATAGCAGTGCCATAAGCAGGTTTCCCTTCCCTCCACCAGGCAGACACATGATCCTGAAGAGAAGCATCCCTCAGCCACATAAGCTGGAACTTGAAAGGAGGGTTCTTTGTCATTTGCAACTTAGAAGCAGTCAAAAGAATTGGCCAGTGATCTGATCTCTCTAGTCAAGAACCTCCGATCTGGTATTCCAACAATCTGCCATCCAAAAGCAAGATACCAGAAATCTATCTAACCTTTCCGCTATCGCCTCCACCCCACATCTCCTATTGTTCCAGGTGAACAGACCATTGGAAGGTGTAACATCCACCACCCTCAACCTTTCAATATTACTCCTCAAAAGGCCCGCAGAAGGGTCAAGCCTAGGATTACCTCCCCGTTTCTCTTCTAAGCTTAAAACTGCATTAAAGTCTCCTGCTAGAATCCAGGGGAACAAAGGAGCAAGAGAGCGAACATATCCTATATGTGACCAAAGTAAATTCTTACCCACAAAATCAATTGGGGCATAAACATTAGTGAAAAGAAGAATCTCACCAGTTTCGCAACACGTGGCCACCAAGGAAAGAGAAGATCTACTAGAAACCCACCAAAGTGGAACCAACTTGCGAGGATCCCATAAGAGAGCCAAGCCCCCGGAACATCCTTGCGCTCCAATGCATTGACACAAACATCTAGGCCAAATCTTAGCAGCCGTATACAACATCCTCTCAATAGATAACTTAGTTTCTTGAATAAAAACCACCACAGGCGAATGAGACTTAATCAATTCTTGAATAGCCTTTTGTCTAGGGATGCTATTCAACCCCCTTACATTCCATGAGAGAACAATCATTTTAGGGATAGAGGGAAATGAGAATCAATAGTCTTCACAGTGCCAGACTCCACCAAAGTCTCGCCCACTAACTTAACCTTCTCCTGGTCTTTCTTCCGTCCCACCTTAAGAGACTTCTCTGAAACATCTTTTCTAATGGTCTTTTGATGAATGCCTAGAATAGAAGGGGAACCCCTTCCTTTACTCTCCTCCTGCTGTCGATCTTTCCCAGTGCTAGACTTGAGGCGGGGAGGAGCAGAAGCCTCCTACACATCATTATCTCCGCTAGCTCCCAAGTCCTCTATAGGCCCTACAGGAGAATTTGTGTCCATCTGAACCCCAAGCACTCCCACCTGTGGACCATCCTGAGTTGTGTTCACCTCCCCATCAATGTCCCCTGCCTCCAAAAGATCTTGGCCCGTAGGCATATTAGCAATGGTTCCATCAAACTTTTCCAGATCATCTAGCGCATCAAACCTATTGAAAACCTCATCTGTTTGTCTATCCTTAAATGTCCTCTTTTGACCCCGACCCTTATTACGGCCTTTAACAGGAATGAATCCCTCCTTGTCCTCCCTCATGGGGGCTTTCCCTTTGTCTTGGTTAGGAGGTGCACTAGCTGACCCCCCTTTTGAATCCTCTGCAGGCCTTGATTTGGGACACATCCTTTGCAAATGTCCATATTCATGACAAAAACGGCAACGAAACGGAAGTGTTTCATAATCAAGTTGTTGAATCCATGAGCTTGATCCCAATCGAATTTCTATAGAATCAGGCAAGGGCTTATTCAAATTAATTTCTACACAGACTCGGGCATAGGTAATTACCTTCTTTTCCATAGTCTGTCTTGAAGGACCAACTGGTTTTCCAAGCTGGCTTGCAACTAGATTGAAGATATCCTCTCTCCAAAATTCCAAAGGCAGCCATGGCAGCCGCACCCAAACCGGAACCTGTGAAGGAAGCTCTTCTGTAGGATTGAATCCAACATGCCAGAGCTTGATGAAAAGGCCCACTTGATTGTAGAAATAGGGCCCTCCTTCAAATACTTTATTTCTGTCCGACATGCAAGAAAAAACCACTTGAAAAAAACCATTGGCTACCAACATGACATCCATATCCCCCTCCGGAGACCAAGTTCGACGAGCCCAAGATTCCAGAAAGGGAAAAGACACACGGATCCCCAGAAACTTACAAATCAAGGCATGTTTTGATAGATAGTTGATATCATCTACAATGGACTCAGGCTGAATCTCAACAATCGGCCTATTATCACTCTTAGCAAGACACCCATTCACCTTTGAAGGCCGAAAGCCTCCAGAAAGATAAGAGGGTTCTCCCGATCCTGATCCATTCTCACCAAAAACCGGATTAGCATGCAAAAGCACTGAAGGGCTGCTATCCGCCACAGTATCCTTAAAGGACAACCCCCCGCCCCTAGGCAAAACCCCACACGGAGCCATGCAATATCTCCAAAAGGAACCACATAGTGGGAGACCACGGTCCCACCCCCACAAAAAGACACCCCAAAGACACAGCCCACAAGGGCACACGGAGAACAAAACCCACACCCCCAGAAAAAGACAAGGAAGAGCCCCCACCAACAAAATAGAAAAACCAGAAGGAAAAGCAGAAAGGAAAGAAGAGGGAAGGGAAACCCCCAAGCAGCCGAGCCCCTCCCACACCCAAAACCACCCCCGAACAGCAGACAAAATCCCCTACGCACCAACCCCAGGCGAGAACCTCCCAAGCGCAGCACATGCAAGGCCTCAAAGATTCTTATGTTAAGATCAAGTTTTGAAAAAAATTATATGCCCCACTGTGCCCTGACGGTCAATAGAATGATGGTAGGAACTTTGGGCTTCCCACTCAATAGGTTGGCCAAAAATTTTAATTTTAAGGTCAAGCTCATGACACTATTTCATTTCAATTCAGATGCATAGAGGGCAAAAAATTATGTCTATAAGTCTTTTGTTGCTCATTCAAATGTTCCTAGGAGGTCCTAATTTTAACATAGGAAGGCTTCCTAAGCAAAAATTAGGGTTTTTGGAGGTTAAAATAGGTAATTAGGCGTCTAATTACCTCATTTTCACTTTGAGCCTATAGAGAATTCTTGCCTCTGGTTTTCTTGTTTTGTTAGTTTTTGAGGAGCTATGGTGAGGATTCAAGGAGCCCCACATATCATAGATGCAGTTCAAGATTTTGGATGGCCTTCAGGTGTCAGTACCCCAATATGTACTTGTGGACTATGGAAATGGAGTCACAACTTCCCTTATCCATGCCTAAAAGGGGAATGAAGGAAGAGGAATTTGATTTCGCAAAGTTCACACTCAAGAAAAAATCCTTGAGATTCCAATGCAATAGAGATTGAAATTTGTCAAAGGAGATTATTCTTAAGGTTGGCAGTTGATAAAGAAGATTGATTAATAGTGCAAAAACTAAGAAAATGTATTTTTTTAAAACACATTGTGATATGCAACATGACCTAGAAATGCAAGTAAACTGTAATAGAAACTAATGAAACTGAAGGTGTGCACCTAGAAACAAAAGAAGGAGAAAATGAAGGTTTGGAATCCTAGAAAGCTTGATGCAAAAGCTAACCTGGACTCATACACCAATTTGGGTGACTTAGTCCCAAATTTGGAAAACTATTCTTAAGCCCGTTTCAGCCAAATGGGTATCCAAATTTATAGAAATCTCTGAAAAATATGTACAGTGGGACTCATATGCCACTAATGGTGTATGATTCCATGTGTATGAGTCCACTTTGGATTTTCTAAAAATTTGAAAGTGAGAACTGAAGCTCTCAGTCTGCACTTTCTATTCCTCCAAGTATCTGAATCTGAAACCTTGATTTTCGGCACTATAAGTGACTTTTTTTGGATATTTTGACCTAGCCAACAAGGATATGTCATCAACAAGTTTGCAACCTATTCTTCAATGGTCTCCAAGCCTTCAAATTACCTAAATCTGCAACCACACAAAGAAAGAGAGAGAAATGTTGAATGTTAAGGAATGGGGGTTTGCCTTGGTCAAACCCCTTTTAGGTAATTAAACCAAATGAAGAAATAAGATAAGTATGAACATGAAATGAATGAATTAGAAACTTTCCATGATCATATATCTTGAATTTTCGCAACAATGGATGAAGAATCTTCCCTTGAATGCCTTAGAAAGCTATATTGATGACTTAAGATGTTAAAACCCTAGCTTGCTTGACTTGACAGATATAATGAATAATGAATGCATTATGAATTAGGGCTTAGAAGATTTTTTATATAGGAAATCCACATAAAATTCCGGTTAATTTGATTCCCAAGGCGACATGGAAGAAAATAAAACTTAAAACCCAATTTTTCTTGCTCAAACCTTGAAAATGGCCCAAATGGGACTAAGTCATCAAGCTGGGAAATTTAGTCCCACTTAGATAGGACTCATTCACCCAAAGTCAAGAATGGGTCCCACAGGGGCTCTTTTGCCAGTTGGGATATTGGGGAGTGAAGAAATCAGGTTTATATATTGAATTAGTCGGGTTTTCGATCAAAATAGACCTTGACATGCACAATATGGGGTCATAGGGGCCTATTAATGATTATATAAAGGGTGAATAGGACTAGGGACACAAAGTTCAATGTGAAAGTGTGATTGAATACACTTTACAACACTAAAATGAGGTCCACATAGCCTAGAAAGGCACAACATCCAATGTGAAGGTGCAAAACACATTACAACACTAGATTAAAATCAGGTTTAATTTACAAGCCTTCGAGATTAATGTGAGAATACAATTAAATACATTTTACAACAATGAATTAGGGAAAATTTAAGTTAATCTAGCTTAAGACGAGCCCAAGACCTAATGTGGGTGTGAAAAACACCTCACAACACTAGACCAAGGCAATATTAAGTCTAATTTATCATTAATTATTCCCAAATCAAGCAAGGAAAAAGGTGTACTTTTTCAGTGTCCATGATACCCTTTCAATTTTTATTTTCATCATTTCATATTTGTGTAATTAATGCACAAAGATCAACTAATCAATAGTGCTAGATTTAGGAATTTTGTACTTTTCAGTTGGTTTTGGCACTTTTGCTTTTGTAAATAGCTCAGTTTTGACATATCTTTGCACACTTGATTTACATTTGCACTTTTGACTTAATTTTTTGTTTTTGCTGGCATCTTTGCTATAATTTTTTTGCTTTTGACATGCTTGCTTCAGTTTTCTCACTCTTGTGATCAATTTGTGCTTTTGAAAAAATTATTTGCTTTTAATTTTTTTCACTCTTGCATTCATTTATCACTTTTGATAGTAAATTCATCGCTTTTGCTAGAATTTATCATTTTTGATAATAAAAAAATATATTTTGACACAAAAAAATTTCTTTTGACTTTTTTGGAACCCTAAGTCAATTTGTTCATCATTTTAGGTTCATTTTGTGTTTACAGAGAAAATCCTTAACATCGTGGGTTGAATGATTATAGGTGTTCCTTAATCCACTACAATCAAGGGAGTGACATCCATGGTATCTATTATATTTGATTGTTGGTTTCAATGTTTTAGAGTGAGATATTTTAGATTTTGTCAAGTTAGAACACATTTGTTACATGCCCACCATCAGATGCCATACATGCCCACCATCAGATGTCATAGCGTGATGATGACTACGTTAGTGGAGAGGTGGAATTTAGAGACTTCTTCATTTCATTTACCTATAGGGGAGGCCACCATCACCCTCAAGGATGTGTGGAGGATCCTCCGCATACCCATCCATGGAGAGCTCATTACATATTTTGTTCGATGGGGTACCCATGCTATGTGTCACATTCTTGGTGTGAAATTTCTAGAGGTTTGACAGTTAGAGATTGAATTATTGGATTTTTTTGGCAGTGCTAATCATGTTTTTGGTTGTTTCGAATAGGCGGGGCCATTAGTTTCCTATGGGATGAGGTATATGCATCGAGCAGATGTTTGAGCATGGGACTAGATACACATGGGTTCCATCTCTCCTTGCCCACCTATATAGAGATATGCATGAGGTTGCATATCGTGGTGGGAAATCTATTTCTTTTAGTGTTTCTCTTCTTCATGTATGAACCTAGGAGCACATCTCAGTGACTCGACCTGATGGTATACTAGATCGTACTACTAGGGATCTATACTCTTATTGTTATGGAGATTTTCTACATTATACATGCCTAGAAAGCTTTCCTACTAGCACTGTGTATTTGATGGCATGCAAGGTTTTGTATAAAGACCATATATGGATTGTGAGGCATGGCCTAATGCTCAAGAGTAGTTGGTATATTGTAGACATACTAGATAGTTTATCGGTCATGTGAACTCTCTTTTTGAGAGATATCTTCTTGACAAGGTTTGCAGGAAGTTTGGAGAGAGACAAAGTCAATTTCTAGATGCTTATGAGGCTTAGTTTGGTCGGACCACTAGATAGGCCCATGTCTGGGGTTCACAGGTTGATCAAGATGCTATTGTTGTGTTCAGAGCTCTTTCCCCAGTCAGATGGGGTTGGCTAGTGGGCTTAGCACATCTAGGTACTACTCTCAATTATGATCATTCGTGGGCACAATGTCTTCCTTTGAGATTCATAGATCCTAGAAGTGTTCCCACAATGGGTAGATCAAGCATCATAGGTCATCGAGGAGAGAGACAACGCATTGAGATCCTTGTAGAGCAACTTGTTGGGGCTTGATAGGATAGTTCCCAGGGTGGACTAGGTGATTAGATGTTGTGGGATTAGGAATAGGTTCTAGGTCCCCCTCCACCACCTAGGGATGGAGGTGTACAATTAGCTTAGATGACTACTGCGATAGATACAAAGATATTATGGTGATAGGCTGCAGAGGCATAGATTGTCACTCTCACTACAAAGTGAGAAATAGGTCGGTAGGAGAGAGAGAGAGAGAGATTCAGGATAGAGAGAGATACAGAGATCGAGTGTCATCTAGTCACTATGACATAGTTGTATGTTGTTATCATTGAGAGGGATAGTCTTAGGAAAAATCCTGATAGTATCTATGTCGAGAAAGACCAGTTCCTATAGAGGGCCACATATTATCAAACTCTTTATGATTCCATCATTCCTAGAGCTCAGCGATGACCACAATTTGGAGAGTTGAGTACTGATATTGGTGCTACATCAGGTGATTTTTCTATTAGATAGCCTGGTCCAGAGGCTAATTAGAGTCTTCCTCCTCTAGTTGAGCAGTGACATATTTGTACTTTTATCTCTATGATATTTACTATTCAAAGACTTTATATTGCAGACATGATTTTGTATATATATTCCCCAACCCAACTAAGGCCTCGTATATCTAGATTTTTGTATTATCCTATTACACATGTTTCCATGATGTACCATGGAATTCTCCTTTTTTATGATGATATATATGAGATAGGCATGCTTTGATTTGGCTTCATTATATGTTTATGTGATGATTTATGTATAAAAATGCATGATGATGTATACTTTATATATATCTTTTATAGTTTTTTGATGTATGCATATGATGTGGATGGATGATTGATCATATTTTATATCATATGATGTTTTATTATGTATATGATGGATGGTGATATATGATGGATGTATTCCAACTATACATGATACATGATGTTTTGACTTCTTTATTATCATCATGATATGTATTGATGACATTGTGGATGCAAGATGGGTATGGTACTAATGATATTGTGATGCAAGATGGATGTTAGTTTAGAAGAAATATTTGATGATGGATAGAATTTTGATGTTGTTAGTGTTGATGAGTTTCTTTCACTTTTCTTAGAGGCTTCACATTTTTAGCAATCCCTTTTAATGTGTCAAACTGATACGATGCACCATGGTATTAATGACCAAGGTGACTTTGTATCCATTGTGTGGACTTTGGCTTGACATACAAATAATTTTCTTGCTCATACCAGACATACGAAAACTTTTTTTTAAGTATATGGTTGCGTTATGTTAAAAAAAATTAGACTAGTTACACAAAGAGGTATAGAATACCTAACATGCACCTTCTACACAAATTGTTTCAAAACAACTTCCATACACTCAATAAAGCAAGAATTCAGCATGGTAGTATCATGGAAACATCTTACAAATAGAAAACCGAAATGACACTCAATTTCCCCCATTCCTTCTCTAAATCCTTATGGAAATCTTCAAGATATCCTAGGAATGAGTCAATAAACTAAATTATAAAGAGAAGACTATAAAAAGATAAAAAAAAGTTGCAATATCACTTGCCATTTTTTTTTGAGGTTTCAGGCTATTATCTATTGTTGATCATGTCTATCGTAGGAACAAATCTGTTAAGGCATATCTCAGGATGTTGTTGGTGAATTTTCAAAAGATAGGTAGTTTAATACTTTGGCATTGTTTTCATTTGTTTCATAATCATATCTTTGTGATTGATTTTGCTTGAAGGTTCTAGCTTTATTTGTTTTCTATGTTTGTTGTTTTTTTTGTCAAAAGGGTGAAGATGACGATTTGTTTATTATGGTATGAAAAGTTTATTGTGGATTGTGATGATGGAGTAAGTATTTTTTATTTTTCTAATTTTATAAGATGTTGTTTTTGTTGTTTTCAAGGGCCTAACCTACGGCCTTTAGGGCTCATAAAAGATAAGCCTTACCTACATTGTACACATAGAGGCTCGTGGTTTTCAAGGGCTAATCAAAGATAAGCCTTTCCTACGTTGTACATATAGAGACTGCATAGTTTGACTGGTTGACTCAAAGCATAAAATATTTGTGGGATTTCAAATTTTCAAACAACATTGATAACTTGGATTGATATTCCACTTTTGTTTCTAGAGGATATGTTGCGGGAAATATACTTGAACTAGCCATGAGGTTCAAGAAAATGTTGATATCTTATATTTCTTGAGTGAAGGAATAATCCAAAGTTGTTTTGATTTTTTTTATTTTCTAGATTTTATTTTTATTTTTGATAGTTTTTTACCATGATAGGATGCATAAATATCTAATCCACAAATAGTTTTATGAAGTTTCCCCCTAGTTGGAGTCAAGGCCACTTTCCTAAATCAATAGCAAGCCATGGTTGGACACATTCTTTATTGTGAATGGATGGATGCTTTGGATAGTACCAATAGATAACGATGCATGCTTTATTTAAACATAGTGCCCATTTTCTAGGTTTTCACTATGGTACCTAATCTAGAAGTGCCACAAAGTGGTTTTCACTAAAAGAACTTTTTATTTCTCTTTAATGTTTTTCTTTCTTTTTGACTTTTTTGTATCTTCTTTTTTTTTTTTGGATTTTTACCCTTTTTCTTGGGGTATTTCGATGTGCTTCAAGTATAGAAATTATTGAGGTGGTTGTTGTTCAGTGGTTCAACTAATGGTTCTCCTTCAGGTGTAGCCAACTAATAAGCTCTAGAGCTATAGCTTGTTGTGATTATGAATGGGCCTATCCTGTTAGGTTCAAATTTTCCTTTTCCATCTTGATTCAACTGTACCTTCTAATTATCTTTGAGGGCCAAGTCACAAACCTAAAAGTTTGTCTTTGATCCTTTTATCATAGCTTCGTTTGAGCTGATTTTGATAAACCTAAAGATGGTTTAACGCGCTCAAACACCCTTCATGTAGGAGCTCCAATTCATTTACTCAAGGTACCCACTACTCTTTGTTGTTGACCATGCCTTTTAGTGAGATTCGTAATGAGGGGATTTTGAATTTGATAGAAAATATAGCTTTTGATTCATAGACCAAGTAAAAATTTGTGGCACCTATAGGTGTTTGAATGCTAGATTGATAAGACCATAGAGTTGGGTTCAATTGCAAATTCCAATCATGACCAATGTCATTGACAGTTTTCTTTAGTATCTTTAGTATGATTTTGTTAGATTCTTCAACCTGACTATTTCCTTGGGGGTAATAGGGTGTGGAGAATCTATGTTGGATAGATAATTTGGAACATAGATCTTGTATTTCTTGATTCTTGAATGGGGTTCCATTGTCCATTATAATTTTTTGGGGTATTCCATACCTAAAAGTCAAATAATTTAGAATGAATTTTGATATCTATTTTCTGATGATGTAGGTCAATGTAATTGCTTCTATCCATTTGGTGAAGTACTCTATTGGAGTAATAATAAACTTATGGTCATTAGAGGAAGGAGAAATCTTACCTACCAAGTCTAATCCCCATTGCAAAAAAGGCCATGGTGTGGTGATGGGTTTCAATTCCTATGTTGGTGCGTGAACAATATCATTGTTTTGCTGGTACTAACGACACTTTTGAGAATACTGAATGCAATCTTGCTCCATGGAGGGCCAATAGTACCTTGTTCTCAACAAATTTTGGACTAGGTTAGGTCCGCTAGAATGGTACCCACAAACACCTTCGTGTACCTCTTGTAAAGCAGTTTTGTAAGGAAGAAAAGGTAGCAGAACAACTTCCTACACTAATCTTGAGAGGAGAATAATGCAAAACTTTATAGATCTTTAATATTTACAAAAACTTAAACAGAAACAACATAAATATCATGCATACCACAACATAGTGATTTATGTGGGGAAAACCCTTCTGAGAGAAAAACCCCACACTCCAAAATCCGCCCAATATATTATTCACAAATCACAAAGATTACAATATACTTGTAGAGCAAGCTTCTCACAAGAGTATCACCACTCAGAGATCAAGAGACAACATGATCGCTATCAGACTCTTAGAGTACATCACTATCTTCTCTTTTGCAGTCGTAATACAATGCCCTCATAAAATAGAGTTACATTCTAGGGCAAGAAGGGCTAACAAAATATCCACCATTAGATCTAAAACCTAATAATGAACTCAAATTTACAATATATCATTATTTAATTTATGTTAGCCATTCTAGAAGTTTCCTAAAAAAGTTAAAACACTCACCTTTTGCTCCTTGCTACCATTGTATACACCTATCAGTGTAACCAATTAGGTTCAAATTTTCCTTTGTCATCTTGATTCAATTGTACCGTTTGATTCTCTTTGAGGACCAATTCACCACCCTGAATTTTTTTGTATTTGATTTTTTTATCATAGCTTCATTTGAGCCAATTCTAATAAACCTGAAGATGGTTTAATGCGCTCAAATTCCTTTCATCTAGGAGCTCCAATTCATTTAATCAAGATACCCAATAGTCTTCATTGTTGACCATTCCTTTTAATGAGATTCACAATGAGGGGATTTTGACTTCAATAGACAATACAAATTTTGATGCATAGACCAAGGAAAAAGGTGTGGCACCTATAGGTGTTCGAATGATAAGTATTCACTAATCTTGAGAGGATAATAATGCAAAACTTTGCAAATATTTAATAGTTACAAAAACTTAAACAGAAATAACATAAATATCATGCATACCACAACACAGTGATTTACGTGGGAAAACCCTTTTGGGAGAAAAACCCCACACTCCAAAATCCGCCCAATATATTATTCACAAATCACAAAGAGTACAATATACTTGTAGAGTAAGCTTCTCACAGGAGTATCACCACTCAAAGATCAAGAGACAACATGATCACTATCAGACTCTCAGAATACATCATCATCTTCTCTTCTGTAGTCGTAATACAACACCCTCATAAAATAGAGTTACATTCTAGGGAAAGACAGGCCAAGAAAATATCCACCATTAGATCTAAAACCTAATAATGAATAGCCCATATTTCCAATATATCACTATTTAATGTATGTTAGTCATTCTAGAAGTTTCCTAAAAAAGTTAAAATGCTCACATTTTTCCCCTTGCTACCATTGTATACACCTATTGGTGTAACTAGATAGGTTCAAATTTTCCTTTGCCATCTTGATTCAATTGTACCTTTTGATTCTCTTTAAGGACTAAGTCACCAACCTGAAATTTTTTGTCTTTGATCTTTTAATCATATCTTTTTTTGAGCCAATTTGGATAAACCTAAAGATAGTTTAATGCACTCAAATTCCTTTCATCTAGGAGCTTCAATTCATTTAACCAAGATACCCAATACTCTTCATTGTTTACCATGCCTTTTAATAAGATTCAGAATGAGGGGATTTCGAATTCAATATACAATACAATTTTTGATCCATAGACCAAGGTAAAAGGTGTGGCACCTATAGGTGTTCGAATGATAGTTCAATAAGACCATAGAGTTGAGTTCAGTTGCAAATGCTAATCACGACTGGCATCATTAATAGTTTTCTTTAGTATCTTCAATATGGTTTTGTTAGATGCTTTGGCCTGACCATTTTCTTGGGGGTAATAGGGTGTGGAGAATCTATGTTGGATAGAGAATTTGGAACAAAGGTCTTGGATTTATTGATTCTTGAATGTGATTCCAATGTCCATTAATATTATTTGGGGGATTCCATACCTACAAATCAAATAATTCAGAATGAATTTTGATATATATTTTTTGATGATGTAAATCAATGTAATTGCTTCTATCCATTTGGTGAAGTACTCTATTGAAATAATAATAAACTTATGGCCATTAGAGAAAGAAGGAGAAATCTTACCTACCAAGTCTAATCCCCATTACAAAAAAGGCCATGGTGTGGTGATGGGTCTCAATTCCTGTGTTGGTGCATGAACAAGATCACTGTGTTTTTGGCACTGACAACACTTTTAGGAATATTGAATACAATCTTGCTCTATGGAGGTCCAATATTACATTGTTCTTAGCAACTTTTGGACTAGATTAGGTCCCCTAGAATGGGACCCACAAACACCTTCGTGTATCTCTTGTAAGGCAATTTTATAAGGAAGCAAAGGTAGAAAAACAACTTCCTACACTAATCTTGAGAGCAGAATAATGCAAAACTTTACAGATCTTTAATAGTTACAGAAAATTAAATAGAAATAACATAAATATCATGCATACCATGACACAGTGATCTATGTGGGGAAAACCCTTTTGAGAGAAAAACCCCACACTCCAAAAGCCACCCAATATATTATTCACAAATCACAAAGATTACAATGTACTTGTAGAGAAAGCTTCTCACAAGAGTATCACCACTAAAAGATCAAGAGACAATATGATCACTATAGACTCTGAAAATGCATCATCGTCTTCTCTTCTGCAACTATAATACAACACCCTCATAAAATAGATTTACATTCTAGGGAAAGATAGGCCAACAAA
Organism: Sequoia sempervirens; assembly: GCA_007258455.2. Lineage (NCBI taxonomy): Eukaryota > Viridiplantae > Streptophyta > Pinopsida > Cupressales > Cupressaceae > Sequoia > Sequoia sempervirens. The sequence continues at coordinate 703,220,621 of VDFB02058242.1, read as the reverse complement.
ATATCCACCATTAGATCTAAAACCTAATAATGAACAATCCAGATTTATAATATATCATTATTTAATGTATGTCAGCCATTCTATAAGGTTCCTTAAAAAGTTAACATGCTCACATTTTTCTCCTTGCTTCCATTGTATACACCTGTTGGTGTAACTAGGAAATATATATATAAATATATATACCCTAAAAATAGTAAATTGTATATAATTACAAGGTTGAGACACATTTTCCCAAAAAAATCTCCCACTTGTCGAACACCTTGCAAGAGCAACATGAGGGTGTAAACATCATCTCTTTAATTGCTAGGGGTCGAAAGGCCCATAGTCTATGAACACTATTTGAACTACTTTGTGCTCATAGGCTTAGTTAAAGAATCAACAACATTCATCAAAGTCTCTACCTTAACCAGATTCACCATACCATCTTCAGCCATATCTCTAAAAAAATGATATTGTACATCAATGTGCTTGGTCTTGGCATGAAATGTTGGGTTCTTAGCTAGACATATCACACTCTGATTGTCATAATAAATTATCATTGCACCTTAATTTATTTCAATATCTGAATATAGTCTCTTAAGTCAAATGGATTCTTTACAAGCATGAGTAGCTATAATATACTCTACTTTAGTAGTAGAAAAAGCAACCACAGCTTGTCACTTACTCATCCAAGTAATCGCACCACCAAATAACATAAACACATAGGCACTAGTGGATTTTCTGCTATCAACATCACCTACCCAGTATGAATCCACATAACCATAAATATCAAGGGAAATCTCATCTTTAGTAATATTACTATGTTAATATTACTATGATAACATAAGGAATAATCTTAAAGTACCCCACAAATATCTGAAGACTCTTTTAACTTCATCCCAGTGAACTCTTCCAGGATTATACATATATCTCGAAAGAATTCCCACTGCTTTGGAAATGTCTGATCTTGTACAAACCATAACATACATCAAACTTCTAACTACACTTTGGTAAGGTACTCTGCTCATGGCTTCCATCTCTAATGGAGATGTTGGGCAATCTAAAATAGATAACTTCATTCCAAGTGAAATAGGAACACATAATGGTCTACAATCCTACATATCAAACCTCTATAAAATTGAGTTGACATACTTAATTTATCCAAGCCATATCTTTCTATTCACTCTATCTCTTTTAATTTCCATCCCAAGAATGTGTTTTGCTACACCAAGATCTTTCATTTCAAATTTAGCAACAAGTTGATATTTTATTTTTGAAATAATACCTTTCTCTTTACCAATAATTAACATATCATCAACATATAATGTAATAAACAAGAAATGATCACCATCAGTTTTATAATTAACACAATGATCTAATTTAGAATGCTCAAATCCCAAACTCAACACATATGTATCAAATTTATGGTACCACATCCTAGGACTTTGTTTTAGGCCATACAAAGATTTCTTGAATTTCCAAACCAACTTACTTTTACCTTTCACCATGTAGTGTTTTCATTATGTCATATACATATCCTCCTTCAAGTCACCATGAAGGAAAGTAGTTTTCACATCCATTTGTTCAACCTCTAAATCATAAGCAACATCAATAGCAAGAAAAAATCTAATGGATGTCATTTTTGCAACAAGAGAGAATATCTCACCATAATCAACACCATCAACTTGAGAGTAACCTTTTGCAACTAACCTTGCTTTTTACTTCTCAATATCTCCATCTAAACCAATCTTTTTCTTGAACACCCATTTGCAACCAATAGGTTTTCGTTCTTTAGAAAATGGTACAAGATCTCATGTATCATTATTTTTCAAAGATGTCATTTCTTCATCCATAGCAATCTTCCAGGATTCTACATCATTCATACCTAATGCCTCTTATATAGATCTAGTTTCATCCATGTTAGTATTCAAAGAAAAAATGCATCTCCAATCATTAGGTGTATACATTTTACATGGTTGTCTATTCCTTGTAGACCTACAAACAAGTTCAGTTGGAGGTTCTTCCTCCTCTTCTGAAGATCTAGAGCTAGATGAGCTCTCCTCAACTTCTTGTCTATCATTGGACCTTGATTCAAATTTCTCAAGTGTAGAAGGAAATTGAATCACATCTTCTTGTTAACTTTTTTCTAGTTGCAATGTAACAGAAGGCGTAGTTTTTCTAAAAATAATGCTTCTACTATATATTACCTTTTGTGCAATAGGTTCCCAATGCTTGTATCCTTTCACAGCATAACTGAATCTAATGAAGATACATTTCACAACCTTTTTCTCCAACTTTGTTCACTTCTCCTTTGGCACATGTACATATGCCTCACAACCAAAAACTCTAAGATGTCTTAATGAATGCTTGTGACCTGACCATGCCTCTATAGATGTCTTATCAACAAGATCTAATGTAGGAGACCTATTAATCAAATAGCAGGCGGTGGCAATAGCTTCAACCCAAAACCTTTACTCTAGACTAGCACCACTCAACATACTCCTAGCCTTCTCCATTGGTGTCTTGTTCATTCTTTCAGCAACTCCATTATGTTGTGGAGAATACGGAGTTGTCTTCTACCTATGAATGCCAAAATATTTACATAATCTATCAAAATTGTTAGAGAAAAATTCACCACCATTATTAGTCCTCAAAAATTTTATTTTATTTCCAGTCTGCAACTCAACCATTGCTTTGAATTCTTTAAATCGACTGAAAACTTCAAATTTACTCTTTAGAAAATATACCCATGTCCTACTATAATCATCAATAAATGAAACATAATATGTGAATTTACACATTGAAGGAACATCTACAGGACCAAAGACATCAAAATGAATAAGATCCAATACAACACAAGATTTATGAGAACTTGAATCAAACTCAACGTGGTTTAGTTTTATGTAAATGCAATGCTCACAAAAATCAAACTCAAGATTACAATCAAATAGACCTTCAAAAAGGTTTTTATTTTTTAAGATATTTAAACCCTTTTCACCAATGTGGCCGAGTCTCTGTGCCATAACATAGTTTTATCTGCAAGAAAAATTTTCTCAGAAGAAAGAGCACCCTTGGGTACCCAAAATCTATGAATATCTATTGAAGGTGAAAACATCACTTCTTCCACAAACTTGTTTTTCATAGAAGTACTATTGCACTCAACAGTGCATGCATCCAACTTATACAATGTGTCATATCTAGCATCTCTAGCAATCACCATAGCACGTCTAACCATCTTGCATCTTGCATCAAAAAATACTACCTGCACACCCACATCTACTAGTAAAATAACAAATTTTTTGCTAATTTATGGATATGCAACACACCATTAATCCTTTTTATTCTACCATCAAGAAACCTAATTTTAACTTTACCACAACAACAATGTCTAAATGAGAATCATCACCCAAGTACACCTTACCTCAAATAAATTCTTCATATTCACAAAACCAATTTCTATTGAAGGTCATATGGAAAAATGCACCTGATTTAATTAACCATGCATCATTACCTGCACAAGTTTCCAAAGTTGCAATGAATGTGTCACCATCTTCGTTCTCAGACTTGGAATTAGAATCAAATTTCTTCTTTTTCTTCTTCTTTTCTTCTTTGCATTCCTTAGGAACATTTTCAGGCTTGCCACAGTTCCAACAAATAACTTTGGACTTTCCAAGAGATTTAGATCTCCCTTTGGATTTGGATTTGTCACACTTCTCATTCTTCTTTCCTTTTTCCTTAGGTCTTCCATGAACATTTAGGGCATCCTTGGCAATGATGGATACCTTCCTTCTCATTTCTTCAGAAAGAAAAGAAACCACCATATCTTCATTCTTCAAAATATCATAAGTACTCCCAATAGCCATAACAAGAGAATCCCAAGAATCAAGCAAAGAAAAAAGAAATATCTGACATTTCTCTTCCTCATCCATTTTAACACCAATTGATTCCAATTGAGCCACCAACATATTGAATGATTCCAGGTGGTTTGTGATTCATCCACTCTCTTCCATTCTCAAGTAATACAATTTCTTCCTCAAGAAAAACGTGTTCACTAAAGATTTGGCTTGATACATCTCACCAAGCTTCTTTCATAGTTTATGTGCAGAGGTCTTTTCATGGACATTAATTAAAATAGAGTCTGCAAAACACAATATAATTAGACCCTTGTCTTTATGGTCCATAACATAATATTGAGCAACCTAAGTAGGATTTGCGAGCCTTGAAACATTCTCATCAACAACATCCCATAGATCTAAATCTATCAATAGATCCTCCATCTTTAGCTTCCACATTTCAAAATTATTTCTAGAAAAAATTTCCACCTTTATTCTCCCTAATAAACTTACCATTTAAAAATTCTTGCAACAAGATCACAAAATGTCTTCTGCACAAGCTCCCACTCAAATCTGGATTAGTTCAAAAACCCCAACAACCCACAACTGAAACCAAATATGATCAAGCTCTTATATCACTTGTAAGGAATCAAAGGTAGAAAAACAACTTCCTACACTAATCTTGAGAGGAGAATAATGAAAAACTTTATAGATCTTACAATTACATAAACTTAAATAGAAATAACATAAATATCATGCATACCACGACATAGTGATTTACATGGGGAAAACCCTTTTGGGAGAAAAACCCCACACTCCAAAATTTTCCCAATATATTATTCACAAATCACAAATATTACAATATACTTGCAGAGCAAGCTTCTCATACGATTATCACCACTCAGAGATCAAGAGACAACACAACTGCTATCAAACTCTTAGAATACATCACTATCTTCACTTCTGCGGAAATAAAACAACACCTTCATAAAATAGAGTTACATTCTAGGGTAAGACATTTCAACAAAATATCCACCATTAGATCTAAAACCTAATAATGAATGGTCCATATTTAAATATATCATTATTTAATGTATGTCAGTAATTCTAGAAGTTTCCTGAAAAAATTTAACATGCTCACATTTTTCTCCTTGATGCAATTGTATACACCTATCTATGTAACTAGGAAATATATATAAATATATAATACCCTATCAACAATAAACCTTATATAATTGCAAGGTTGAGACACATTTTCCCAAAAATTTCACACTTCTTCCGCATTAAGACATCAAAGTAACATACCATCCAAACTTCAATGATATACAGTATCTCCTAGGATCGTGAATCAGGAAGTCCTACGAGTAAAGGTATTATTTTGGGTGGGTATTAGGTTAAGTGGTATGATACCATGTTGGATGTAATTAAATGTGTCTTGGTACCATGGGGAGTTAGGACCAACCACAACACATACTAGTTCTAATTTTGGGATGTCGAATGTTGGTACGAGCAGTTGCTCCACAAGGAACTCATACTTAGGAATATTCCATGGAATATCAAGAAGCAAACCTATTGTTGCAATGGAATTGGCTGATCTATTGTTGATCTTAGGAATTTGTTCAAATTTTATTGTGACAAAATATTTCTTGAAGTTATCCACCATCCTTTTATATGCCATCATCTTGTCATCTTTTTCCTTGTACTCATTGTTGACTTGTCTGGTCACCAATTGAGAGTCTCTAAAGACTTGTAGTTATTTTATTCTCCATTCAATAACCATCTTGAGGCCTATGATTAGAGCTTCATACTCTGATATATTTTTTTGTGCATGAGAAAGCAATTTTTTATTCCTTGGGTATATTATCTCCCTGTGGTGTGAGAAGTAGGATACCTACTCCAAACCCATGTTGAGTGTGGGACTTGTCCAAGGATAGGTTCCAATGGCATGTCTATTTTGTCAACAATATACTCTCATCTGAGAATTCTACTGTGAGAGGTTTGTGGTCCTCCATTGGTGCCTCTACCAGCTAGTCTACTATGATTTTTCCCTTGATGGTTCTTCTATCCACATACTTTATGTCAAACTCACTCATAATCATTACCCATTTAGCAATTCTACCTATTAAGGTTTCTTTTGATAGTAGGTACTTTAGTGGGTCAACCTTTGAAATCAACTTTACTTGTCTATTTAAGATAAAGTGTCTCAAATTTTGTGTCACAAATACGGCTGAGAGACATGCTCTTTCTATGGGCGAGTAGTTCAACTCATAGCCCACTAGTGTTCGACTGATGTAGTAGATCACTCTTTCTTTGTCATTATCATCTAGCTAGGCTAGGAGAGCTCCCAACACTACTTGTGTGGTAGACACATAGAATATCATTTCTTTGTCTGGAATAGGTGGCATGATTAGAAGAGGATTGACTAGGTACTCCTTGACTTGTTGGAACACTTGGTCACATTTCCCATCCCACTTAAAGGTGATGTCCTTGTGTAAGAGATGAGTGAAAGGGTGACATTTTTCTACCAATTATGTGATAAATTTCTTGATAGATTGTAGATTTCCTTGTAAACTTCTCAGTTACTTTAATGCCTTTGATGCGGGCATCTCTTGTATTGATTTTACTTTTGCAGGATCTACTTCAATTCCCCTTCTTGATACTATATACCCTAGAAGCTTTATGGATGTTACTTCGAACACACATTTTTTTGGGTTGAGTCTTAAGTTATATTGTTCAAGTTGATCAAACACCTTTGCAAGATTGGCCAAGTGATCTTCCTTTTTGATGGATTGTGCTAGAATTTCATCCACATAATCTTTCATGATTCTATGTATCATATCATGGAAGATGATCATCGTCGCTCTTTGATATGTCACTCCTGCGTTCTTTAAGCCAAATGGCATGAAATTCTAGTAGAAGGTCCCCCAAGCACAAGTAAATGTTGTTTTGTGTTGATCATCAAGGGATATTTTTATTTGATTTTACCCAGAGAAACCATCCATTAATGGCAGCATCTCATTCCCTGTTGTTAGATCCATGATCATGTCAATACTTGGAAGTGGGAAGTCATCCTTTGGGAAAGCTTTGTTCAGGTCTCAGAATTCTATGCAAATCCTTATGTTCCCAGTTGGTTTCAAAACTGGTACTATATTTGATATCCATTCTGGATAATCTATGGATCTAATGAAACCCACATCTAGTAATTTCTTTAGTTCTACCTTTACCAATAGTGATATTTGAGGATGCATTTTCCTTAGTTTCTGCTTGATATTTTTTTCTCCAGGGAATATAGCCAAATGATGTACAACTAGTGTTGGGTCTAGTCTAGACATATCCACATAGGTCCATGCAAATTTTATCTTTTTTTCATTGATGAACGTTCTGAAGTTTTCTTTCTCTTTAGGATTAAGTGATGTTGAATGGTATGTGATATTTGGGTTCTCTGCTATGCCAACATTGATGGATTATGTTTCTTCCACTAGGAGTGTTGATCTTTCTTGATATTAAGATATGGGAAGATTGAACCCTCCATCCTTGGGTGCCTCTAAGATTTTTTTACTTTTGGATGCATCCTTTATTTTCTTCTTTTGGGGATCTGATAGAGCCACACTATGGTTTTCTCTAGGGGATTGTATTTTTATTCTTATATTATATTTTTCATTTTTGTGACTAGAAGATACAATCTACCCACCAAAGTATGCATCTTATTCGAGTTCCAACAAACCCTACTTTGTGATCTCCTGTTGGTATGTCTATTTGAAGTCCCATGAACTCTGTGATTGCTTCATCATTCTAGAATTTATCCAGAATAGGCATATGTTTTTGTTGGTCCCAATCTATCAATTGTGGGTAGCAAAGGGGTAGGTTATCATCATTGTCTACAAAGCTTACAACAGTTTTCGAAATGGTTAGTATGGCTCTAGTATCATTCTCCTATTGGGTGTCTAGGTCATCATCACTGGAAACGGGGGAACCATATCCAGTGATACAGTAAGGAAAATCCCATTCGTACTCATTAGAGTTTGTTCCAGAATAAAATAGATATTGGGAATAGTTTTGATGGATTGGAGAGGGAACTTATCAATGCTAAATTTTTTGAATTAGTCTTGATGGGTAAATTGTTGTCCATAATGTGGTAGATATCCAATGCCTTAATGCTAGTAGATGTTGTTTGTTTCTTAAAAGAGGTATGTCCATTTTTTGGAGCAACCACGTATTTTGAATCATAACCTAGTCCCATATTTTTCTTTCTCTGTTCCACTATGATAGGCTCTCACCTACCTTGTTTGTGTCACCCAAGGCCACCTATTCTGATATATCCCCTTTTTTTAGCTAACTGGTATCCTTTATTGCTAGGATTGATTAGAGTGGGTTGTGGTTGTTCAGGTTCCTTTTGGTCCTCTTTGTAGATCATAGATGACAATTCTTCTTTGAATATATATTCATCCTTCATATCTCCCTACTTGGTGAAAATTGTGGGTTTGGCTATCATTTGTACTATTTGAGCATATTTGATCTTCTTCAAGACTCCATAAACCTTGGGTGTTGGTGGGAGCATGACAATACAAAATGCTTGGTTGAAGTAATAATTCCCATTACCCTTGTCAAGTAATTGAACCTTGGTTTTTGTTTTTGGTTGCTCACTAGGTGTTGGTTTGACTGAGGTTGATGGTACTGTGGAAGGGTCAACATATGAGAATGAATAGAAGGATATGTTATTGTCGGGTATAAGTTGGATTTTATTATACTTCTCCAATTTTGCACAAAAATGGAAGGTTTTAAGGATCAACATATAATTTCACCTTCTTTCCTTCATGAGGAAACTTAAGACATTGGTGGAAGGTTGAAGGGACTGCTTATAATGCATGAATCTAAAGGCGTCCTAGGAGGAGGTTATAAGGCAACTCAAAGTCAAGTACCTAACATGTGGTTTGTGTGGTGGTCAGTCCTATCTACACTGGTATCCTGACAATCCCTTCTGAATTCCTTTCAAGGTCATCATAGGCCCTTAAAGTAATGCTCTTTGCTTTTTCTATCACATCGTCAGAATACCCTAGCTTTTTCATGAATTTCAAGGTACAGATGTTTAGACCTACTATCTATCAACACTCTCTTAACCATGTTCTTGTGGACACCAACCTCTATGTAGACGGCTTGGTTGTGGAATGAATTTTGTGGAAGACCTTTCTCAGAAAAGACTAAATGGTGATTGGACGTGATTTTTCCAACCATGGCTTGGAATTGATCCAGATTGAGGTCATTGGGGACTGATGTTTCTAATGATTTTTCTAGTATATCACTATGTGCGAGTGATAATTTTAGTAGTTCTAGGATTGAGATCAAGGCAGGAGTCTTCTTTAGCTATTCCATAATGTTGTACTCACTTGATGACTTAGTTGTGGGCTTAGGTGGGGCTCCCTATATTGTAACTCTCCCTCAACGGGTAGTTACATTACAATTGTTGTCTCCACCTTGTATGTTCACTACATCTACCCTAGTGCCATCTTCTTGAGAGAGGGTACCTAGAACTGTGTCACCATAAGTGTAGTTAGCATTGTGATAGTCTTGGTCCTTCCCTTTGTCATTCCTTTTAGCATGGTTTGGAATTGGATTTGTGTACATCTAGAGGTCCTTGTTTCCAGGATAATGTTCAACATCCACTTCTCCTTTTTCTATCAAGTTTTGTATGATTTGATTGATTCTCATGCAGTTGTCTATTGTGTGTCCTTTGATTTTGTGGAATTTGCACAAGTCCTTCTCATTGTACCATGGTGTTTTGAAGCTTGGCTCCTCATAGTTTAGGTGATCATTGAACTTGATGAGGTTTTGTTGCACTAATTTATGCATGACCATCTCAAGTGACTCTCCTAATACCGTGAACTTCCTTCTTAGTTGATCATATGTTTCCCTCCCTAATTTATCTATTGGCTGACTACTTGATTTTTTTGGGGATAGGTAATTTGAATGTTTTGTGCATTATTAGGAGTATATTTTGTTTGTGCCACTTGAGGTTTGTTTTGAGGTACATTAGCGTTTTGTATATTCCATACTACTCTAGCATCCACTACCCCATCATTTGTAACATTTTTGTTCTTGGCCCAAATTTTAGGTTTCTCATTTGAACTCGAAGGATTGTCTCTTGGGTTGTTTAGCTTGATCACTCCTCTTGATACAAGGGCCCTTTCTATGTGCATTCCCTTCTCAGTGGCCTCTTCAAATTTTGTGGGACACAACATGGTAAGTTGGTAGTTGAATATTTCTAGGATGTTCGAAATGAATATGTCTACCAATCCCTTGTCAGGAATAAGCCATTTGCATCGACTAGCCTTATGTTGCCATCTCTATAGGTAGTAGGTAAAGTAATCTCCTTGACTTTTTTTAATCTTGGATAAATCTGTGATGGTGATGTCCTATTCTATATTGAATGAGATGTGGATTATGAATTTGGTAGACAGTTCATCAAAGCTTAATTCTTGGTTGTAGATGGGAAAACCATTCCATGGCATGACCAGTAAGGCTACATGGGAAGATCCTCATTAGATATGAATCGTTGTTTTGGAATTCTATGCATGCTACTGAGAAATCTCAAGTGTTCTACTAGATCTCCCTTTCCTTTGTATTTATCAAACTTTGGTATTTCAAAGTTTTTCAGAAATGGAAGCATAATAATGGAATGATCAAAAGGAAATGGACATATATCTTGAAGGGTATAAGTCTTATTTGTTTTCCCTACCTGCATTTCCAATATTATTTGATTCATTCCTTGTATTTGCATTTCCATTTCTATTTTTGGTGTGTTTGTTTGGAGATCCTGTGTGTAGTAACCTTGTTTTCCTACCATGCTTTGGTCATAGGTTGGGTATTGTGGAGGTGCAAGACCCTGGTAACTATTTTGGATGAAAGGAGGATTAGCTATGTGTTGAACATAAGGAGGGTTAATTCCTTGTTTATTTTGAAGGAGGTAACTTGATATTGTGTTGGAAATATACCCTGTTGTTGATATGGACCATAGAGAAGATTTCCCTAGTGGTGCATTGGTGAGATACCTTGTTGATGGGATGGACCATACTGAAGGCTACCCTAGTGGTGCATTGGTGGGATACCTTATTGATGGGAATATTGATTGAGAAGGGTACCATGTGGCACACCTTGTTGGTGGGATGAACTATTTTGAAGTTTCCCTAGTGATGAATTGGTAGGATACCTTGTTGATGTGATTGCTGGTTGGAAATGGTACCATGTGGAACACCTTGTTGGTAGGACAAACTATTCTAAAGGTTTCCCTGGTGATGTGTCGGTGAGATACCTTGTTGATGGGACAACTAATTGAAAAGGGTACCATGTGGCACACCTTGTTGGTAGTACTAATTTAAAAGGGGAGTATGTTGTCCACCTTGTTGTTGGTACTAATTTGGAAGGGGAATATGTTGTCAACCTTTTTGTAGGTATTGATTTGGAAGGGAACCTTGTGGTCCACCTTGTTTTTGTTGACTGGGAAGTGTACCCTATGGCACACCTTGGTGTTGGTACTAATTCAAAAGGGGACCCTATGGTCTACCTTGTTGTTGGTACTATTGTGGAGGGGGGCCTTGTGATCCACTTTGTTGGTACTAATTTGGAGGGTGACCCTATGGTCCACCTTGTTGATGGTATTGATTTTGAACTTGCCCTTGTTGATTTTGTATATTTTGGGAAGGGTCAACATATGAAGTGTTTTGAGGCACATATTGTCCTATTGGTGGATTTTTGTCCTGTAGTATGTATTATGTATTGGGATGGACCTCCTTGATACTATTGGGCCACTACCGCTTGTTCGATTTGTGATGGTTTTCTAAACAAGGTATTTTTTTGTGGTTGATCATTGCCTTGTGAGAAAATAGGTGGCGTATTCAAAATTTTTGTGGGTTTGGATATATTTATCACAACTGAGTTTTCCCCAAAGGGAATAAGGTTAGGATCTTAAAGAGCCACCACATTAAATTTTGTTGGCAATTTCCCACCAATTTGTTCTAATTTGAAGAAGTAAGAATTTGGATCCTTTTTCAATAGTTTTTCCATCAGTTTAGCACCTTGGGATTGTTGGAATGTTGGAAGAATTCTTCATCGTTTATTTCCTCCTCACTATCTACCTCTTCTATGACCATATCTTTGGGATCTTGGTTTGATTGCTCCATCACTTCTTGTCATTTGTGATTTATCTCTTCCTCACTAAATGTTTCCTTGTTTGTAGGTCCCTTCTGAGGTGTTTCAAAGTCAAATGGCCTATAGCCCCATGGGCCACTTTTGTCATTCATAGTATTTTTTGTTGGGATACTAGCATGTTCTTGTTTGCATCCATGTTCTTTCTATATTATGATTTCATAATTGTCATAAACAAATGCCAAGATTTTATAACATTTTGTGACTCCTAACTATGGAAAAGAATGCTTTTTTTTGGATTTTTTTTTTAAGGAAAAAGAAATTGTGTTGTTTTTTGGGTTTTTCTATTCAATATTCAAGTCTAGTTCTCCCATTAAAAAGTGTGTATAAAATTTTCTTAATGAGAGTTCCTGGTTGCAGTAAGATTTCAAGATGTGTCCCTTGATAAATTTTTGACTACAACACTTCTTTAACAGGTGGAATATGGTTTAGTTTAAGGGTTTTTCTCTTATTAGAGATCATGAAGGATGGGTACCTATTGCCACATATGAGGTGGTAATATGGGCCTTCCAGCCGTTAGATCTGCTTTCTCTTCCTCTTTATCTAGGATGTTGGTTGTGTTTCTCCACTAGTTTGGTGTTTCGTTCTTCTCAAATATGAATCTCATTAAAATTTTGATGATATATATTTGTTCACCTTTGACATGTGTGACAATTGGTTGTAAGATGGGTGTCGTAAGGTTTGGTTGTTCAACCGGAGAAGTCGAATTCCAAATGGTCATAAAGTGAAATGTTGTTTTGATATGGTTGTTATCAAGCTCAAGACCCTAAGGTTTGAGTGCTAATTTGGAATGAAGCTATTCTTGGATCTTAAGATATTGAAAGGCCTAGAAAGATATCTCACTTCTTCTAGAGGATATGTTGTGAAAAATATTACTTGAACTAGCCTTGAGGTTCAAGGAACTATTGATATCTTAGAAGTCTAGGTGAGGAAATAATCCAAGCTTGTTTATTTTGATTTTTATTTCCAAAGACAGGATGAATGTTGAAAGTGGATGAAGGACTATATGACATATCTGGGATTCCATTTTTTTCATTTCAGCAATTATCTTGTAACCAGCTTTGGATTGTTTTCTCGATTTTTAGTAGGATATAGGGAAAGAGTGATAGGCCTTAGGCAAAAGCAACTAGTTTTTGAGCAAAAGTGAGCAATTTTGTTAACTATGACCAAGTCTTTGTCAAGTGTGATAATTTTTTAGAAGAAAGTGCATTCAATTTTTGTGCGGAATCTACATGGATTTTTTCAATGTGGTGAATTACACAGTCAAAAGTGAGCTATTTGGGCAAGCACGGCCTGATTTTGGGCAAGTGCGCTAAGAAAAAATTCTCAAGTGTGGTAAAAAAAGATCAAGTGTAGTTAGTTTTGTGGCAAGTGCATTGGCTTTTTCAAATACAATAGGTTTTTATCAATAGCTGTTATGGAATAAAGAGAAAAAGAGAGATTTTTTTGGAAAGTTTAACCAATTTTTGGTCAAGTGCAGTAGAAATAGTAGCAGAAGCAGCCTCTGTTCAATTTTGTTTTCCTATTTCTATACTTGGCAGTAGCTTAGATGATTTTGTTTGATCTGTTTTGAGATTTGGCAAGTGATATCATGCAACTCAATAATCAAAACTTTTGTGACCCTAGATTTCTATACTTTTAAGCACATTTCCCTCCATGAAAACTCGAAGTTCATAGAGGTACAAAATGTTAAAGTTATAGTTTCCAATGTTTACTTTTTCTTAATGTGACTTGAAATGTGAACCTAAATATCTGAAAATCTTCAAAGATATTGTTTTAAAATATCTTTTAGGATTGCAAATAGATGGATCTTTTCAAAGGATTCTCACTAAGTCAAAAGGGGTTTTTTGTTTTAGAACTATGTTAAGTGCTTGTTTTGATGTGTTCATTTTGAATTCAAGCACGAAGTTTGATGTTTTAAAGTAACTGAATAGATCTTTGGTAATTTTGTGAAGATAAATTATACCCTAGGGATAGACACTTCTTCCTATATGGGCTTACCTCATGCCCCGAAGGGATGATTTTACATGCAACGAATGGAGAGGTTTTTACGTTCAACCATAAGTCATACTTGCTAACTTCTCAAAATAAAATTTCCAATGCACCACTTTAGAGTATGTTTTGGATAAAAGGGTTGGCTTCTACAAAAATTAGTTCTTAGTCATGTTTCAAGATAACTGATGTCTATACATGTGATAATTCACTCAATTAAGAGGCCTCCTAGCCCTTGCAGGTTTTAATGTATCACATGAATACTGAGGGATACATTCATCAGTATAGAGCATCTACACCAGGTGAGTGATGAACTTTACTCACACCAACAATAATCTATATAGTAGACCAAAACAAAGTACTGCTTGGGTCACCTTTGAGTTCTCCAGCTTAGGATGTGTCTCAAAAGGCAAGCCCTCTAAAAGGTATGCTTTGAAGTAAAATAATGTGAGAAACTCAAGATGATTTTCATCACCCAAGATCACTGAAAAGGCACGAGGGGAGAGGATAGTCATCTAGTTTTCCAAACATGAAATACACTTCATCGCAATGTTCTTTTTAAGCCCCTCTAGCAGTTCTATCCAAAAAAAAGTGAAATAAGGTGTGTACAAGATAGCAATGATTATTTTTTATGTTCACCAAATAAAAATGTTCTAGATTTCAAAGAAGAATATCCCAGTGTGCAAAATAGGAAAGTGATTTGCTCATTTTTAAGCCCAAAACTGAGTGTTTTATAGATCTTGGTTTTACTTGGTCAACAAAATAAATCATGCATTTGTCAAAAAATTGAAATTTTTTTGTCAAGAAAAAATCAAAAATTCAACGCAAAACCAATTGAAAGCTTCAAAACATCCATTTTAGAGCACCAATTGAAAGCATTTGTTTTTGGGGTTCTTTGTAAGCACCAATTTGAGTGTTTTCTAACTATGAAAGCTTTGAACATTCATTTGAGATGCACCAAAATTGAAATGTTGTTTGTGGAGTTCTTTTTAAGCACAAATTTGAAAGAATTTTCTAATCTAAAAAATCTTTGAAAATGTTCATTTTAGAGCACCAAAACCGAAACATTTTTTTTGGGGGTTCTTTTTAAGCACCAATTTAAGATTTTCTAACTTAGAAAGCTTGGAAAACTTAGAATTCTTCAACCGTTCATCTTCTCTATAAAAAATGCATTAATTTTTTTTGGATAAACATTAGTTATACATCTGCAAATCCTGCATAAACAAACATTAGTACCTGCCACATGTTGATGACAATTTTACTCACAACAAACAAGGAAAATAAATTCTTCACAAACAAGACTGCAAAGAGCCTATCCTTCTTGAAAGATATGGAACAAAGACAACCTAAAGGAGAACTCTACTTTAACAAAAAAAAAAAATTGGCTTTAGTTCAATCCCAAGTCTTTGATAACCAAGTCATGATTGCACTAGGGTTGCTCTCCGGTACTGATGTGATATTGTTGTTAATCTCAAAGGGACTACTGTTTTGAATTGAATATTTTAGGCATGGGATTTTCAATTGAATCATGGAGTCAAACATCATGAGATCAAAATATTTGTAGTAATATTTCATGAACATCATAAATTATTTGTTATCACTTAAGTAGATTTATCATTAAGCATTCAACAGTTTTATGGAAAATGAAAGATTTTCAAAAAAACTTCATCCATTCATTCAAATTTTGGAACATTTTTAAGAATTTAAACATCTACTCTAAAATAAAGTATAAAAATACTAAAAATAAAAAATTTATCCCGTTATTCTCCATGGATGCTCCAAAGAATCAATTAAAACAAAGCAAACTACTTTATACTTCACCAAATTTCTTCACATCTACATATAAAGTGGTGCAAGCTTTTAAAGAGAGGGGTTTCATTTCTGGACACCGAGTAGGTTTTGTATGCACCCTTAAACGGTGCGGCATATAGTCTTGTTTGGTTGAACTAACAAAACCAACTACAAAAGATAATAAGATAGGTAGCTATCTAATAAGCTCTAATAGTAATCAATGTCTATGTGCATACAATTTTTTATGTCGGAATGGTTCAGAATATAGGAAAAAAGAATAAAACTTGAAAAAAATTATGCTCCTCTGACATCCACAAATTTTGAACTTAATAAAAAAAAGGGGATCCTTTGGCCTTTTATAGAACACAAGGCTCAAACTGGATAAGATAAATACATGAGAGGAAGTCCAAATAACCAATCTCATCAAGGCACATGGAATGAAGTGATTGATAAGAGAATTGTAATCGAAGTCAATGGAAGTCAACTCCAATTACACATTGAAGCTCTTCGGGTGTTAATCTTTGATTATCAAGGTTCTTCGTTCAACCAAACAAATCTGCTCAAACAAAATATAGGAACTTCCTATGATAACGAAGTGATCAGGTGGAAGTATTATTCCTATATTTCAAGTTCCTCGATTTGAACATTCTAGGAATGAATCACTCCCAGAATAAATACACTTCTATATTGCATGTTTGAACTCCAGTGTCTCAGGATTCTGGTATTTGGCACATCTTTACAATGAACTCTATTCTAGCTTGAGCTTTTAGAGTGCATCATTGAACTTTGAAACATCATCAGATTTGTTCACAAATACAATTTTCCAGACTGTCCATACCCAAAATTTGCATCACAATCCATATCTCCTGCAATCACAAATTCCACACATTAAATCCCTTTAAAAGAAAGAAAACATTCATAATATCTCATGTAAATAAAACCATTATTCAAAAGTTATTACAAAATCATCTCATAATTAACACACTTTCCAGCATATCATAAATCCTCACATATATACCAGATTACCAGAATCATTAGATAATCTTAAAATTTTGACATTTTCACTTCACATTACAACCCAGTACCCGGTATTTAGCTTTACCCACTAACTTTGTCGGACCTCGGTTATACTAGAACTCCATTTTACTGGACTCCATCATATTGGACCACATCATACCAAACTAGAGCCTTTCATTCAAACTCATATTACCTTTCACCTTTTCGCATGTTTCTAGTACCCAGTACCCGATGCCTGAAACACTTACATTACAAAGTACTTTTATTATTAACGATTTCTCTTTGCTCTTCACTTCCGATGATCTTTTCAATTTGCTAGCTTCTACCATAAGAGTTATTTTTTACTTGGGTCCCCAAGTATTTTCAGTCTTGGGGTGTGTTGTGAGACCACACAACACCACACATTCCAATCAAGTACCCATTAGTGTTAGAAATCGAAACTTAACTTGTAGATCTCAGACACAAATTAACAAAGAAAAAGTGAAGGAAAAATAGTCAATAGTGATCCAAGGGACAATTTTTTAGTGAAAATTGAAGTGTTCCCAATACTCCAAAATTTAGCTCCATCAAAAAGAGAACGACGTCATGATTCCAACACAACTTGAACGGGGCGAAAAGGACTCTGTTTGTGCAAGTTACGGTCGGTCAAACTTCTAGTCAAACTGGCTTCAAGGGCATCCAGAAGGTGAAAAAATTATCATCTCAAAAATCAACAGAACCAGCATCATCACAAAGAGCTCATCGAGATGATTCTGATGGCGTTTGTTTCATCGAAATCCGACATCGTATGCTCGAGTTACAGGCAGTCAAAGTTCGCTTGACTTGAGGGTACAGAAGATGACGTCATCATGCTGACGTGTTAGTCCATACCATACGGAATCCACATGGATGAATTTTAACCTGACATGTGGCAGGTGACTTAGATTGTATGAACCAATCAGTGACTGACATGTGTCCTTCTGTACTGGTGACATGGCTCTCCGTACCCCGATGTGGCATTAGACGTGGCAGACAACTTGGCAATAATCAGCAGACACCGTGGCAGATTCTAGCGAATGGTGTTTTGACACATGGCATCGTGCAGTTGCATTCATTTGACTGGCAAATAACTTTGTTTCAACAAAAATTCTTATTCGGGTTTGAACCCGCAATCTCCCCGCAGACAGTTGGCCACTTTTGTCGTTGCACCGGCGATAACAAGCACAACAATCTAAGGATAGCTATTGGTTTTGTTGTTTTAAAAGTTTGGTATTGGTTTTAAAAATGCGCGGCGGAGGTTTGGAACCCCCGACCTCGTGGCAGGAAAAATTTATAACCACCATTAGACCACGAACAACCCGCTAACTATAATGGGTGTTTGTTTAGTTTTGTTAAGGTTTTGTTAGCCAAACCTTAACCAAATGACTTATTAAGCCATAGACATTTAAAACTACCTCTAACCACCTAAACCAGAAGCTAAATGGAGACATCAAAGGAGTTGTACGAGATGTCAAAGGGAGTTATGCATTTATTTTGATGGTTAATCCTAATTAGGCAAATTTCATGTATAAAAAGAGGGGTAGAGATGGGTTTTTTCCGAAGTCCAGGTGGTGAGAACGAGAGAATGCTCAGGAGATTTTGCAGACATTTACGCACATCAGAGGAACCTTATGCTATTGTGCTTGAAGGAGATAGTCATTGAAGCAATTGTAATTGTTTTTGGAGTATAATCGAATCAGTCACTCCGTTGGAGAGGGGCCCAGAGACGTAGTCCTTAGGGATGAACTCCGTTATCAATTGTGTTTGTCTCCTCTTTATTTTCTCTCTTTCTTTTCAGTTCATTATCTTGGCAATTATATTATGTTCTTTTATTCATTTGAGCATTGTAATTAAGTGATCATTTACGTTAAGCATTCTAAAAGCAATTGTCCTAGATCCTAAATAGATCGAGTTGGTATCAGAGCTTTGTGTGTGGCTAGTATTGCAGAATTTGAATGCTAACGAGATCCAGGTTGCAACGAGGTGAAGGAGAACTTGAAGAGTATAATCCAGAGATTGGAAGATGAAGAGCTAATCCACCATCACAGATGGAAGTGAAAGAAGGTGGAAAAAGTTCAGAGCTCAGTGACAAGGATTTCCAGAGGCTATTTCTTGACATGAAGGCGATGGTGGATGAACTTTATGCAGAAAAGAAGAAGCATGAAAAGGGAGGTTCTTCAAAGCACAAGAAGCAAGAAGATCAGAAAGATACAGAGGAGAAAGTTCCAGAAACTCCTTCTCCTCCATCTTCCCCCTCTTCTTCTCCTCCCTCTTCTCCTCCTTCTCCTTCTCCTTCTTCTAATGTAAATCTATTTAAGAGCAAGTCTAAGCCTGTAATTAAGCTTGATGTAAAATTTGAGTTACCTAAATACTGTGGGGAGTTAAATGCTGAGAAGTTAGATGATTGGGTCCAACAAGTAGAAGTATACTGTAGGATTCAAGGCCTAGTAGAAGATGCTTCTAGGATTCAATTAGCAACTCTCTGGTTGGGAGGTACAGCTCTCACCTGGTGGGAGAGTAAAACTCGGGAAGAAATTGCTCGCCATGGTCAAGTTAATATGTCTTGGATGGAGTTTGTTGCTGCCCTTAGGAAACAATTATATCCTTTAGGTTACATGCAACAGTTAACCATGAATTGGAAAACCTTTAGGCAAGGTAAGGGGCAGTCTGTCCAGGATTATACTCATGAGTTTAGGAAACGGGCCATTGCTCTAAATGTTCCCTTGTATACCCAAGACACATTACTTAAGTATATTGGTGGTTTACATTCTTACCTTAGGCACACTATTTTGATGTTGAGTCCCAACAATCTAGACGAGGTGTCTGTTCAAGCTACTCATATAGAGTCAAGGGGTAAGAACACTTTTAGTGATAACTTTTCCAAGAAGCCATCTAAGTTTGAGGGTAAGTCTAAAGGGAAAGAAAAAGACAAAGATAAAGGCAAAGGGAAGAAGATAGCTACAGCTAAGAAAGAGGGTGAGAAACCCACATGCTCCCATTGCAAGAAAGAGGGGCATGATGATTCAAGATGTTGGAAGCTTCATCCTGAGTTGAGGCCAAAAAGATATGGAGGTAATAAAGGCAAGCAGAAGACTACTGCAGTGATTCAACAGGATCTTGGTTCTGACTCCGGAGATGAGACAAAGATTGTTGCTACTGGAATCCAAGGTAAAGGGAAAGGTATATCTCTCTCATCTAATGCAATTTTTTCTAATGCCAGTGCAAGTACAAGTAAAGAATCTTCTCCTAAGGTTGATAAGCAAAGAAATGAATTGTTTCACATACGTGTTGTAACAAAACACACTAAGGTTGATACTCTGTTTGATACAGGTTCACAAGTCAACTTAATATCTGAAGAAGTTGTAAAGAAACTTAATTTGACTACAACACCTCATCCGAAACCATATCCACTCGGATGGGTTTGCAATGATTCTCAACTACAGGTAACTAAACAATGTAAATTGATATTTTCTATCACTACAAACTTTGTAGATGAGGTAGAAGTAGATGTGGTCCCTTTGGATATTTGTGGGCTTGTGTTAGGGAGTCCTTATCTTTATGATAGAAAAGAAATCTTTTATAGGGGGAGAATAAGTATCATCTTTTTAAAGATGGGTTAGAATACATTGTACGGGCACATAAGGTGAAGACTAATCTTACACTAGTTAATGCTGGTCAAATGAAGAGGTTGGTCAACTCAAGTAAAAACTTTGTATTGATTCTTGTAAAAGCCAAAGAAGATGATAAATCTGAGGCATTCAAGGGGTGTGACCAAAAACATAAAGCTGAAATGGTCAAGATTATTTCCACTTATGATGACATGTTTCAGGAACCGAAGGGGTTGCCACCCAAGAGAGAGATACAGCATGAAATCCAGTTACAGCAGGATGTGCCACTTCCTAATATTGGCATGTACCATTTATCTGTTATGCAGAATGAGGAAATTAAAAGGTAGGTTCAAGAGTTAGTGGAAAGAGGAGTTATTCCTCCTAGTACTTCTCCTTGTGATTCTCCAATTGTCTTGGTTCCAAAGAAAGATGGAGCTTGGAGGATGTGCATCGACTATCGTGCCTTGAACAAGATAACGGTAAAGAACAAGTATCCTCTTCCCAGAATAGATGATTTACTTGATCAGTTAAAACATGCAGTTTATTTCACTAAGTTAGATTTGCGAAGTGGTTATCAGCAAATAAGAATTGCAGAAGATGATATTTGGAAGACTACATTTAAGACAAAACAGGGACTGTTCGAGTGGTTGGTTATGCCTTTTGGGCTTTGTAATGCACCAGCTACCTTTATGAGAGTCATGAATGATGTCTTTCATCCTTTTATTGATGATTTTGTCATAGTCTATCTAGATGATATCCTTGTATTCAATTGAACTTGGGAAGATCATGTAAGTCATGTAAAGAAAGTCTTTGATGTATTGAGAAAAGAAAAATTGTATGTAAAGATGTCTAAATGTGAATTTGCTAAGACATCCTTAGTGTACTTAGGCTATGTCGTAGGGGGTGGTCAATTGAAAGTAGACCCTGTGAAGGTCAAAGCTATTGTAAATTGGCCTAAGCCAAGTACAGTCACAGAGGTCAGAAGTTTCCTAGGTGCAGTTCAGTACTGGAGAGAGTTTATTGCAAATTTCTCTTATATAGCATCACCATTACATGCACTAACTAGTACAAGAGAAACTTTTTAGTGGGGAGGTCCACAGCAGAAGGCTTTCGATACTTTGAAGGGAAAGTTGAGCACCGCACCAGTTTTGGCCTTACCAGATCTACATCAACCATTTGAGATTGAGACAGATGCGAGTGGATTTGCCATGGGAGCAGTACTCATGGAAGGAGGTAAACCAGTTTGCTACCACTCTAAAACTTTTTCAGGAGTAGTAAGTAACTATCCCACTTATGATAAAGAACTTTATGCTTTAGTTCAGAGTGTTAAAAAATGGAAACATTACATAATGGGGAAAGAAACTATAATCCACACTAATCACCAGCCACTTCAGTATTTCCACTCACAATCTAAACTGCAACAAAGTAGGAACTTTTGATGGATGGGTCTTTTGCAACAGTTTCATTTGGTTATTAAGTATAAGAAAGGTACCCATAACAAAGTAGCAGACATGCTCTCTAGACCTCCTATGATGAATGCTTTGGTAATCCTTCATAATAGTTCTATGGTTCATGAAAGTTTTCAAGAACAATATGCTAGTGATGAGAACTTTAAGGATATCTATGCTACTTTAATAAAAGGTAAACATGTAGAAGAGAAAGATTATTATGTGTAGGATAAACTGTTATATCACTTGGGAAAATTATGTGTTCCAAAAGATGAACAAGCACAGGTTATTAGAGAAGCACATACCTCATTGATTGCAGGACATTTTGGGGTAAACAAAACATTGACTCAGCTGCAGAAATATTGTTATTGGCCTTGTATGCAAGAAATTGTAACTAAGTATATTAGAGGTTGTCTTATGTGTGCAACTAGTAAGCCTAGTAACAGGAAGTTGGGTTTGTACACACCTCTACCTGTACCTTCTCGTCCATGTGAAAGTGTGTCAATGGACTTTGTTGGGGGGTTACCTATGTCTAGGAAGGGACATGATTATTTGTATGTAGTAGTTGATCGGTTCAGCAAAATGTGTATCTTAATGCCATGTAAAAAGCAAGTCACTGCTGAACTGACAGCTCATATGTACTTTCAATTTGTATGGGTTCATTTTGGGTTACCTACTTCTATTGTATCAGATCAAGATTCTCAATTCTTGGGGAATTTTGGTCAGCTTTGTGGGGACTCATGGACACCAGACTGAAGAAGAGTACAACCTTCCATCCGCAGACCGATGGACAGATAGAGGTTGTAAATAGGACAGTTGTGCATCTACTCAGAGGTTACTGCAGTAAGCATCCTAAGTTGTGGGATGAGAGTCTTCATTATGTGCAGCATGCCTACAACCATGCAGCACACTCTTCTACTAAGAGGTCTCCTTTTGAGACATGCTTTGGTTATGTGCCCAAGACACCGATGGATTTTTCTTTTGGGAAAGATGATGTTAAAGATGGACGCCATGATGCAGAGAAGGCTTTGAAGTTCATCCAGAAAGTCCAAGCAATTCATTAGGCAGTGGAAGCACGGTTGGAACAGAGCCAAGCAAAATACAAGGTTCGCCATGACAAGCATCGCACTGATCATCATTTTCAGGTTGGAGACCGAGTTTGGTTACATATCAGCAAGGAAAGGATGCAAAGTGAAGGTAAAAAGCTTAAGCCAATTAGGTATGGTCCTTTTGAGATCCTTGAGAGGATTGGTACCAATGCCTTCCGCCTCAATCTGCCTCCATACATGCATATCTACTCGGTTGTCAATGTTGAGAATTTGAAATTATATGAGCCTCCAATGATCCTAGATGAAGTCACAGACATTCAAGTTCCATCAGTTGATGACCTTTCACCAGAGTACATGTCAAAGTTGCCAGAAGATGTTATTCTCGATAGGAATGTCAGAACTTCACGAAGAGGAGATGTTGAATACCTCAGAGTGGGCCTGAAGGGGATGCATCCAAGCAAAGCAAGATGGATGGAGATTGGTAAAGTGAGGGAACTTTACCCTCACTTACTTTCCAAGTAATCAAGCTTTCGGAGGTCCTAAAGCTCTCCAGTGGGGAGGCCTGATCCGGGGGACAATTTTTTAGTGAAAATTGAAGTGTTCCCAATACTCTAGAATTTAGCTCCATTAGAAAGAGAATGACGTCCTAATTCCAACGCAACTTGAACGGGGCGAAAAGGACTCCATTTGTGCAAGTTATAGCCGGTCAAACTTCTAGTCAAACTAGCTTTAGGGGCATCCGGAAGGTGAAAAAAATGATCATCTCAAAAATTGATGGAACTGGCGTCATCATGAAGAGCTCATCGAGACAATTTTGACAGTGTTTGTTTCATCGAAATCCGACATTGTATGCTCGAGTTACAGGCAGTCAAAGTTCAGTTGACTTGAGGGTACAGAAGATGACGTCTTCATGCTAACGTGTCAGTCTGTACCGTACGGAATCCACATGGACAAATTTTGACCTGACATGTGGCAGGTGACTTAGATTGTATGGACCAATCAATGACTGACACATGTCCTTTCGTACTGGTGACATGGCTCTCCGTACCCCAATGTGGCATCAGACGTGGCAGACAACTCGGCAACAGTCAGCAGACATCATGGCAGATTCTAGCGAATGGTGTTTTGACATGTGGCATCATGTAGTTGCATTCCTTTGACCGGCGGATAACTTTGTTTCAACAAAAAGTCTTATTCGGGTTTGAACCCGCGATCTCCCTACAGACAGTTGGCCGCTTTTGCCGTTGCACCGGCGATAACAAGCACAACAATATAAGGATAGCCGTTGGTTTTGTTGTTTTAAAAGTTTGGTATTGGTTTTAAAAATGCACAGCAGAGGTTTGGAACCCCCAACCTCGCGGCGGGAAAAAGTTATAACCACCATTAGACCACGAACAGCCCGCTAACTATAATGGGTGTTTGTTTAGTTTTGTTAAGGTTTTGTTAGCCAAACCTTAACCAAATGGCTTATTAAGCCATAGACATTTAAAACTACCTCTAACCACCTAAACCAGAAGCTAAATGGAGACATCAGAGGAGTTGTATGAGATGTAAAAGGGAGTTATGCATTTATTTTGATGGTTAAGCCTAATTAGGCAAATTTCATGTATAAAAAGAGGGGTAGAGATGGGTTTTTTCCGAAGTCCAGGTGGTGAGAACGAGAGAATGCTCAGGAGATTTTGCAGACATTTCCGCACATCAGAGGAACGTTATGCTACTGTGCTTGAAGGAGATAGTCATTGAAGCAATTGTAACTATTTTTGGAGTATAATCAGATCGGTCACTCCGTTGGAGAGGGGCCTGAAGACGTAGTCCTTAGGGATGAACTATGTTATCAATTGCATTTGTCTCCTCTTTATTTTCTCTCTTTCTTTTCAGTTCATTATCTTGGCAATTATATTATGTTCTTTTATTCATTTGAGCATTGTAATTAAGTGATCATTTACGTTAAGCATTCTAAAAGAAATTGTCCTAGATCCTAAATAGATCAAATAGCAACCTTTGTCAGAAATCAAAAGCATAGAAAAAATCAAACATGCCCTCTAGCAGAAAACAGAAGCACCAAAAAAAGTCAAAAGCGTAGAAATAACTATCAAGTGCACCAAAACCATGTAATCAAGTGTGAAATTTTTTTGGAACTTCTGCATGAAGATTTCTCCAGTACACTTTCAGAACCTGCAACATCAAATTTAGCTCAGAAAATCATTAGTGCTAAGGACTAGAGTCCCAACGGGCATGCTAGATTATGTAAGGGGGGAAATGGGAAGATGCAATAGATTATATTGATGATTAGAAACTAATCTAAATAACAAAATGTTGATTAATTTATGCCCATTACTCACAAAATGCAACTATAAAATCAAGAATTCAAGAAAAAAATTGACAAAAAGAAATAAAAATGAACTCAAAATAAAATAGCTTTACCATCTTGTGTTGGAGTGTATCCATATTGGCATATGTTGGATTGTTCAATTCAATATAGAGCCTCCATTATGTGTGCAATAGATTAAAGAAAGTGTGTGTGTTGATCAAAGATGTGGGTTGAAGCTTTTTCAATGTCGATTATGATCTTGGTATCACTTCATTGCATAAGGTATGTTGATTCTCTGATCCTTTTTTGTGAAGGAAGAGGTTTGTTATATAGAATTTGTGATTTTGAATGAACGTTCTAGATCACGTAGTAGAATATCTTGATCGACGATTGAAAGATGTTGAGAGGATTTTGATGGGCATAATATGTGCGAATTGATTACGTAATCAGTGTGATTGAAGAAATAGATTGATCAGTCAAGAAATAGATTGGTCTGTCAGGAAATCAGAGTGAGCAATCGGTGGTTCATAATTTTCTCAATCATGAAAGTGGTTGAGGATGATTAATTAATTGATTTAATTAATTCTTTTTGGAGTTGAATGTGCAAATCAAGTTTGAATTTTGCAAACAAAGTTGCATTTGTTTGATTTGATTTTTTATTATGTTTTGAATAATAAAATTTGATTATTCAAATTTGGAGGGAAAATAATTTAATTAAATCATTAAGTTTTAATAATTCAATTGACTTAGGAGAATAAATTGAATTGGCGATATAATTAAATAATTGGAGTTATTTAATTAATTAGGAGGAATTAAGTTAGATTAGGACTTTATTAAATAAATGAACTTTATTTAATTGGTTAGAAATGATGAAAAAGTGAATTAATTAAATAATGTCGTATTATTCAATTAATATCAAAAATTAGGATTTTAGGACTTTATTAAATAAATGAAATTTATTTAATTGGTCAAAAGTGATGAAAAGAGTGAATTAATTAAATAATGTCGTATTATTCAATAAATAGAGGAATTTAGGTTTTTGATGCTTTTGATTTTTTTTATGTGAAATGCAGTGGCATTTGATGATAATGATGTCGATATTTATGGAAATGTCATAGGATGTGCGATAAGTGTTAGGTCAAATTTACATGTCTACAATTATATATGAATATTATATATACTAATATTATATATATTAATATTATATATACTAATATAAAATATATCTAAATATTTATATTAATATTAATATTATAACATTTTAAATGTTAATATATAATGATTTGTGTATATTAATTTTTCTACTTTTAATAAATTGATATCCATTTTTCGATCAGATATCCAATTTTTCTCTTAATAAATGAATATTTGATATTAACAAATATCCTTTATTCACTTCGATATTTGGCTTGGGGGTGACCAACCTGAAAAGTCAACATCCCCAATGTGTTTACAAGAGTTGCAAGTTTTTTTCAAACTTCACCAAGTTAAACATTCCTACTAATTAATTATTATTTTCTACATGCACTGTGTAAAGTAGGCTGATTGAGAAACATTTATAACTTGTAAACGGTTAAACATTTTTTGAATCTAATAGATGCATCACATACTATGATTCACAAATTATAGTTTTAAAAAAAAACATAATTTTTTTACCCAGTTAGGGTGGTTAGACAAATGTTTTTTAATATTTTAAAAAATTCCTACTAAAAAGTTCATAACTAAATATTTATTTTCTAAAAAAATGCATGCCACATCTAGGCATGTGTCCTCTACTTATATTGAAAGATTCAGAAAACTTGAATATTTATTTTTTCTCCCCATTAGGGTGGCCAGACAAACACTTGCTTTTTATTTTTTTCTAAAAATTTAGTGCTACTACATTGAAATTTTAAATTTTCACTAAATAGGTTTATATTTTTCATAAAATGACTAGTAGCTTAAAAACTAGATTCAATTTGCTACAAATTATGTTTTTACATATTTTTCAAATTATGTTAATAACCTATTCAAATTTTTGTCAAGTTGTGTAACTCTATTTTTTGAATTTTCATTGCCACTTAGGGGCTTAGTTTGGCCCCCATGATTCTGCACTGACCCATGAACTTCCCTTATTTTTTTCACATATGGTCTCCTTTCACCGCATTGTGGTCTATCTTTCTAGAATCTTCCTCTACTTGTTTTCCTTTGTTCAAATCTTTTTCTCACATTTTCTTCAAATTTTAGTGTATATTGACAAGGGTAAACCCACAAAACTAGTTTACAATTTTCCAATAAGGAAAATTGCAAAAAAAACCCCCATGGAAAAATATTGGTTTTTGGGGGTTCAAACGAACATTTGGTTCAAGCGAACCCAATGGGGGTTTGCTAGAACCCCCCTTCGAGTGAACCCCACATTTCCTAGGGAAAAAACAAAAGAAATTTTTGTGGAAAGGGGGTTTGCTCGAACCCCCCTTTCCTCCCTTCTCCCCCTCTGGGACCAAAAATCTCCAGAATTTTTCCCTTCGAAGCTTGAGTTGAGGAAGAAAATGGAGGAGACTTCATAGACCTAACTAGATGACGGTAGTCCTTGGAACAAGCTATCCATTAATATAATTTTAATATGTTTTGGTTTTATTATGTATTTGTTTTTTTAGTTTGATTAAACATAGGTTTTTCACCAAAAATCAAGCTCTTTGTTCTACACATGTGGAAAAATAACATATTATAAAAAAAATTGAAAAATATCAATGCACTAGATATTGAAGTCCTTGATCTAACAAAAAAAAAAAGAATTTTGATACATACAACAATTGTTATGTTGTATATAGTCTACCTATGTCTAAATTGTAATTGGTTTGACTTCAAAACTTAATTAAGGAAAATATATTCAATAAAACACTATAAAACCAAATGAAAGCACTAGATATTGTAGTTAAAAATAAAAATTCGAAAAAAATAGAATTTTATCCTTCATGGAAAAAAAGTTATGTTGTATATGGAGCGCCACTCCTTAAAAATAGTGTTTACTGAAAAAACTAGTTTTCAAAGGAGATGGAAAAAGACTTGTGCAATTTGATTCCAAATTTTTTGAAAAAAATATATTCATAATCTATAGACAAAATGTCACAAATCACTAGTTTGCATCATCTTCAAACTCCTCACGGTTTAACCGCTATAGGTGCCCAAAAGTGAAGATTTAGTTAGAAAAAATTAGTTCAGTGTCCAGTTTGGCCAAAAATTGTAAACCAATACTGTGGGATCACCCACAAGTTTCCTCAATTATTGTCATCCTTGCCAAAATCAATTCCTCTTAGATGTTTACCTTGAGGCCATTTATGTACTGCACCACTTTCTCATTTCTAGCATCACTATGACCAATTCTAATGATCATATCCTTAGTGTACTCCTTCACAGTCTTCTCCTTTTAAATTAAATTTTGTAGTCTCTTCAAAATTTCTAGATCATAATTAACAAGTAAGAATTGTTTCTTCAACTTTGTCACCATCCTATCCAATTTTATGATTCTTTATTTTCCTTTTCTATTTCTATCTAATTAAATTATCTCCATCAAATTTAACATGACCTTTCAACTTAGTTTTAGAAAATCTAACCCTTTTTAGATCTTCAATTCCCTCATACTCAAAATATTCTTCTATATCATTTATCTATTCAATCTATTCTTCAAGATTCAAATTTCAAACATAATTGAAAATTTCAATTCTATGTCTCTTACTAATTTTGGAGATGGATTTCAATATCTAAGTAATCTAGTATGAATCCTCATGTCTAGGGTTTAGGCCTCTTTTCCTCTCCTCTTCTTCAACATCCAATTAGATCTTCATTGTACTCATCATGTCCAACATTTCTTATATCCTTCCAACAAAATTTATCATACTAGGGATTCTCCTTTGTGGCACATTTCCTTTAGATCTGACTACAAGGTCGCAATTGCCTCATAGTTGAAATTCTATTGAGAAACACATGCAAGTTGCCTCAAGTTGGTGATCTATTCACCATAGGATCTTTCAAAATGTATTCACTCCCAAATTACTCTAAACTAGCTCTTATACAACTTGATGTAGTCATTAATGGAGGGTCCAGATCTAGGACTATCTAACCATGTAGCCATGAGTTAACAAAATGGAATTATCATGAATATAAAAGAGATTCTCACTTATTCAACACAAAAAAATGATTATAGAATGCTTATTTTCTTGCCACATGCAAATTGTAGATTGGTTCATAGACCATTGCAGGCTTATTATAATCTCACTTGTGAGCAACTCATAACAAGATTTCAAAACTACATTATGCTAACCCCATCTCTATCAAATATTTATTACCTAAATTCTTCCTAACTACTTCTCCATGAATGTGAGGAATGTGTATATATCTAATCTAGGCCTTATAAATGATTTGCATTGGCCACAAGGTGTTTGAACACCTAATGTTCCATGAAACATGTGGTTTTAATATCTAATTTCTATCCAATGAAGCTCCAACAATTAATTGAATATTTTTTGGTCCCATTTGAGGGTTGTTCTAGTCTCATTCATCCTCCTGATATGTCGAACTTGATGTTGCAAGGTATAAAGAAGTTTTTCATTCTTTGTATGTTGAACTTTGCATAACTTACTTTGCACTGTGATCTTTTGTTGGCAATATCTTCCTAGAAAATTATCATGGTATCCTAATATATTGAAATATTTTTGTAAGTTAATGTAGATTTCATGTTCTCTATCATGAGCCAAATTGATGTTACAATGTGATGAACTACAATAAGATTTATCGAGATTCTCCTGCATCAATATCATAAGGCCTATTATCATGCTTGACATATTGAAAGGTTTTATATTCATGCATACACGCATTAGAATGAAGAAAAAATAACATGTGTTAAAAGGAATGTAACTTTTGGGCTTATCTTGGTTGTAAAATCATGGGAATGATGTTCCAAGGTAATATATTATCAAAGATCTAAATGAAACGAATACAAATATTTTAATGAAAATAATAATGAAAGTTTCATTTTTTATTAGATACTTAATTAGTTAATAGTTCTACATTTTAGGAAAAATAGTAAATTTCAATAACTGTTACTTTTGATTAATACTCGTTATAAGTTCTTGTAACTTACATAATGAGTTTATTTTTCTTAAATATAAAAATCTAGTGGTTGATTCCTTTATTTTTGTTTCTAAAATTATCCTACATAAAATCAATCAAAACTCAATAAAGTTGGCCTCAAAATAATTTTCTAACTTCATTTGTTCATCCTCCAACCCTATTAATATGTGTTATTTTATCATAAAATTTATTAGTGAATTATGTTATATGAATGAAAGCTAATAGATACAATAATTTATGTATTTTTCATGTTGGTTAGAAGTAAAACATGGATTGGATTTACATATGAATTTTGAACAAAGAATTTTTAAAGCTCTAATCCTTCTCCTTCATAGCATTTTTCTTTGATTGTGTTGTCTCATTGCTATTCTTGTTCTCGGTATATGGCCTTTACAATAGTTCTCTCAAGTTTCCTATCTTAGAATTTTTTCCTTTAAAGTGTAACCCCATTTCACTATCAATACAAATCTTGTAGAGCCCTGGTCAGTAGCTCAAAGAATTAGAGGATGTGGCTATGAACTATGGTGATTGACCACAACTAGTCACTATAGTGTATAGAGAGACTATTGCATATCTCTATTAGTTTGGTGGAATGATATCCCTTTACTTTTGTAATGCAAGTCACACCACTTTAAAAATAGATGGTACTTACTCTTTTACAACAAACTCACCTCCAAACAATGTTAAGTACTTTTTTCTTTATTACTAATTGTGAGATGAGGATACCAGTGTTGGCTGAATTACGCTTGATCCATGAAGAATCAAAACATAATGAAGCCACTAATACTCAAATCTCAACAAGATCATTCAAATGAAATTGAAACTAAACATTTTATCAAAACCTAACATACTAAATTATGAAATCTTTTAAAACATCTACTCTAATCCATCTAAAAATTATCTCACTGTGGAATTGGTGTTGTGTTGATGTGGAAGGATGACCCTTTCCCAATCCTGTGATCAGTAAGCCTGGTTAAGTCGATTCTATCAAAGAGAATCGATGAAACCATTGTGATTGATGTATGAAAACCTAGTTTATGCTAAAATGAACATGATACAAGCTAAGTTACCATGATTTTATGCTAAAAATGCACTGATTATGCTATTGCTAAGCTAATCTAAACTAAAACTATGCTAAAAGATGAAAACCCTAATTCATATACAAACTAAGATGGATGCATGGAATCCATTAATGGATTCTCTAAGCTATTATACAATGAAAATGAACTAAAACAAGCTAACAAGTGAGTAAATTAAGAGTATGGATGCAAGTGAATTCAACAACATAAGTTTGCAATTAAAAGATGGATCTATTTGTCTCCAAATAGTGATCTATTTATGGGAGAGCAAATGAGGAATGAATGGTTGAGATCAAAAAGCTTAATCTATGGTTCAAGATGAAGGGGATGAGAGGCACAGATCATGGGTTCTCATCAATGGATGAGAATGCATGATGAGATTCTAATCAAAGGCTCACACTTGCCTCAAACAAACACACTTTTGACCTACTCACACAGGCCAAAGGTAACTTGCTCAAAAGGTTAAAGGTTTAGCTTGTTCAAGAAGCCAAGTGACTTGATTGGACAAGAGAGAATATTCCTTAGACTATTCCTTTGGGTGAGGAAAAAAGGAAATTTAAAAATTAAAACAAAGTTTTCATTGTGCAAAATAGGGATAAGGAATATTCCATGGGAATATTCCCTTTGCTTAGAGGAAAATTAGTTTAATTACTAATTAAACAAGATTTAATTTATGCAATTAGGGGATTAGAAGAATTAAAGTGATATTTATTAAATTAGATGAAATGATATTTAATTAAATAACTTTAGGTTATTTAATTAAATAAGATGACTTAGGGAATTAAATTAAATATTTTGATTTATTTTATTTAATTACATGAAGTGATAGTGCGAAAAGAGATAAATTGGCCTGATTAAGTTAATTAGGCCAATAGATGAAAATGATGCAATTAATTAATTAGTTAGGCTAATTAAATTGATTAAGTGAAAAGAGGATAGGTTAAAGAGGAAATGATGTTAATAAATTTGTTTTAAATGTATGACATTGATTAGGACATTTTTCAGTGTCTACATTTTGCCCCTCTTTGAAATGAGTTACCTGCTACTTTGGTTCAAAGAATAACGCCTTCAGATTAAAACTGCTACTTAAATAAATAAAAAATGATTTTTTAGATGCCCCAATAGAAGGATTAAGTTGACTCCCTACCCCCTCGAGAAAATGGGCATAAATTTTGAATTTTTGGTTAATTTCTCGATAAAGGTTCAAAAGCTACCCCAAGGGTCCAGAAAGGCTCTAGGATGCAAGAATAATGCCAAACACACCAAAAATGATACAAAATTAGGTCTAGATTGGAAAATTTGATGAAAATGATAACAAATCCCATCTTCAAGGTTAAATTAGGGAAAAAATCCCTAATTTTCTAGCTTAAATAGGCCAAGAAAGGTCATTTTCAATTCATTTGTACATTCACACCTTAAGGAATTCTTGCGATTTGAGCTCTGACCCTTAAAAAAATGGCATGCTAAGAGCTTCCCAAGCACATGTCCAACCAATTTCGAGAGTTCTAGCAACCTCTAGGCGCAACACCATCAATATGTGATTCAAAACCTAATTTGAAATTTGAATTTTTGATGCATTTATTACACTTTAAAGTTTAGATTCTAGTGGTGTCGCTATATAGCGACATCCAAACTAAAATCAGAGATGCCCAAATCAATTATAGTGACGCATATTTATATAGCAATGCTCTTCACAATTTAAAATTAGGTTTTCTAATTTTAAATGGTGATGCACTTGTTGATTTATAAATTAGGGTTAGGTTAGACCAGAAGCTAAATCGTAACGCTAGCTTGTCTGGTGACACATGTTCTGATTTGAAATTTTAAATGCATCAAGTGTCACTATTTAAAATTTGAATATAGCGACACTATTGTGATTTCTGAGTTGTAAATTTCAAATAACATCATATTTTGATGGTTTCTTGACACTGTGTGCTTCATGGGTGCAGGAGGTCTTCCCACCATTGATGTCGAGGGAGCATAGGCCCACCATTTTGGAGAGATTAGGTGATCTATCAAAGTTTCACAAGGAGCACCTGGAAGAGATCGATTTGTGGTACATTGCATACGCACATGTGATTAGGACACATCTGGTCATGATGACAGCTTTGTGTGAGAGATGGCACAGCGAGACCTTGTCCTTCCACTTGTCAACAAGTGAGGTGACAGTTACTTTGGAGGATGTGTGGTGGATTCTCCATTTGTTGATTCACAGTGATCACATGATTTACGATACTAATGTTGGATTTGATGCTGCCTTAAGGTCATGGAGATGGGCTAAATTGCATTGGTTACCTCACAGATTGACTTGGAGTCACACAGAGGTCATGTGTCAACCTTTAGATTGATCATCACGACCATTATTTCAGGTTTGGTGGCTCCAAATAGATGTAGTAGAGGATTCACCCCAGGATGGGGCTTGGCATGGCATCAGATGTTATACAGGAGGACACTCTTTGCATGGTGCCCCATGATGCTAGCCTCCTTATATCATGATTTTCATTATTCTTTTATTGTGATGGGAGATCCATCAGTGCAGGGGTGACTCTGCTACACATTTGAGAATGGGAGCACATTTTCATGTTTCATCTGATTGTTCAAATGGCAAACGTGGAGCTAGATGATCCATTCATTTGGAGATATAGAGGTGTCATTACTCTTAAGGACACTTGATAGATTGGGCTCTCGTATTGGAAATGGGTGATAGATGATATGACAGTCTTCCATTGGTGTCCATGGCTTCAGATGTCATCATGGTTTGATGGCATTCAATAATTATATTTTTCTAGATAGACCCGATATATGCAGGGTTGAGAGCACATGATGATTGAGAGGTACCTTCCTGACAGGGTGGCTCGTCAGTTTGGAGATGTACAGGATAGACCTAACAATGCATATAGTGCCATTTTTTTAGATCAGCCAAAGAGGTTCCTACATGGGGACCAATCATTTTGGCTTTAGAGGCCATTGAGAGTTTCAGACAGTTGGTGGCACAGCCTTGGGAATATGATCAGGGACAGCCAGTAGATCAGACTATGCCAGCATATGATGTGTGGTTTGTCCCACCCAGACGATTGACAGATCCAACAGGTGCTCCTCCTAGAGGAAGACTGAGAGGCATGGGAGCTAGAGGCATGGGACAAGGAGGCCAGGATAGCCAAGATGCATAGGTTTCAAGGGCTCCTCCAGTTGGACAACAACCTCAGGTACAACCATAGGTTTAGCCTCAAGTATAGTAGTAGGGAGTACCACCACCACCACCAGATGCACGAGATGCTATGATACAACAAATATAGCAATAGGTGCAGATATTGACTGGTGAGTGAGATCAAGCCCACCAACATATTTTGGTCATTACTATTGAGCAAGACCAAGCTTGGAAATAGGTGGTTGTAGTTATAGTGGAGAGAGATCAGGCACTACAGAGAGTACAGGCTATGACCACTAAGAGATATCAAGAGGTGGCTCAGAGATAGTAGATTGAGGCGATGATGGTGACGACTCATGGTTGGATAGCTTCAACATAATTATACCAAGAGGCAGTTACAGAGGTGGCATAATACAAGCAGCATTACCATTGAGATATTCTAGTGGCTCTGAGACAACCATTTTTCATAGTGCGGTGATGCATGACCACGAGTAGAGGATCAGTCTGAGAGACAGGATGGAGAGGGTAGTAGCCATCAGGGCTAGTTATTATGTATAGACACTTTTTTTATTTTTCCCCATTCTTTATCACATATATACATTCATGGGCTCCTTTTGATAGCCTCATGGATATTGTACTTATCATTGATATACATACACTGATCCAGATTTTGTACCATGACACATTTTTTTATATATATATGATACGGATACGGATGATTCATGCTATGATTTGTTCTCTTTATTTCATGATATGGATGCATATATTTGATGATGTATGGATGCACTTTATTTATGCCTATATGATATGCAATTATCATGATATGCAAATGGATGCAATGTTATGTTCTTTTTCATTATATTTTCACGATATGACATGGATGGATGATTATGATATGCAGATGTTATGGACGAAAATGATGTGGATGCATTTCTTTTTGTATATTTTCTATGCATGTTTTATGATTATGTATCCATATGGATGTATAGATGCAATGCTAATTATATGCAATGATTTAGGATGCTTAGAATAACAAATCTATATTATTCATCACAACTCAAATGATAATGAAAAATGTATGATGTGATATGCAATTATTATGCTGATGAATGTTTTATGTTTATGCTATGATTATGAGATGTATGTATGTTGATGGTTGGTGGATGCAGGGTGGATGCATTGATGATATTTTTGTTGACTGTCATGATACTAGGTTAGTGCAGAGAGAAGATAGAAGAATAAAGAATGAATGAGCATTGATGATGATGATTGCTTCAAAAAATCCAACAAGTCTATGATCCATCGAGACTTTATTAGAGAAGGTGACCAGACAATGAAAAATACAATATGAAATGTAGGATGAGATGCTCACACTTCAAGATTGGGATTTTTCATCGTTCCTTATTGTTTGATATAACACATAGATATGCTACATCAAGGTATTAATAACCAAGACATCGTTGTATCTAGTGTAATGGACTTTGACTCAACAAATAGATAGGATAGTTCTTTTTCACACCTTGACATATAGAAACATCATTGGAATGCAAGTTAGAAGCTTAAAATAAATTGGACCAAAGCATACACAATAGTCAACGACATACTCCAAATGACCTTCCTACACACAACTAAGCAAGTATGCACCAATATTATTTTACAAGAGTACCTACAAGGACAATAAATTAAATACAATGATCAATGCCCCATTCCTTTCTCTTAAATTGTTTTTTTAGACATCATCGAGAGGTCCTTAGAATGGGTCATTAAGATAAATCATAAGAAAAGATCAAAGATGAATAGTCAGTGTTATCTATAACTTTTTCCTAGTTTAAGTTTAGCTAAGGTGGTGTCTAATACTAATGTCCATCGCAGGAAGGATACATCTAGGACATGTTGATCAGAGGGTTGTTTAATGTTAGGACAATGATGCTAAGATGACCATTGCTATAAACTTCACTGATGCATTTACCTATGATTTATACTTTATATTTTAACTTTTAGGTTCACACTTTACGATTTACTATGTTTTCTTTCTACTTGTTTCACCAAAGGTTGAAGGTGACGATTGATTTATTATGGGTGAAGGTTTATTGCAGGTGAAAGAAAGATGGGATGGATGGATGGGTTTTGGATTTTCTGGAATATTTCAATGTTTTTGGTATTTTGATAAAAAATTGATTAGGTAAGCAACATTTACAAGGTGTTGTACCCTTACACAAAGAGCCACAAGGGCCAATATAATTCAAGACCAAAAACATCAAAAAAACATAGCCAAAAAACCAACACATCAGTCCAACAGCAGATGGACAGACAACGAATAAACAACAGATTAACTGGCATCACCCTAGTTCTTTGACAAGAGATTAACAACATCATCTCTGACCCATTCCTAATGATCTTCAACATTATTCTTATCCATTTCATCCTTCATAATCACCAATAGGTTGCTGCTAACATAGTGGGCCAGCTTAACTGTGAAGCAGGTCAAACCATAAAAAATTTTGTCCAATTTTTCCAATATTTCCTACAGCACACAGAGCTCCTCCCCTCCAACCATAGTCTTGCCAGTATCAATGCGCTTAATGTCTAATGGGTTTGAAGATAGAGAAGTTGATTCCTTCTGCACTTTGTTAATTTTAGGAATGGTGTTCGGCCCTCTAGTATACTCCTCCTCCTCACCCTCAGACTCCTCTTCGTCCCTGCTATCTTTGTTGTTAGACCACTCCTCTTCTATATCCAAGTCTTTAACCTGCACTTTTTTGCTATTATTGGCCAGCCTACCAGAGTGTCGAATGATGGTATTGCCACCAGTCACCACCATCTTTGTGACTACCGTATCCCCCTTAGATTCCTTTCCCACCACATTTTTACCTTTTCTCAGAGGCTCCTTCAAACCCTTCTCTTCCTCTTTGCCTTTCTTTTTCAAGGAGGGCTTGCTAGCAGTCTTGGCAGGAGTTAATTTGAGCTTACAAAGACTAGTCACCTCACTAGTCTGGGTTGCACCCACATTCCCCTTAATATTTTTAGTAGTGGGTTTGGTTTTATGTGTGTCAGTAGGGACTGGGTGGTTTTTCTTGATGGGGCCTTTAGACTCGACCGAAGATAAATTGGTCATAGTGGGAGGCTCAATCTCTTCAATACGAACTATAGATATGGGTTTGGGCGGGCATAAAGCAAGATGGAAGTGGTAGAGCCTCAAAATGAGGCCTTGGTGGAGCAGCAAGGGAGGAGGGTCATTAGGATTCAAACCAACAGCCTCAATACATTTTTCAACAGAACTTTCTAAGTCCATTAGAAGGAAAAAAAGAAAGCTTAACAGAATTTTATGTCGGAGGTGGTTTAAAAGAGGGAAATGGTAGAAATAGTAGGTTTTGAATCTACCTTCCAGAATCACTTACTTCATCAGGGTGAGGCACACTTGGCTGCATGGTTGAGGGAGAGCCTCCCACTCAAAAACTGACTGGTTGTGCACTGGCTCCTTATTCCCCACAAAAATGTGTTCATACTTTCATTATCCTAAGGAAAATGTTTTGAGGCTGTTTTTGGTCTTTTTGGAAGTTTATGTGAATGTTTAGGTTTTTCAAATTTTTTGAGGTTGTTTAGAGTTTTCTAATATAATCAAGGATTTTAAAGTCTTTTGAGTGTTTTCTATTTTTTTTGTTTTCGGGAATATTTGGATGTTTTGGTTTTTCTAAATATTTGGATGTTTTGGGATTTTCTGAATATTTTGATGTTTTTTGGATTTTTGCGAGAGTTAAAAAATTTCAACCAAAAACCTAACCTAAGAAACCTATCCTAGGGGCCTCAAGGGCTGATCAAAGATTAGCCTTGCCTACATTATACACGTAGAGACCACGTAGTTCGACTAAATTGAACCATTTACAAGACGAATATATGAACAGATGAAAGACAACAGTTTATTATGATGGACTCCTAAAGGACTGACCTAGAGTGTCTCGGGGGCACATCAATGATGGCCTTACCTATGTTCAAGCTCAGAGATGACATAGTTTGACAAGAGGACTCTCTTTTTTGGATTTTTGATGTTCGACCTTTTTAGAGATTTTGATGTTTTCTGGATGTTATGGATTTTTCCTTTACAATTTTTTAATTTTTTTTGGATTTTAGCTATACAGGATTTTGCAAATGTTTTTGGATTTTCTACATAATATTTTATGAATTTTTTTGGTGTTTTCTGATAAGATGTCCAATGACCACAAGATATACAAGAACCTTGTTTATGATCCATAATGAAATGCCCCCATTATGACATGTTACCCTACTTCGATAAAGGCAAGATAGACAGACCTTGGGAATATGCCAAGTAGTGTTAAAGGGTTCATGATACCTTACAAGGACAAGCCATGATAAGGACGCGGATGGGGGATGAATGGCGATGCAAAGAATGATAGGGCCAAAAGAGCCAAAGAATAGATGTCGATGCTTTATTTATGCAAGGCACATGTTTACCAAGTTTTCACCAAGGTACTCATCCAAAGCGCCATCGAAGTGGTTTTCACTATAGGACAATTTTTTTTCTTTACTTATTTCAATCCTTTTTCTCTTTTTTTTTGGATTTTGATCATTTTTTTATTTTTTTGTATTTTCTAATTTACACCCTTCAAGTTTAGGCATTAAACTTTTTGAGATGCAAGTTGTTGGTTGGATCCTACAAGAGTTCACCTTCAGTGGTTGATATTTCTTATGCTCCTAATCCATAGCTCTTGTGATGACAAAGGGACCCAACTAGTTAGGCTCAAACTTTCCTTTGTTGTCTTGATCTAGAAGATTCTTTTGATTTTTCTTTAAGACAAGATCGCCTACCTAGAATGACTGACATTTGATTCTCTTGTTATAGCTCTATTTTAGAAAATTTTGATATACTTGCAAGTGATTAAGGGCGTCAATATGACATTCATCCAAGAATTCTAGCTCATTTAGTCGAGACACTCTGTATTCTTCCTCAGTTATCATATTTTGCAGTGACACTCGCAATGATGGGAGCTCAACCTTGATAGGCAAGATGGCTTATGATCCATAGACCAGGGAGAAAGGGTTTGCACATGTAGGCATGGGGATACTGGTTCAATAAGCCCAGAGAGCTAGATTTAGCTACAAATTCTAGTCATGACCAGCTCCATTAACTATTTTCTTTAGGATTTTTAGGATATTTTTGTTTGTTACTTCTGCTTGGCCATTGCTTTGGGAATAGTACGGGGTAGAGAATCAGTATTGGATATTGAATTTTTGGCACAACTCCTTTACATCATGATCCTTGAATGGTGCTCTATTGTCTAAGATGAGAGTTTGTGGAACACCAAAATGAAAAAATTAGGTAATTCAAGATAAACTTGGTTATCTGCTTCCCTGTTATGTAGGTCATAAGAATTGCTTCAACCCACTTATTAAAGTACTCAATGGCGGTTATGATAAACTTATGGCCATTGGATGAGGTTGGAGTGATATTTCTTATGAGGTCAAGTCCCCATTACGAAAAAGGCCATGGTGTGATCATTGGTTGCAATTCTTGAGCTAGAGCATGAATCAGATCCCCATGTTGTTGACACTGGATGCATTTTTGCACATACTTATGAGCTTATTTTTCCATGGTTGGCCAATAGTACCCCATCCTCAATAGTTTCTTAGCTAATTTCATACCACTAGAATGAAACCCACATATGCCATCGTGTACTTCTATTAAAGAAATTAAGGCTTCCTCTTGGTTAATACATCACAGTAATGTCCCTTCGATGCTTCGACGGTAAAGGGTATCACCTAGGATCATGAATCGAGATTCTTTTTTCACAAAGGTATTTTTAAGGTTCTGGGGGATATCAAATGGAAGGATTCCTCTATTAAGGTAAGTAAATATGTCATGGTATCACGAGGATCCAGAACCAATAATGACACACAAAAATTCAAATTAAGGGATTTTGAAAGTTGGTACGAGAATCTATTCTACCAAGAATTCACATTGGAGAATGTTGTTCATCATGTCTAGTAGTGATCTAATTGTTGCCATGGCATCTGTCGCTTTATTGTTCATTCGAGGAATCTACTCAAAATTTATGTCTATAAAAAGATCTTTGAGATTCTCCACCATCTTCTTGTAAGGAGTGAGCTTGGCATCTTTAGTTTGATAGTCGTTATTGACTTGGTTGACAATTAGCTGTGAGTCTCCATAGACTTTCATCTCTTGTATCTGCCACTAAACTGCTATCCTAAGACCTATGATCAAGGCTTCATATTCACCAATGTTATTGGTACATGGAAATAATAGCCTATATGACTTTGGGATGCAATCACATTGGGGGTGATGAAAAGAATACCTACTATTTTGATTCCCCTAGTGGGTTTTGAGACTGGTACTAGGTTTGAAAGCCACTCAGGATAATCTATCAATCAGATGAATCCAACATCAAGAATCTTTTGTATTTCTAGTTTAACCAAGAGTGTTATCTGAGGGTGCATCTTCCATAATTTATGCTTAATTGGTCTGGCGTCGGGATAGACTACTAAGTGATGTACAACCACTTTTGGATAAAGACTTGGCATATTTGTGTATGACCATGCAAATTTATCTCTTCTCTCTTTGAGGAATTTTGCTAGGTTCTTTTGTTCTTCGTCCAACAAGAATTCAGCATAAAAAGTGATCTTAGATGCTTCTTTTGTTCCCACACTGACTGGAGTAGCCTTTTCTTCTAGTACCACTAACTTCTCTAGATGCATTGCACTAAGGGGGAGGTTGAATCCCTCATGCTTGGGTGCCTCAGAGAGGTTTTCACCATTGAATGCATCCTTTGTTTTTACTATTTTAGGACCAGAGAGTGCCACTAAGTGGTTTTCACTCAAGGATCTGCATGTTAGTTGCATTTCATTTACTTTGTGACTGAAAGATTTAATCGTCTCCCCATAATATGCCCCTGTATCAAGCTCTATGTTGAAGCCTGCTTTGTGATCTTCCCATGATAACTTGTCTTAGAGTCCCATGAATTCTGAGATTGCTTCATCATTTTTTAATAAATCTAGAATCGGTGGTCCCTATTGGTCCATGCCAATGAGTTACGAGTATACTAGGCATATTTCAGTTGGTTGGTCATTTGAGACAAAGGATGTTATGGATATCATAAAGAGGGTTTTTGTTCTCAAATAGGTTAGCAACATCAATGGGAAAGTCATCTAAGGTTGTACCACACAATGTAGGTGACCAAGAGGAAGCCTCAACTCGTTTAGTAGAAATACCTTTTCCAATAAGTGTGACCTTTCTAGTAGTACAACCTAAGCCAAGATTCTTTATTCATTTCTCAAGAACGATGGGTTCTAGTAAAACATTGTCATTCTTCCCTAGCTTCTCATTTTTGTTATATCCCATGCTTTGCATTAGCTATAGGCCTTTGTTGTAATCTTCCATGGGAAGAACAAGAATATGTCATTCACCTTGATAAAGAAGTTTAGAAATATCTTCCTCATTGGCATCTTCTTGATTCGAATCTCCCCACTTGGTGAAGGTAGTAGCTGCCATCTTGATTGTTTCTAGTTCTTTGGTGCTAGATGTAGGTTTCCCATGAAATTGAGGAGAAATAGGTAACTCTCCTAAGACAAAGGTGTATTTTAATAGTTTTTAGTTTCCACAACCATCATCTTGGATCATTGCTTTGACGTCAAGTATACTTTTTACAATGGGAATTTTTGATGCTGAGGTAGAGGCTAGGGATGATGAGTCAATAAATGAGCTTAATGGTGTAGGTCCTTCATAATTTTTGGGTATTTGTGTGATCTTATAGGATTTTGCCTCAAGACTTTTGTAGTAGTAGAAAGGCTCAGGATCTACATGGATAGTGATTTCTCTTCCTTCAAAAGGAAACTTCACAAATTGATGATAGGTTGAGGCTACAAATTTCAGAGCATGGATCCAAGGTCAACCAAGCAGTATGTTATAGGGAAGGTCAAGATCAAGTACTTGGCATGTAGTTTCTGCAATAAGAGGTCCCACTTGGATTGGAAGTGCAATGATTCATTGTGATACCCGTTCTTGGTCATCATATGCCTTGATGGTGGTAATTTTTGTCTTCTCAATAGTTTCTTCTGAATAGCCTAGATTTTTGATCAACTGTAGGGTACAAATGTTCGAACTAGCACCTCCATCTACCAAGACTCTTTTGACCTTGTTTTTATGAATGACAACCTCAAGGTGTAAAGCACGGTTATGAGATGGTTGTGACGATAAATATTTCTCAGAGAAGGTGAGAAGATGATTGGCAATATGCCCTACCATAGCTGGAAACTAATTGGTATCAATGTTCTCGGGAATGAATGAATTAGACAAGGCTTTTTCTAGTATTTCCCTATGTGCAAGGGATAACCTTAAGAATTCTAAGATTGATATCTATGTGGAGGTCTATTTAAGTTGATCTAGAAGATTGTACTTGCTAGGATTAGATGTGGGAAAAGTAGGTTTTGTCCTAGATTGAGATGGGATAGCTCCTTGAATAGTTATTTTGTCATGTCGTGTGGTGACTTCACATATCGTACTAGCTCCTTTGATGGTAACAACTATGATAATGCTATCGTAGGAGGCAGCTACTTTGGAATAGGTATGTTGTACATTGGTGTAATCCTTAGCTTTTCCATTGTTGTTTGTTTTGTTATGATCTTGCATAGGAGTCTTGTATATCTTGATATTCACAAAGATCACACTCATTATACCAAGATGGATTCTATTGTAGTTCTTGGTAGTTTTCAAAGTTAGGAAGTGTTATTAGATCTGACTCTACCAATTTCTTCATGATCATCTCGATGGGTTTTGATAATTGTGTGGACTTTCATTTGGGATAGTTGTTCCTGTTACCGGTTTTCCTCTATTGCATGTTGGTGTTACTGATTTGATTGTTCTGAGGTGGTACCATTTTTTGCATAGTTGGTTGGATGTTAGCAACTTTATTGTTATTGGTTCTAGGAGCACTTAGTATTACCTTAGCATCTACTAGTTGAAGGACGGTTGTCTTTGTAAGCCTGAGTATTTCCTTGTGAGATTAGGGCTCTTTCAATGTTAAGGGCTCTAGGGAAAAGCTCATCATACAATGTGATGGATTGCATTTTCAAGCGGAATGATAAATTTGGATCCAGGTTGGCTATAATGATTCCCACTTATTGTTCATTAGGGAGAGGCCACTTGCTTTTACTAGCTCTTTTCCTCCATCGTTGTAAGAAATTAGCGAAGGTTTCTCCTTGATTTTGTTTAAGAGTGTACAACTCTTCT
Organism: Sequoia sempervirens; assembly: GCA_007258455.2. NCBI lineage: Eukaryota > Viridiplantae > Streptophyta > Pinopsida > Cupressales > Cupressaceae > Sequoia > Sequoia sempervirens. Next base: position 703,176,781 of record VDFB02058242.1, on the reverse strand, counting down.
AGACTAACGTCCATGTCAAGATTGAAAGAAAAGTGATTGATGAATTTATCAGTGATTTCTTGAAAAGTTTTGGTACCCAGAGGAAAATGAGAAAACCAATCCATAGCATTACTTGTTAAAATTAGAGGGGAGAGGCGCTTAAGATATGAATTGTTGTAAGCCACCTCCATGCACATGACATTAAATTCTTTGATATGGTCAACAAGACTTCCTCTCCCTCTGTATTTTTAAAACTTGGGGATTTTTTCAATGGGCCCTTGGTCTACTAGTGAAGTTGGAAGGTTCGGAATGATCCCACTACGGATCAAGTCTTGCTGAGTGCAAAGCCCCAACGCAAAAGGGATGAGGTTGGGATCGTGCCCTGAGCAGATTTTGGTGGAATGGATACCCCTCAATCCTTGGATCTAAGCTAAAGGGGACCCCCTTGAGGGTATCTCCAAAAAAAAATAAAAAAAATTTGGGGATTTAAAAACCAGGAGGGAATGGTATCATTGTTATGTTTCGATCAAATGGGTAAGGACACAAGTTCTATGTATGAGGCTTCTTTGTCTTTCCCATGAGAAGGTCCTACATTTCTTGTGAGAGTGCTTTCAATTGTGATGTTATTTCTTGTTAGAACAAGGTATGGTCAAAAGTGGGCTTCAACAAGCAGCCTTAGCACAAAAACAACAACAAGAAGTGGCCATTGCACAACAAGCACGACAAGCAACATTAGCAAAACAACAAGCCACAAAATAACAAGAAATGCAACAAGCAACTTTATTAGCACACTAACAACAATAGGCCCAACAACAAGCCCTAGTGGCACAACAACAATAACAAGCTCAACAACAAGCCTTACTAGCTCAATAGTATTCCCAACAACATCAACAAGGTTCCTATTATCCTCATTTGAAAATCATCAATCCTAATGCATCAAGAACATATTCATCACTTTCACAAAATATGACACCATCATACACCCCATATAACTCATTTGTCATCCCACTGTTGACCATACCTTGTTCTACAATTCCTATGTCTAAAATGGAGTGATGTAGATTGTCCTACGGATTTTGACTATTTGTTGAATCATTTATGGGAGTTTGGTATCATGTGAAAAGATCAAGATGTTGACTCCAAAAGAATGCATATAATTATGGACTATACTGTGAAGCATGTCTATTAAAGTTTTCCACCAATCTGTCTCTATTTCTATGAAGCACAAATAGGTGTATCTTGAGAGATTTTGGAGTGAGATGCCTAAGTCTAAAATGAGGACCTGTAGATCTTGGCTTAGGGATCCTGATTTTTTGTGAGATCATGTAAAAATAGTTTAATTTTATGGAAGAAAGGAAGATATTTATTTCCACACGGGTGGTGGTCATGTGGGCCTTCCAGCCTCAATATCAGTGTGTTCCTCTTCTTCATCTAAAATGGTTGTTGTGTTTCTCCACTGTGTATTTGTTTCCTTATTTTCAAAAGTGAAGGTTCTCAAACTTCTAATAAGATTAGTTTGTTCACCATTTATGATTTCAAAGTTTGGTTGAATTATAGCACCTAGAAGATCAAGTTGTTCAATGGGAGCAATCAGTCTCCAAATAGTCATATGGGGTTCATTTGTTAATTTATCTTTGCTTAAGTGAATTGATTTTACCACAAAAAAAATTCTTTTATTATGTTTCCAAACTCGATGTTTATGTCAAAAAAATCATAACTTTCACAATGTCCATTTCATGAAAATCATGAGCTTTAAATCCATAATTGCTTATGTTGTCTTTGGGAAAATATGGGTTTGAGATTAATGTCAAGATATTTAAAAATTTCTAAGGATAAATCCTTAGGACAAGCAATAATATCAAGGCTAACTCAAGAAGTTTATATTTGAGCCAAAGTGTTTGAAATTTTGAGGATGATAGTGAATGTTTGTTTTTGGATCATTTTGAAACCAAGCAAAGGGTTAAACTGACTCAAAATTATTTACAACCCTATGATAGAAATGGTTATATTTGTTGAGTCCCCACTAGGATTTCTCCAAACACTAGACAATGTGAATAGTTAGAGATTTGGTGACACTAGCTCCCCTCTACAGCACACACTTCTCGAGACCACCAAATCTCAAAATCCTTAAAATCTGGAGATTAAAAGGAATTTTTATGTTTTTACAATTGAATAGTACAAATGTGGGGCAACTTCAGAACAACCATTCTTACACCAACAAATATTTTAGGATTTTGAATTGCTAAACAAATGGGTTGTAGTAAGGGTAATCAAGGACATGGCATCGTGTGAGCATTCAACAAGCCACTAAAGGCTTTAATCAATCCTACTAGGGGCTCTTATACGTTTTATAGTAGTACCTCATTCTAAAAGACACTATACCACTATGGCCTACATACCATGAGGACTTGATAGTTTAGTCTTATCCATTTGTATACTAGCCCGAGTGAAAAACTAGTTGCAGTCGCCTTTAAATTGGTCTTAGGCAGGCCCTCTAAAGATAACAAAAGTGAGGCAGTACACTTATAGTTCGACCGCCCAGTTCACATAAAGCGCAAGGAGGGAACACACAAAATCTCTTTCTCACACTAGTATGGTTGTTCAATTTTAAACCCAATTGAAAGATGTGGGTCATTTTGATAAGTGTTAGAGAATGTTTTTGTTTCTCAAGGTCACCAAATGGCACGAGATAATTGCATACACATCCATTAACAACGTTGAAAATCACAAAACATAGCAAATAATTGTCAATTTTAACCTTTCAAAGCAATGATGAGTTTGTTTTAAGCACTAATTGAAAGATGAAGTTTGTCTTGTTCAATTTAAAACCCAAAGTAAAGTGATGATGTGAGGGTTCAATTTTATCCAACTTTAAGTGTTCTTTTTAAACCAAATTGAACTCTAGTGCATTTCCTAAAGTAGAAAATAGAAAGCATGAAATTGGGTTATAATTTCCCCAAAGCATCAAACACTTGTTACATTATAGAATTTGAGATAGAAGAGAATTTCTTCACTTTCACTCCATGTCTTTTAAAACTTACAAAACCCTGTTAATCTAACAACCAAAACATAGTCATTCACCAATAAATCCAAGAAATTAAGTCACACATGTCAAAAAAATAAACATAAAATTTCTTACCCTGGTAGGGCGTTGTTGAACACAATAGCGTCGCAATTTGAGATTTGGGTGTCGCTCTGGTGAAAATGAGTGTTGCTCTATAGTAGGACCAATGAGCATAATAGCATCAGTATTTTGATGGGTGTCACTGCTAACGGTAGCATCGCAATTTAAAATTTGAAAGCATCGGACTGGTGAGTTTGAGCGTCATTGTTTAAAATATTTGATACCTCCAGATTAAATATGCATCGCCATATTTAAATTAGCATTAGTATATTAAATATGCGTTAGTGTTTCAAATTGCTAGGGCATCATTATATGGCGACGCTATTGAAATAGCATCGTTGTTTGTAATTTGAGCGTCACTGCAACCTACAAAATAGCATAAAATGAAAGTCGAGCTAAAAAATGGTTAGATTATTGGTTTTCCCTCCTCCTAGCGCCAGAATGTGAGACAAGGATACTAGTGTTGGTTGAATTATGCTTGATCCATGAAGAATCAAAACATAACAGAGTGACTAATACTTGAATCTCAACAAGCTCATTCAAATGAAATTGAAACTAAACATTTTATCAAAACCTAACATACTAAATTATGAAATCTTTTAAAACATCTACTCTAATCCATCTAAAACTTATCTCGTTGTGGAATTGGTGCCGTGTTGATATGGAACAATGACCCTTTCCTAATCCTGTGATCAGTGAGCCTATTTTAGTCGATTCTATGGAAGAGAATCGATAAAACCATTGTGATTGATGTATGAAAACCTATTTTATGCTAAAATGAACATGATGCAAGCTAAGTTATCATGATTTTATGCTAAAAATGCTTTGATTATGCTCTTGCGAAGATAATATAAGCTAAAACTATGCTAAAAGATTAAAACCCTAATTCATATACAAACTAAGATGGATGCATGTAAGCCATTAATGGATGCTCTAAGCTATTATGCAATAAAAATGAACTAAAATAAGCTAACAAGTGAGTAAATTGAGAGTATGGATGCAAGTGAATTCAACAACTCATAAGTTTACAATTGAAAGATGGATCCATTTGTCTCCAAATAGTGATCTATTTATAGGAGACTGAATGAGGAATAAATGGTTGAGATCAAAAATCTTAATCAACAGTTCAAGATGAAGGGGATGAGAGGCATGGATCAAGGCTCACACTTGCCTCAAACAAACACACTTTTGACCTACTCACACAAGTCAAAGGTAACTTGCTCAAAAGGTTAAAGCTTTAGCTTGTTCAAGAAGCCAAGTGGCTTGATTGGATGAAAGAGAATATTCCTTTGGGTGAAGGAAAAAAGGTAATTTACAAATTAAAACAAAGTTTTAATTGTGCAAAATGGGGATAACCTTTGCTTAGAGAAAAATTAGTTTAATTGCTAATTAAACAAGATTTAATTTATGCAATTAGAGGATTAGAAGAATTAAAGTGATATTATTAAATTAGATGATTTAATAAATAGGGGAGTGATGAAATGATATTTAATTAAATAACTTAGATTTATTTAATTAAATAAGATGACTTAGGGAATTAAATTAAATATTTTGATTTATTTAATTTAATTAGATGAGGTGATAGTGTAAAAAAAGATAAATTAACCTAATTAAATTAATTAGGTCAATAGATGAAAATTGTGCAATTAATTAATTAGCTAGGAAAATTAAATTAATTAAGTGAAAAGAGGATGGGTTAAAGAGGAAATGATGTTAATAAATATGTTTTAAATGTATCATATCGATTATGACATTTTTCACACTAATAACATTCAAAAATAAAAACTTCACCAAAAATCCTCATATAGATTGTTTGTATCAAATCATAATCCTTAAATATCATCATACTTTTGGATCCCACCACCAATCATACACATTATCACCTCTGGCAATAGTCAACATGAATATATTACAACAAATCTATTTTGGAAATTCAAACACAACTTAAGTTTCTTTATGCCTATTCACATTAAAGTGGAAAGCAATCTCATAGATATTGCAAGACATATTATTAAATATAATTATTAATTACCATAAATTATAATTAATATGATAATTAATAACATTGTTATAATATAATTATTATAATAAGATTATTATAGTAATGATAATTAGAAGTATAATAAGTATAATTAGTACTATAATTATAATTTTCCAAAAGAAATTGTTACTATAATTGTAATTAATTATGACTATAATTATAATTAATAACACTATAATGTAACTATAACTAATAATAGTGTTCTACTCTCTTTTTTTACTGTTGTTTGTTTTTGTTGGGTCTCGGTTTATTTTCTGTTGTTTTACTGTTTTGATGTTGTTGGGTGTTGTTGTGAGTTTACTGTTTTATCTCTCGTGCAACACTCTTTTTGTTTTGTTATTTTGGGTTCTAGTATGTTGTTGGTGTCTTATTGTAGTATCTTATAAGCAACATTTTGTATCTTAAGTCGTAAAGGGTTTTAGGTCCCTTCAAAACCTGTTTTTCTTGTATAATCAAAACTATAACTAATAATTTAATTATGTTACTATAATAATTATACTTTATTATAATGTTACTATAATAAAGTATACTATCTAAAAGTTATATACAATAAATGGAGCACGTTTTTCCTTTAATTATTCCTTCATGTTATTTGTTTGTAATAAAATATCTCCTTTGAAAATGTTTTATATTTGACACTTGTACAATAGTCCTTTACATACTAGCAATCGCACCTTGGTGTGCAATGGGTATCCTGAAGAGGTTTCGAAGGTCAATTAGAGTACATTTTGGTCTAATTTTTTGCATATATTAGTGCAATACATGAGGTAAATTGGTAGGCCATTTAGAAAATATTTTTTTTTTGCAACAAATATTTCAATGGAGAAGTGATGGCTTCAAATCAAATATGCATCCACTTAGAGGGATCCAAACACAATTGGAACAAAAGCTTTAAAATAGGAAGATAATCAAGTTTTATTAAAAATAGGTTCATGTTGTGTTTGAAATATGGAGAGAGATTGAGAGATCTGGATAGAAAGAGGGAGAGATAAAGGGGATAAGAGAGAGAGGGGGGATAAGGAGAGAGATAGAAAATAAGATAAAGATGGAGATAGAGAAGGAGGAGAGAGGGGGGGAAGAGGAGGGGGAGAGAGAGAAGGAGGAGAAGGAGAGATAAGGTAGAGAGGGAAAGAGAGAGAAAAGAAGAGGGGTAGAGAGGGAGAGATAGCTCAATAGATAGAGAGGGAGAGGGAGAGGGAGAGATATAGGGAAAGAGATAAGGAGATAGAGGTAGAGAAAGATATGGATAGAAAGAGATAGAGAGGGAGATAGAGAGGAATGAAAGGGAGATAGAGAGAAATAGAGATAGAGATATAAATTAAGAGAAACTTGGAGGAAGAGATGGAGTGAATGAGAGAGAGAGAGAGAGAGAGCTAGAGAAGGAGAGGGGGGGAGAGGGAGAGAGGGAGAGATAGGCCAATAGATAGAGAGTAAGAGAGGGAGTGATATAGATAGCTCGGGGGATATGCAAAGATAGAGAATGGTAGGGAGAGAGATAGACATTGGGAGATAGAGGTAGAGAGATATGGATAGAAAGAGATAAAGAGAGGGGTAGAGGGAGGAGGGAGAGTGAGAGGGAGAGGGAGAGGGAGAGAGAGAGAGAGAGAGAGGAGGAGGGAGAGAGATGAGGAGAGATATACATAAAGAGGAAGATGACGAGACAAGTAAATAGAGGCAGGGAGAGAGAGAGGGGGAAAGATAAAGATAGAGATAGAGAGATATGGAGAGAGAGATATAGAGATGGAGATAGATATATAAATAAATAGAGAGGGGGAGAGAGGGGGGATTGTGTGTGTGTGAGAGAGAGAGAGAGAGATAAAGAAATAGAGATAAGGTGGGAGAAACAGAGTGTGTGTGTTTGTGAGTGAGAGGGAGAGAGATACAAAGTTAAAGATAGAGGGAGAAAGATATATATAAATAGATAAAGAGAGGGGAAGAGAGGGAGAGAAGAGAGGATAAATATATTCTTTGCAACCTTTACAATTTAGTTCCCATGTATTTCAAAATTTGACTCTTCAATATGTCATTATTTTATTTCATGTGAAGAAATAAAGAGATAGGCTCAATTGTTGATGTGAGGTGTAAATACCGATTAGGAAGTTTTGGGACTTCACAATCAATGCCACATGATACACATGTTGCATCTATTCTTTAACCTTTAGTCATTTATAAAACCCATCCATCAAGCTTAGATAAACTTTGTTAAAATTTGTAGAACCCATCCATCAAGTTGACTAAATTAATCATACTTCCTTTTTTGACATTATAATCATTAATATACTTTTGAAATGACAAATTTTAGTGAACAATAGTTGGATCACCATTTTATAACCTCTAATTTTCTTTTTTGATTAGATTTATAAAGCCCATTAATAATACCATGTGGTTGGTAGAGCTTCTCAATGGAAATGCTTCTTTCATGATGGTGTGTCTTCCATTGACAATAATTTTTTATTTATTTTTTATTCTTCAACTTTCGCTGGTTGATTTGTAAATTATCATTGATTATTCAACTATTTCTTTCCCCCAAAATCTTGGTTATTAATTGGAAAATCTAGGGATTGAACTCTTTTGCATTTGAGTTACCATAGATTTGATTTAGCAAGGTGATGAAATTATTGATCTCAAAGTGAATTGGGATATCTAGTTATGGATAAACCTTATAAAACCCCTTTTAATAAGAGTGGATTTTGTTAGGAAAAAGGGGAAATGAGACTTGATTCAATATATTCCTTTCCCCAAAATCTTGGTTATTAATTGAAAAATCTAGGGATTGAACTCTTTTACATTTGAGTTACCATATATTCGATTTAGCAAGGTGATGTAATTATCGATCTCAAAATGAATTGAGATATCTAGTCATGGATAAACCTTAGGAAACCCCTTTTAATAAGAGTTGATTTTGTCACGGCAAAGGGGGTGTGATGCATCAGAACAACCACACTTTTCCCCATTACAAGAAACCACACTTCCTATTTATGGCACATTTACACTGACGAGAAACCTCGGTATTAGCATACCATAAACCATTTTCTTTTTAAAACTATGCTTGTCCAGCTTGGATGCGACTAAAAATGAAAGCTTAGTTTTCACCACCCCAGGAACTTCAGGGGACTACTCTACCATGTAAACTTCATTATCTTTTGTGACTACAAATTTATTTTGAGTCATGGGAGGAAATTTCTTAAGAACCTTGCGCAGCCATGAATCCTTTTGCCAAGTATTTTTCAGCGGGCAATATGAAAAATATTTAAATAGCGAGACCTTGGTGCTTCCTTCTCTTACCCAAGCTCGAACAAACAGCTTGTCAAAATGAACAAAGAAGATGTCTGCCACCATGGAAGCCAGCATTTCTGAAACCACCCACAATTCTTTCATTTTGAAATCGCCAATTGTGTAAGGTGGAGATTTGTAACGAAATTTCTCTTCGACGTAATTATTTGCATAATATGATTTATGTACTAGGTCGATCTTCACCGATCTCCTTCATAATTTGTATATCATTTAACACTCAAAGCACTCACGTCTGCTTCTTTAAAACTGTCTGGACAATCTGTGAACTCTCCAATAATCCAAGCATAAGATGATCTACGGCCAAATGAGTGTCTCATTTCTTCTTTGTGTCGATTGAGCTTGCTTGATGCATTTGATTAGAGCAGTGCTGTGAGGATTATCGTCTGGAGCAGGGTCTTGGGTTGACAATTTTTTCAGCACAACGTCTGTAGATTCTCCATTGGCCGAAGAATGCCCTCCGAGGAAGACTGGCTGCAAGAAACTTAGCCGTGCCCCTTCAGGTAGACTGGCGAGAAAATGAACGTCTACGATCACTTTGATCGTCTTGCTTAGTTTATACAAAACAATGAACCATTGATTTTAACTTACAGGTTTGTCCACTTGATCGTCCGGCGTAAATTAAAATGTCTCCATGTTTCATTTGCATATTTTCTTAAGGCCTTTTTTATGTTTTTATATATTTGCATATTATTTTTATATATTCTTTTATATAAATATATTATATGAGTTATTTTTTATCTATATATGTAATCTTATGTATGTTTGTGGTACGTATTATATTTATATATTATATTTGTATATTTGCATGTCTTTCTTTGTATATTTATTTATTTTTATATTATATATTGTATTAGATTGTGTATAAATACAATATTATATTTATATTATAAGTGTATTTATATATATATTTACATATTATATATAATATAATATCAATATTATATTTATATCTATAATATTTAAATATGCTTTCATGCATATGTAAATATACTTATGTATATTAAACATATTTTTTTGTAATATAATTTTATATTTACATATTAATATATTATTTAATTATGCTTTCATGCTCATGACAATTCTCGTATGTTTATTAAGCTTTCTTTTTGTCATTTTTTGTTGTTAATTTATTTATTTCATGAAATTTTTTATAATTTTTTTTCTCACCTCATCTTTCCCGTACCCTTTATTAGGCTGATTTACACTCCTATTTCACAAATTTTCCTCTTCTTGATGATGGATCACTGAGTGTGATCCAAAACATCAAAAAAATAAACAAACACAATTGAATCCAAAAGCTTACTTTCTAACTTCATGGATTGTGGAAAACTCATACCAACTACTTGTACAATAATTATTTGTATGTATTTTTTATTTATTTTAATTATTGATGTAGCATCATTTGTTACAAAATCAAATGACTCCACTTTTAATGTGTCATAGTCAAAATAAATAGGAAAAAGACTAACAATAATAAATAGTTGACTAATAAAACTATTCATATATATTATTTAATTGTGGAACTATTGTAAAATAGTATCATTTAAAGCAATAGTATCAAAAAGTTATATGAAATCAATTAAGTCCCTATCAACTTTTGATATAGTCAAAATGAACAAAAACAAATATTCAATCAATAGAAAGTAGTCTACATTGAATATTCATAATATGATATAGCACTATGATCGAATAGAATAATGAATAAAATAATTTGTATATTTTCAAATAAATTTAAAATATATATATTAGAGAATGTAGTCAATCTATTTTAATTATTCGTTCTCATTAATTTACTCTTTATTATTTAAAAAACCTTACCGATACATTAGTATTCCTATCTCCGAAATGAGATGCACTCTCTAAGCCCTACCCAAGAGTCATAGGTTCCTCATAGATGTATATGGGCTCCGTACTTTTGGCTTTTTCCTATAATTGTGGTTATTGGAAGAGCTCCATTTAAAGCCTAGTCTTTATAATCTTCCCACATTACTCGTGACATGAGCTTTCAATTAGGGACAGGTCCATGAAAGTACCTACTTATGGAGGAAGATAGCTTAAAATTTTGTCACAGTAAAGTGTGTCCATGCCTGTACCACAATATCTCCCTGCCATTATTTATTGCTAACCTTCTTTTTGGGTAATGGGTACGTCCTGCCGTGCTGAAAAGGCCATACCGTAAATGAGGCTGCTCAAATATCTGGACCATGGAAGGTGTAGATTCATTCCACAGAGACTGGAGTGCATGTACATAGTCTTGTAGATCAGTTATAAACCCAGATTAATTTCAAAATCAAGAGCTTACGTGCATGGTTCAAGGCAACACAATGTTTGACTCTCTAGAAAGACCCGTAGATTATTCAAAGCCCCAACAGTACATTAAACACTGCATTAAATACTGTCATATCAATGGCGACGTGTCGGAGGAACGTTCCTCTAAAGACCGAGTTTTTTGCAAGAAAAGCTCTTCCAATCTTTTCTACAGTGGAAGCATGTCAGATAGCGGATAATAAATATTTGACATTCGAGTCTTCGACCTGTCTCTGTTCACAGCATTAAATGGCTAATGACAGAAACAGTCGACAGGTGCTCCATCAATTCCAGTTCCATTTCGACTAAAATTGCCTCTCAGCAAGCATGATTATGATTAGGGTGGTGTGTTTAGTGTTTTACTGGTACAGTAGCTGACTGCCCACAGTCTGCGCCTGCTTCACAGCCGCTTTTTTAGGAAAATTGTGCTCTATTAATGCAGGCGTAAGAGGCGGGCGACTTACCCTGCTCCGCTGGGATTTTCGTGGTCAGGAGTTCGAGTGTCTTTACAGACTGACTGTTTTCTGCTGTGGGCTTTTGACGGCGTTTGAGAATGGGAATTTGGGTGGCGTGGATATGGATGTTGGTTATGGCAGGAGGTGTTGTGGGTGCTCCCCTGCAGGATTTAGTGAGGAGACTGCCTGGCCAGCCGGCAGTGGGCTTTAGGCAATATGCCGGCTATGTCACTGTCGACCAAGCCGCCGGCACGGCATTGTTTTATTATTTTGTAGAGGCGGAGAAGAATGCTACCAACTTGCCTCTCGTGCTCTGGCTCAATGGAGGTAGATATATGTCTACGCTTTAACAATTTTATTCACAGTTCAACGACTAAAATAAGATTGCACTCAGCTCATCCTTTTTTCTTTTTCTCTTCAATTCTTGTAGCGAAAGGTAGTGCTTGAGTTTGCAACTGACTTCGGATTCATTTTTTAGCTTTTGGGTGATATTTCAGAAAAGAAAGATTGCACTCAAAATATATGCTAAATCCAGACTTGAAAACAGGTTTTGCAGATCGTTTGTTTGGATTAAGAAATCGGTGTCTCTGTTTGAAATGTTCGAAATAGTTATATTTCAGCTTGATGAAATCAAATATAGTAGAAACCGAGTGGCTTGAATTAACCGTTGATTGTTTAGATTGTTGTAGGTGAAGGACAAAATCTTCTCATATATTTGAGAAAATGTATCTTTTTATTTCATATTAGTTTTTTACTAACTTGAATTGTTTCTGGTTATGACTGCGAGTTTTTTTCTTAATGATTCAGAACAAATTCCATGATTCATCATGATGTTTTGTGAGTAATGTTCTAGTAGCTTGAATTGTTGTTGGGTATGACTCCCAAGTTTTTTCCTCAACATTTTAGATCAAAGTAGTTTGAATTGTTTCTACATATAACTGTTAGTTTTTTTTATTCGATATTTTGGATCAAAATAATAAATATAGGCTAGAATTTGATCAAGAAAAAACTCAATCATGGAAAGTTTCTAATAGTTTAATCTAAAGCTTTAGAGAGTCATTGATATAGACTCTGAAAACTTATTTGCTCCTAAATTTCTACTATCTTCTACCTCACCATTTAAAGTCTAGTCTATTTGTTCCTGAAGTTCTGGACCATTATATATGACTGGATGCAAATTTTATTTTGGTTTTTTTCATTTGTCTTTGAAGGATCTTGCAATCATCCATAAATTTGCAAATTTTAGTTATTCAATGAGCCAGCAGTAACTTGTGTGAATTTGTGCTGGCAGGTCCTGGTTGTTCTTCGATAGGAGGAGGAGCTTTTACTGAACTGGGACCGTTTTATCCAAGCGCTGACGTCCAAAATGGACTGGCAATCAATTCTCATTCATGGAACAAGGGTACATTCTTCCAAATATAGGGGTGGTATTTTTTTTTATTTAGTGTTTTTTTTTCTTAGCAAAATTATATTTTTCATGAATATAAAAATTGGAACAGTTGCGAACCTTCTATTCGTGGATTCGCCCGCCGGAGTGGGTTGGTCTTACTCCAACTCTTCATCAGCATACTCATACAACGATGAAAGAGTAGGTATGTATGGTTTCTCACTCACATCTGAATAGCTGTTTTTATGACTGAGTGGTCACGAGTTCGACTCCCCCTGTGACTCTGAAACAGCAAACGAAACCTTGACGTTTCTTATGAAATGGCTGCACAAGTTTCCAGAATACAAGACAAGAGACCTCTTTCTCGCGGGCGAGAGCTACGCAGGTATGTTTTCACAGTCACCCCCCTCTGTAAAAACTTAAGAGCAACAACACGCTGTGGAAATAACCAGAACTTCATGTTTTGGCAGGGCATTATATTCCTCAGCTGGCCTCGCTAATCTTGAGGTATAACACTCACAGCAGAGCGTTTAAATTCAACCTCAAAGCCATAACGGTAAATTATTTCTCTGCGATGTTATGAAAGATAGCTTATTTTCTCTTATTGCTATAAAACTTTAGCGACCATAATGAACGCTGTTAATAGAATTCAACTGAGTGATTATGAGTTAGTTTTTATGAATTTATAATACATTTTACAGGGAGAATGTTCAGTGTCTATATTGTACTCGGTGAACTTGAAGAATTATATCGCAGAATGTTTGAGACTGTAAAGTAATAATGAAAAGTTATTTGCAGTGAGAAGACATGAAGTTACCGTTGGTTTATAACTGAGCTGACAAAAAATACTTTGATTAGTCTCGTGTCTCCTGTAGATACGAGCTATTGCAGACAAAACTGTTGATTTGTACCTTTTTGTTTTAATATAATAATCATTCACAAAAATTTATGGTTTTAGTTTCTAATATAAACATTCAACAATAACATTTCAATGGAGTTTGATTCTTAGTGGCAAAATATCACATTTAAACCATTATACTATATATCAAGATTGACATAAATTTGAGTGTTGTAAAATTAATTTATATTTAATATTTTTTTATTAAATATTTTTTAAATCTATTTGTTAGATGATATTTAATTTACTAGTTTTGAATTTTATTATGTGAATATTTTTCATTTCAACATTTTTGAATTTCTCTTCTCTAACTATTTCATCTTGATGATGGATCATGGAGTGCAATCCAAAACATTGATGATAAAAATGTTCACATAACGAAATTTAAAAATAACATGCTAATTTATCATAGACTGAAAACTTCATGTATTTAACAATGACGCTTTTAAACTATACAATTAATAATTTGAAGTTTAAAAAAATATTGTAAAGTTTAGTATATATTTAAAGGTTTGTTTATATTAATAACAAGATTTCACTAAATTTAAATTAGGTTATCTCAGGAGAAAATTAGGTTATCTCAGGAGAAAAGATTTTGTAGTTGTATAGCTTAATTTCTATGTTTAAAGTTGTTTTTAAATGATAAGTTGAAATTGTTTAAAAAATCAGTATATATTTGTAGACGAAAAAGCTTAAATACTAATATCGACATCTCTGAAATTGTTTGATATCATTAAACCAATGATAACTGATATAATATTTCGACAAAAACTATGCTACTTTTAATATTAAAATGACATCTCTGAAATTATTTGATATCATTAAACAATGATCACTGATGTAATACTTCCACAATCCATATCACAAAATCTAAATGTTTTAAATTAAACTGTGCTACTTTTAATAGTAATAAACATTCAGATTCTGAAACATATGCAGAGGTTTTTTTTTGCAATGATGAAATGACTGAAGGTAAAAGTTTAATTTTTCAGGTTGGCAACCCTCTTCTGAACTATGGATTGGATACGAGTGCGACATACTTTTTCCTGTGGTCGCACGGACTGATATCAGACAAAACTTACAAGGGCGTCAGTTCCTCGTGCGACTTCAGCGACGGCACAATATCAGTGGATGAGAAAGAAGAAGAAAAAGAAACGGCGGGCAGCTGCCCTTTCTTCGTTGCAGCAGCGCACAATGAAGTGGGAGCAAACATCAACATGTACGACGTTACACTTGATGTTTGCGCACCCCCCATCATTCAACAGGCCCTGCGGCTACGCAAGCGGGTATCGTTTCTTACAAAACAAAATACTTTTCTCGTTTTAAATTGAGGAGGAAGTACAATAATCAACTCCCAAATTGATTCATTTTCTTGTTGGATTACCCATGTTGATCAGATAAAACATCGTGAACAAGTCGAGGGCATTGATGTCTGCATAGATAACGAGATAACGTCTTATTTGAACAGGCACGATGTCCAACAAGCTCTTCATGCCAATACCACCGCCCTTCCATACCCATGGGAGGCTTGCAGTAGGTATTCTCTCTCTCTCGACATTGTTGCCAAATTTGGTCTCTGCTCTCTACTAAACTGTTCAGGACTACAGCTTTGATAAATCCTTCTTTCGTGAGCTTAGTATAAGTAATGATGCCTTTTTCTCTGAACACAAGATTCGTAATATGTTAGTGAATTTGAATTAATGATTACCTATGTACAAACTTCTATACAGACAAATAGAAGGGCGTGAAAGTGGCCGCCATGTACAAACTACTTTAGTTGTCTTTAGATGTCTATCGTCTACTCGCAGAAATTTCTTCTGCCATTTCTTCTACGCAACCTATCTATTCGGGAAATGGACGTTTCTTTTCCCAGTTTTCAGAGTACGATGTGAAAATCTGAATACTGTCAGTCCCATCGATTGCGGTATTATGAAGTGCTTAGGAAAGACCCTGGTTGCTCTTTTTCATTTGTAATTGCCCAGCCTTCTTAGCATGGCCTGGACCAATTAATACCTACAATTAAACTGAATCGAATAGAAAATTTTGAATCTTGCCCTCAAACTCCGATGGAAAGGTCCTTAGAGTTCCCGACTGATCATTTGCCTTCCTTCAAAACAATCTTTTTAAACTAAAACCCATATATATATCTCATCCGTACTCCACTATTCGTACTACTTAGCCAAATTATAGACTAGACTTTTCCACATGATCCCTGCCACACTGCTTATATATTTCTTATGATTAATAGGATAGAAGAATGGAAGGAAAGAGTTTGTATCTTTTGTACATCAGGGACAGTTGAATCAGTGCACTTTATTCTTAAGTGTGAAATTTATTATGATATTCAGACAGACTCTTTAGGGGCTACTTTGCTGCACGATTTGTTTGAAGAGAATACAATTGAGAAAACTGGAGAGCTCATCATCAAACTTCTTAACAGTCATTCTGCAAATCTGAAAACCAGAAAGATGGAGTCTATTATTCCATAGACTATCTTTGAGCTCATAGATATTATAATTCTTTTATTTGAATATATACGGTAGACTATCTTTGAGCTCATAGATATTATAATTCTTTTATTTGACTATATACGGTAGACTATTTTTGAACTCATATATATTATAATTATTTTATTTTATTCTATACTAAGCCACAGAAGTTCCAAGTAGCTTTTTTTTTGGGTATATGTTAAAATCTATTTGTTGAATTAGTTTGAACCTTTGATTGAAAAATATAGGTAGGCACTACTTACAACCCCTTTTTAAATCCACTGTAGTGCCTCTAAGCTTCAACTTCAGATGTTTTTATAAATTAAAATTTTATAAATCAGATTATACATTAAATGAAAGTCACTCAGTTTCAGTGGTAATCTTTTTGTCTTGTTTTAATTCGTGATAGGGTGATTGAATACAAGTTTGAAGATCAACTACAGGATATGCTTCCTGTGTATATTCTTCAACTCTAAGAAATAATTCATAAGTTTGAAGTTCAGTATTTGAATTTTTAGTAGTACACCTTGCCTAAAAAATGGAGAAACAAAAGAAATTGGTTTAATTATTGCAGTGGAGATCAAGATTCGGTGGTTCCATTAACTGGAACACGAACCCAAATCGATAAGCTTGCTAAAGATATGAACCTTAAAATAATAATTCCATACAGTGCCTGGTATGCCCATGGACAGGTATAAAACCATTCTTTTGAAAGTTGCAAATAGAATTTGTAAACTAGTTATTTTTAGCAAGCATCATAAGTGAATCAAGGAATTATTGTTTGGCATTTTTTTAGGTAGGTGGATGGACAGAAGTATATGAAAAGCTCGTGTATACAACAGTTAGAGGTGCTTCACACATGGTTCCATATGCACAACCAGAGAGGGCATTGATTATGTTCCAAAGATTCTTAGCTGGAAAGTCATTGCCCCGGCACTCATATTCTGTAAAGATTCATTAGTTTGATATGGTCATAATTGATGCAAACACTAAAATGTAGTTATGTAAGAAGCATCAAATGTTGTTGATCATGCAAAAAGTAGGAAAATATGTATTTTGCATATTACAGAAATGATAGTCTTATCCATTTCTAAATAAGTATTTGGGTAAGTTGCTTAGGCCTTTCATGATCGTAGAAGATGATCTTTTTAGATAGACAATATACACTAACTTATAGGTGATTTAAATTGATTTCATGCAAGATAACATTAATATGGTTTCATGGCGAACATCGAGCTACAGCTAACCTATATGAGGAAGATGGCTATTTTGGCATGCATTAGTTATAACGTACCCACAACCAAACCCAACACCTCACTTCTCATCCCGTGCCTCCACCTCCAACCAAAAAAAAATCCCACTGAGAAAGAAGAAATATGTGGTTGAAATTTTTTATCTTTGTTTTCCTCATAAGGAACACATTGAAGAGGATGAAAATATACTTCCACTACAGGTCAATCAAAACTCTTACAAATTTAAGTTCATATAAATAAATGATAAATTAAGTAAATTGGGTCTAAATTGATATAAATGAGTTAAATTTAATATAAGATAAGAAAAGTGCCGTTTAAATGAAAGGGTTAGAATGACATTATGTGTTTAGAGTGTCACTTTTTTGAAATTAGATTCAACTTACAAATTTTAAATTCTATTGGACAAATGTAGTTATAGACCTTGTGGATCAAATGGATAGAATTTGTAAATCCAACCTATTTCTTGATTATGTCTAAAACATTATGATTATTATCCAATGTACTTGTAGACCTAATAGCCTTGTTCACCTTCACTAATTAGTTGATTTGAAATAGGGAGTTGTTGATGAACACATTTAGGAGCATGCTATACTATGGTGTGGAAGTATTCTAACTTTTCCCTCACACCTTGATTAAGCCCCTTTCTTTTGATTTTTGCAACCATTGAATGATAATCACATGCTATGGCGGAAGCATAAATCCTTATCCCACTTGTGATCTACATGTTGATTTAACAATTTATGTAAAATATTATGCTCTAATCATTAGACACAAGGAAAATTAGAGTAAGTTCATTTTAGATGGCATTCTCAACATGGATGCATGTCCCTTAAACATCTTATTTAGTGCCCTTTTCCTTTTGGAAGGATTTCATTAAATAAAAACTATTGATTTAGATGATTAATGCCTTAATCTTTCACCCAAGATGTTTATATCTAACAATTTGATGAATACTTTTTACAATACAATTGTAATACAAATGCACCACAATGCACACATGCACACGAGAAATGTCACACCACAAGGCAACAACATTCAAAGCACAAAATACACACACAAGGAATGACTACATATGCATAAGTCTTAATACCATAGCAAGATGACCTCAACATGCCAACCATAAGAGAAGGTACAGTTTCCCCTAACCATAATGAAAGAGTACATGACTACTAACCCTATCTCTAAATAATCAATAAGAAATGAATGAGAATAAGCCTCCATTTCCTAGTTCAAAGAAACTTGAGTATTGTTCCATGATCCTCCAATACAAACTAAAACACATTCACACATCCAAAATAGGGTGAAAATGACATTCAGACCACAAGGAATTTTTAATGGGCAACTTGTATGTTAGGGAGAGTCACTATCTCAACCTACTCTTGAAAGAGATTGTTTCCTCTCAAGGCCCAACTTACAACACAAAAGGGATAATAACTAAGGACATAAAGAACTGTCAAACCAACTAGATAGGCATTCAAGGTAGACCCTAAGGACTAACTTTACTTCAGGTTTTTTTCAATACTCAAGAACTATCCACTTCCTTGGGATAATCACTATTGGCTAAAAACACCCTTATCACCAATTTGGAATCACCCAAGTGATTTTAGATATACCCCCCACTATCCCATGATCACCCCTATAAAATGAGCAATTTTGGACACTTAGAATACCCTATAATGGACAACAAGACCCCCAAAGACTTCAAGATCCCCCACAAGCCTACTAGGGGAGAGGACCTAGTACTTGAGCATGTTTCAATAGTTATGATAGTATTTGTTTATATAATGCCCAATGTTTTTATCAATATTGGACCAATAGTTGTGACTTTCAAGTTGTTAGTGTTGATGATGACTACCCATAATTAAAAAAAATGTATTCCTTTAATCTAAAAGCAGCCAATCATGTGATGCCATATTAGCTCTTAATAAAACATGCTGTGAATGCACAAATATTGGTCTCACTTTTTTTTGGGCCTTTTTTGGACATCTTGACAAAAAGCATGCTTATGTGGCATCATATTTGATTATGTGGCCTTGAAACCTTAGTTATAAGTAGGGGACTTGCCAAGTAAGCTACTGTAAAAAATTGGGAGTGATTTGAAATTTCCATGTAGGATAATTAGAAGCACGAAGTTAGGGTGCTCAACTATTGTGTCATCTCCCCTAAATAAAATGACATCACAAATTAAGTGACAACCTTCAAAAAATGTACAAAAGTACACAAGCCTAAAAAGCTAGAGCATGGCTAAGCCAAGGAAAGCCCATGAAGGTCGAACACTAAACATGTTGTATCATTCTTGTTTTAATTATTTTAATAAAATGGCTTGAACCAATTATTTCTAATATATTTAGCATTCAATTTTGCACATGTAAAAAGCATGAAATCCATAAATTCATTTTAACCAAAGAGACTACTTTTCATAAACATTTGTCAATTTTCTTTTGATGTGCAACAAAAGCATACATGAACAAGAGGAATCCAATCTATAGGGTTGAATGTACATCTTACTATTATAATTTAATTATTCCATCATAATTGATGTGAAACATAAACAAGTATCATCTCAATTTTCAATGCAAACTAGGCCTACACCATAAATTCAAGACTTTTCATATAGTAATAATTCCTTGCAAGATGATATGTACAACCAACTCAAGTGTTGACATATACATATTATAATGTAATTACTAACATCATAAATATGGATGGTTTAATTTCAATACAATAAACCTTAATAATATACAATTTATCACTTTAATCAAGGATTGCAAGATCTCATTTTACACCTTCTCAATAGACAAGAATGGATAGCTATAGCTATCAAGATGCTACAAGAACCTTGTACACTCTTCAATTAGCATAACAAAGAATCTGACTAGCCCCAATAATGATTAGCACTATCTAACCACGTGGAACCCTAAGTCCCACTCCTTGGACTAGGAAGCAATCAAATAGGTAGTAAAAAAATGCATGCAAAATAAGGCAATTTGAGAGGGTATGTGCATGGAAATGGGGGACCAAAGGGGGTCTTAAGTGGCCACTTTTTTAAAGTCAATAAAAATTAATCTTGGATAAGAAATTGAAGATAGTTATGCTCAAAATTTGAAGATGCAACAATAAAATAAATATATTATGTTTTACTAATTTTCAAAGTGGACGCATCTTGAAAAACAAAACATTGAGTGTTCACCCCCCTATTTTTTTGGAAACTAATTGAAAATCAATTTGTTTTGAATGTGTATAGAATAGAGTCTAGAATGTAAAATTGTAATTTGTTTGAATTTTGGATGAATGGATAAGAAATGAAACTAAAAATACTATACATAGGTTTTTAACAAAAAACGAACGCACTAGCAAAAAATTAAAAATCAAAACCTTAACATATTCAAAATTTATAAAAAATTACATGGTTAGAAAGGTAAGAGAGCTTGATGTTATTGTGGTATTTTTTAGCTCAACATTGGAATATGTACAAACCTAATAGAGAGCAAACTCAAGATTTAGTCATGTTTTATAATTTACATAAAACATGCCTTTGGGCATTAACATGTTAGTCCAACCCTATGGGTTTGATGTCCAAGGAAAATCTAACCCTAAGGGTTGGAAATACCTAAGGTAAGAACAAACACAATTGTATTATAGTGTGCTCACACTTTTGGAGAACCAAACTTCTAAAAATAATAAAAAAATATGTGGATTCTACAATTCTAGACCCACATGCTCTATTTTACCCTACATATTGTGTGTTCTAGATACAATATAGAAATACACTTGGTACTTCATCACTCCCAATAATTAATATGTTAATTTTGGTGCCAATAAGGATTTTGAGCAATATTTTTAAGAGTAATTTGAGATGGAAAAAATATAGAAGAAAGTAAGGGTGCACATAAAATAAGCGATAATACAAAGGTAGGTACATAGTTGAGAAATGAGGAATTCAATAAGTAACATAGGAACCTAAGTTAGGATAATCACAAAAAAAAATTAAAGAGAAAGAGAAGGCCACATGAAGTAATAAGGGCACATGGAAATAAAGGAAGAGATCATAAAATGGAAGAGAAAATAGTTTAGATCATAAACTCATTCCCATGTATGATTACCAATAGTCTAATGAATACATAGAGTTTATTTTTAGTTTAATGAAGAAGAAGGGTGATCCCACAATACTGGTTTACAATTTTTGGCCAAACTAGACACTGAAATATTTTTTTCTAACTAAATCTTCACTTTCAAGCACCTATAGCGGCTAAACCGTGAGGAATTTGAAGATGATGCAAACTAGAGTTTCATGGAATTTTGTCTGTAGATTCTAAATATATTTTTTTCAATTTTTTTGGAATCAGATTGCACTTCTTTTTCCATCTCCTTCGAAAACTAGTTTTTTTCAGAAAACAACATTTTTAAGGAGTGACGCTCACCGTATAACGCATAACTTTTTTCCATTAAGGATAAAATTCTAATTATTTTGAATTTAGATTTGTAACTCCGATATCTAGTGATTCCACTTGGTTAGATAGTTTTTTATTGAATATTTTTTCTTTAATTAAGTTTCGAAGTCAAACCAATTACAATTCAGACATAGGCAGACCGTATAACGCGTAACTTTTTTTGTATGTATCAAAATTCTTTCTTTTTTTTTGGATCAAGGACTTTAATATCTGGTGCACTCATATTTTTCAAAAAAAAATGATAATCTGCTATTTTTCCACATGTGCAGAACAGAGAGCTTAATTTTTGATGAAAAGCCTATGTTTAATAAAACTAAAAAAACAAATACATGATAAAACCAAAACATATTAAAATTATAGCCATTGGATAGCTCGTTCCAAGGACTACTTGATTCCAGTTGGGTTTGTGAAGTCTCCTTCATTTTCATCCTCAACGCGAGCTTTGAAACACAAAATTTTGGACTTTTTTGATGCTAGAGGATGACAATGTGGGAATAAGGGGGTTCGAGCAAACCCCCTCTCAAAAAATGTTTTTCTTTGCTTTTTTGGCGGGAATGGGGTATGTTGTGCAGCTTTGCACACACGCCCCACTGAAAGTAGGGACTCTTTTGCTCGCTTGTGTCTTTGGCCTCTAATCTTTTATTGATCTGCTGCCTTTGAAGTCCTTAATTCATCTGTTTGCCCATGAGTTCCCCAGTTGCCTCCTTGGATGTAATTCAAGCTCGGAGAAACTGGTTTTACCCCCAATCCGATTTTGGCCCGTCTGGATTTCTGATTCACCCGCTTTGTGCAAAAATCCGGTTTTACCCCAATCCAGATTTGGCCCATTCGATTTTCCTCCGGTCACTAAATTCCAAATCCGAGCCGTCGTGTTCTTTTCCGCCCGATTTTCCGTCCGACCGATTTTCCTGTGATTTCTTTAGTTTTCCGTGCACGCGCCAAAGTCCGTAATTTTATGCCATCCAAGGAAATTTGGTCCACCCGATTTTTGCCGCTTGTGCAAATTGAAATACTGGATTAAATTGACGAATTTGATAATAAATGCTCAACACCCCATGCTTAATTTGATATATTACACGGTGTTTCATGCATTCTTGGCTCGTTTTGATGATCTATTGTTGAAATTTTTGCCTTATTCGGTAGAATCTTGTCCGGCTAGTTTTTTCCGGATTCCGGTCTGGAGTCCGCCTGACCTGGATTTTCCCGGATTCTCCCCTTGGTCTGGTTTCCCGAAATGGAATTTTTTCCGAAAATGATTATTTTTCCAAAAATGGAATTTTTTAAAGAAAATGATCCTGAAAATGAAAATTTCTTGAGATAAAAAATTGAAAATAAAAAATTCCAAAAATAGAAAAAATTCTGAAAATGGAAAGTTTCCTTATAAAAATGTAAGCTTTTTAGAAAAGGTCAAAATTTTATTCAAATTTAATTTGAACATGTGGGCTATTAATGATGATATCTATTTTTCAGGACTAAACAAATATTAAAAAAGGGGACTTGCATATGGATTCGTGCCAAAAGAAAGAAATCTGGAAGCATTTAATTTAAATTTTCAAAATGGGACCCCGCCTAAGAACTGGGCATAAAACTGCCCATACCGGAGGATCTGGAAAACATGTGAATCTGATCTGTTGAGATTGTGGGCCGACATGGATAATATTCATGTATTTAATGCAAATCTTGTCCTATTTTGAAATTCTCCTGGCCGACCTGTTTTGGGGCCCGTTATTATTGTAAAATCTAATTAGGCTGACCTGTTTTGGGGCCAATTATTGTTGTAAAATCTAATTAGGCCGACATGCTTGGGGGTTCTCTATAAATGGCATTTGTGCCTCATTTGTAAGGGGAGTGAGAGATTAGGAGAAGATTTGATAGAGAGCGAATTTAGCGGTAGAGCAGAGGTAGAAGTTAGTCAATTTCTGAGCAAGTGATGTAACATAACACATGAATTGTTGTTGAAATTTGGTGATTCAATACAATTGCAGACATTGTGATTCTCTGGTGATCTCTTTTGTGTTGACTTATCTTGCATGGTTCTTATGATTCTATCTTTCAGATTGCTCAAGGTTGTTAGATTTATATTTAAATCCGATTCAATGGTGTTTATGATTTAATGTTTGAAGTGTTTGGCAAGAACTCTCTGTCTATACTTTTAAGGCCTAATGATGGTTAGTTGTTTTGTAAAGTTAGTCTGACCTTTATATTCATTGTGTTTGGTTCAATTGTGGAGATTTATCATTTCAACCGCACTGGGTTGTTCAGAATGTTCAAGGATCCAAAATCTTTAAAACCTAGGGAAGATTGCACTATTTATGTAAGATTGCAAATTAATCTCGTCAAGCAGAGATTGGTTTCGGCCGGGATTGGTCCATTTCAAGTGTTTATCATTTGCATTGTTAATCTTAGGAGTTAGAATAGAATAGAATCTCTCTAAACCCTTATCTCTTCTGCTGTTTATTTTGAATCTGGGTTAGTTTTAGGATTGAAAGCATCACTATATTGTTGCATCTGATGAAAATTCACTTCCAGTATTGTTCATTTGTAAGGCCCCTTGTGATTACCAGCATTTTCACATATTATCTGAGTTGTTTATGCATTGTCCTGACCTGACACCTGAGAGACCTTGGAGTGATTTTCAACAATTTATTGTTGAAGATTATCTTTCAAGAGAGATAGTATATCATTTTCTGTCTGAGTTGTTGTTGTGCAGAAAACACCATCAACAGGGTCCACCTTGCATTTAACTGGTTCGCATGAACCAGGGTTCATTCGAATCCTTTTTTGGTTCGCTCGAACCAAAGGGTTCATTCAAACCCCAAAAACCAATTTTTTTGTATGGGTTCATTTTTTGCCACTTTTCCTTCCTCACTCAAATTGTAAACCACTTTTGTGGGTTTATCCAAAAATACGTATTTTGATGTATTAAATTTCTTCTTATTTTTCTATTTTCATGTGATATGTATGTGTATATTTATTTGTGTATATGCATGTGGGTAAGTGCATGGAAATGTGGGACCAAAAAGGGATCTTAAGTGGCCACTTTTTCTTTTAAATTAGAAAATATTGCTTTTGGATGAGAAATTGAAGATAGTTATGCTCAAATTTGAAGACGCAACAAGAACAAGAGTCGTAGTTATATGAATCTACTTTTTAAAGTACTATTTTTTTTAATGGTGGATGTTAAGGGGTTCAAAAAGGGGGAGCACACAAAGTTCTCATGTTTCTATCAAAAAAACATAACATAGCATCTAGTGTGCTACCCCTAAAATGTTAAATTTTTTTAGTATTTAAAAAATCTCTTTGGTGAGAAATTAGCTTAACACCATGTAGTTTATGCTCAAGTTTTTTGTAAATGTTTTAATGAATGTATATTTTTTACTAATTTTCAAAGTCGACACATCCTAAAAAATAAAAAATTGAGCATGCTCCCCCCAAATTTTATAAGAAACTAATCAAAAAATATTTTTCTTATTATGTATAAAATAGATTCTAGTTTCTGAAAATGTAATTTATTTGAGATTTCAAAAAACAATTAAAAATGAATCCCAAAATACCATACATAGGTTTTTGAAAAAAAATGGAGACACTAACAAAATAAATTAAAGATCAAAACCTTAACATATTTGAAACGTGAAAAAAATACATGGTTAGAAAGATGAGAGAGAGCTAAACATTACTATGTCATTTTTTGACTTGACATTGAAACACATGCAAACCTAATGGAGAGCACACTCGAGATTGTGTCAATTTTTTTAAAATTTGAAAAAACACATCTTTGGGCACTGAAATGTCAAGGAAAATCCAACCCTAAAGGTTGGAAATTCCCAAGGTAGACATTAACCTGAGTGCACTATAATGCACTTGCATTATTGTTTGGCTTAGGTTCCAATAACACGAGCATATTATAATGCACTCACATTCTTGTGAAGGAAAAATGATCTTCTCTTTCCCTCACCTTCTCTCTCTCTCTCTCTACCCTCTCTCTCCTTCCCTCCCTCGAGCTCTAGACCTATCTTTCTACCTCTCCCTCCTCTCTCTCTCTAGACCCATCTCTCTACCTATCCCTCCCTCCCTCCTTCCCTCTATATTTCTCTCTATCTCACCTCTCTCTCTCCCTATCTTCTCTCTCACCTCTCTATCTCTCTCCCCTTGCTACCTCTCCCTCCCTACCTCACTCTCTCTACCTCTCTTTCTCTCCCTTCTTCCTTCACCCTCTCTCCCACCTCTCTATTTCTCTCCTTGAGCTACCTCTCCCTCCCTTCCTCCCTCCCTCTCTCTACCTCTTCCTCTCTCTCTCTCTCTCTCTCTCTCTCTCTCTCTCTCTCTCTCTCTCTCTCTCTCTCTCTCTCTCTCTCTCTCTCTCTCTCTCTATCTCACATTTATATCTCTCTCCCTCTCTAAATTATTCATGGTTTAGGGTTTATGATGAAGGGTTTAAAGAAAAACAAATTTGAGGTTTTAGTGTTAAATTATTAATGTTAGGTTTTAGGGTGTAGCAAATAGTGTTTAGCATTTAGGGCTTAGGGATTTAGGGTTTATGATGAAGGGTTCAATGTTGAGGGTTTAGGGATTAAATTTAATATTTATGGGTTTAGTGTTAAAAATTAATAATGTTCGGTTTTAGGGTTTAGGGTTTAGGGCCTAGGTTTAAAGCCTAGGGTTTAGGGTTTAGCATATAGTGTTTAGAGTTTAGGTCTTAATGTTTAGGTTTTATGGTTTAGGGTTCATGGTGGAGGGTTGAGGGTCTACCTACCTCTCTCTCCCCTCTCTACCTATCCCTCCCTCCCTCCAAACCCCTCTCCCTCCCTCTCTATGTATCCTCTCTTCCTCTCTTGCTAAATTATTTGTGGTTTAGGGTTTAGCATATAGTAATTCAAGGTTTAGGGCTTAGGTTTTAGGGCTTATGATAGATTATGGATGGTTTAGGGTGGAACCTACCTCCCTCTCTCACCTCTCTCTCCCCTCTCTACCTATTCCTCCCTCATTTTATCTCTACCCATCCTTCCCTCCCTCCCTATCCCTCTCTCTCTCTTCTTTTCTTCCTTCCTCACCTCTCTACCTCCCTCCATTCTCTACCTCCTACTATCTCTCTATATCCTTCTCTCTCTACCTCTCCCTTGCCCCATCACTCTCTCTCTCCCTCTCTTCCTCTCTAACTCACTTCTCTCTCTCTCTCTCTCTCTCTCTCTCTCTCTCTCTCTCTCTCTCTCTCTCTCTCTCTCTCTCTCTCTCTCTCTCTCTCTCTCTCTCTCTCTCTCTCTCTCTCTCTCTCTCTCTCCATCTCTCTAAAGTATTCATGGTTTTGGATTTAGGGCCTAGGTTTTAGGGTTTATAAAATAGTGCTTAGAGTTTGCGGTTTATGGTTTATGATGGAGGGTTCAACGTTGAGGATTTAGGGATTAAATTTAATTTTTAAGGTTCTAGTGTCAAATATATTAATTTTAGGTTTTAGGGTTTATGGCTTAGGGCATAGGGTTTAGGGTTTACAGCTTATGGTTTATGGTTTATGGTTTATGGTTTAGTGTATAGTGTTTAGATTTTATGGCTTAAGGTTTAGGGTTCATAATGGAGGGTTGAGGGTCTACCTACCTCTCTCACCTCTCTCTCTCTTCCCTCTCTATCTCTCCCTCCCTCCTTACCTCTCCACCTCTCCCTCCCTCCCTCCCTACCCATCTCTCTCTTGCAATCCCTCTTTCCCTCTCCCTCTCTTCCTCTCTCTCTAAATTATTCATGGTTTAGGGTTTAGAGCCTAGGATTTAGGATTTAGGGTTTAGCGTATAGGTTTAGGGCTTAGGGTCTAAGGTTTAGGGCCTAGTTTTAATGATTGATGATGGATGGTTTAGGGTGGCACCTACCTCTATCTCTCACTTATCTCTCTCCCTTCTCTACCTATACATCCCTCCCTCTTTCTCTCTCTACCTCTCCTTCCCTCCATCCCTACCCTTTGATCTCTCTCTTCTCTCTCTACCCTACCTCTCTCTCTCTATGAGTAACTATCCCCATCTTTTCTTTTTGGAATTTTTCATGTATGTTTTTTTACTTTTATAAAAAACTCAACAAAATGGGAGCACATTATAATCCACTTGCATTATGGTTACTAGGGTTCCAAAAATTAGGGTGGCCACTTTATGGTCCCCCAATCTTCTTTCACATACCCATGTGTATGATTTAAATGTGCTTGTATCCTCAAGTGGATATGGTTGATATAAACTAGCCATATTGTGCTTATATTCTCGGGTGAATATTTTGTATGCATGTGTATAAGTTAGGTCATAAAACCATTCCTATATCTCATATTGTGAATGTATGTGTTTTAATGTTCATATATATCTTTGTGGTTATTTGATGTGATCTTGTGGTGACATGTTGGTGGTTTCCATTATGCATTACATTTTTTTGTTGTGGTTTGATGATTTATTGTACCATGATTAGACTAATCTCCATGTCTTTTTCATGATTGATATAATTCAACATCATTCAAATGAAATGACCAAAGACTCAAACATTGGAGGAGCATGAAGCCAAAAATACAAAAGAAAGGGAACTAATGAGGAAAATTTGTGAAATCGGGACATTGAATGCCATAAATGAAGATATATCATCTTTGTAAATTGAATTAGATTATCAAGCATCCCTTCAAGGCATGAAATAAAAGAAATTGGAGAAATAAAGGAAATGAATACAAAATATTCATGAAATAAAGAAATTGAAATATCGAGTTTAAGGTACATCCTCTTTTCCATTTCAAGATGATTTTGAACAAATACCTCAATTACCAATAAAAATAATAAATAATGAAACATGGGTCAATGAGTTTGACTCGAAACTACACGGTTGAATCCTGATAGCAATATCATAATAAATAATGAAACAATTAATGATGATGTTACACCAATTGATCAGCTTATTCAAAACACAATAAACATGCCAAATATTGAAGATGAACAAAATTTATCTAATGAAATAAATCTATGTAGTGAAGTAAGTTTACCATTGGGAACACCTCCTATAATTTTATGTAAAAAAAAAAGGTTTTAATTGAAATTGATGAGAACATTTTAAAACTAATGGCTAATAAGATTGTCAAGCATTCTTGTAGAAGAATCCAGGAATAAAATGTGGATTTTTAAAAAAAAACTTAAATAAAATAGGAAGATGACAATTGTTTGTTGAAATAATGAGAAATATTAATTTTAGATCCATAATGAAGATACTTGGCCTAAGAACATTAGATACTAATAAAAAAAGTCTATTGTAAAAAATATAATGAATACATAGGAAAGTGTGTGTTTGACCTCACACACCAAAGATAGTAATATTGCAATACACATAATTACATCAACTGTTGTAAGTAATCAAACAAAGAAATATTTCCTAATAAGGAAAAAATCAAGCATTAATAATAAGTTAAAAAATACTAATGAAATCCATTGAGAGGCATGAAAGTGTTGAGGCCCCAAATAGCAATGAACTATGGGAATTATATGATAGAATCCCATGAAAAGATAGAGTTGTAGTTGAAGCCTTGAAATGCCCAATTGAAATACTCTTGTGCCATTTTTTCAAAAATTATCATGTTTGGATGGAACATGTGATAGTTGTGGTGGCTTGCAACATTTGACAAATTGTGTATGCTTGAAGAATACACATGTAATTAGAAATGAACAAGTAATTTTTGAAAAATATATTTTAGTTACATGCATTCTAAAATATGGTAAAAGGAAAAAATATATGAATTGGTGAGTGAATAAGTACCAATATATCAATTTATGTCTATTTGAGAGAATATAATCTATGAGTACACAAGACATAACCATAGAAATTGATTATTCAAATTGAAATTCAAGTTTTACATGGACACATTTTCACTTCATACATCCTTTCAATAATAGACTTTACAAAGAATAATACACTACAACCAAAAAATGAGGTTCAATAATAGTATTATAACTCTACTTGACTACATTTAGTATGATATACTTTAGTGCACATGTAGCATTTATTCAAGTACTTGATAGTACATACGAAGGAAGGAAGATCTTGAGGGAGTATCATTTTTTATTAGTGATGATCACACACATCCTACAAAGTTTTTGAAAGGTTTCTTTGAGATGTTCTATGGTAATTTGGCTAGCAAAACCATCATATTTGGCCAACATATCATATGGTTAGATAACTGTGTACCATAATTCAAGAACTCATGGATGCTCTATTGGTTGAGTAGGATGCATAAGATGAGTGGTGTTTTCCACATATATAATTTCTTTGAGGCCTAGCATGGAAAATGGGAGAATGATAGTGCAAAAGAATGCATTAAAAGATTCTTAGCATGAGAAGTTTTGAAGAACAAAGATAGTGAAAATTTGAAAAATGTGGCATCTATCATTGAATAGTGTTATGCTACAATGGATCTAGGTAAGGAAAACAAGTCTATAATTCATATATTTTTTGGTTGGTAGATGAAGCTAACATTGTAAAATATGAGGATTATTATAAATTGATAAGATCAAGTGAGCTCTACTCTTTTAGAATCTCAAATGTAGGTTCATGGACTATTCATACGAGGTTGTAGTGTCGTAAAATTGTTGCATCCCATGGTAATTTCACACTTGCGCATTTAGCCCGCTGAATTTATGGTACCTTGCCACATTAATGAAAAAAAGTTGGAATTTCATGATTCCATGTAGGGACTCCAAGCTCTTTTACCACCCATGCGGCCTCACAAAACTCCTCTTTTCACTCTTTCTCTCATTCATTCTCACTCTCTCTCATCCAATCTTTCTCTCTTGCTCTATTCTCTTTTATATCTTTTCTCTCTTGCTCTCTGTAGTGAAGCTCTGCCAGATTCTCATCTCATCAACAACCAAGGCTCTCTTGTAAGCAAGCACATCTTGTTTATCAAGCCAAGAGGGAGCCATAGACTATAGGTAATTTGGGTAAGTGCAGAAAGATGGGGAGCCAAAAAGGGGTCTTAAGTGGCCACTTTTTTCTAAAATCGGGAAATATTGACCTTGGATGAGAAATTGAGGATCATAGTTACACTCAAAAATTTTAGATGCAACAACAACAAGGATTGAATAGTGCTCTGAGTCTACTTTCTAAACTACTAAAAAAAAATTAAAATGATAGAGATTAAGGGGTTCAAAAAAGGGAGCCACAAAAAGTGGTCCTATTTTTGTCAAAAAACATAGCATTGGGTCTATTGTGGCTCCCTCATAAGGTTAATTTTTTTTTGGTATTTTAAAAATCACTTCAGTGAGAAATTAGCTAACAACATGTAGTTTATGCCTGATCTTTCTTATAATTTTTTAATGAATATATGATTTTTTACTAATATTGAAACTGGACACATCCTAAAAAAAGAAATTTGGTTACATGGCACTCCTATAATTTTTTAAAACTAATCAAAAATTATTATTTTTTAATGTGTAGAATGGATTCTAGTTTATAAAAATGTAATTTATTTGAAATTTCAATGAAAGGTTAAAAAATAAAGTTAAAAATACCAAACATTGGATTTTGACAAAACAAACACACAAACAAAAGAAATTAAAGATGAAAGCCTTAACATAGTCAATATGTGAAAAAAATGACATTGTTAAATAGCTAAGAGAGAACCTAACATTACCTTGGTGTTTGATTTACTTGACCTTGAAACACATGCAAACCTGGTAGTTGCCACAAACGAGATTATGAAATTTTGTAAAATATGCAAAAACACATCTTTGGACATTGGCAAGGCACTCCAAGCCTTTGGTTGGAAATCCAAATCAAATCCAAGCCAAAGGTTTGGGGTTCCCAAAGAAATACAAAACATGAGCGCGTTATATTTGAATGCATTGACAAAAAGTGAGTGTGTTATAATGCGCTCGTGTTTTGGTCTACATTGAAATTTTTTTCTTCTCTTTTTTTCTCTTTCTTGTTATATTTCAAGGGAACTATATACATAAAATAAAC
This sequence comes from Sequoia sempervirens, assembly GCA_007258455.2. Classification (NCBI taxonomy): domain Eukaryota; kingdom Viridiplantae; phylum Streptophyta; class Pinopsida; order Cupressales; family Cupressaceae; genus Sequoia; species Sequoia sempervirens. Next base: position 703,145,146 of record VDFB02058242.1, on the reverse strand, counting down.
ATTTAAGTATAAGTTAACATTTACATATGGACATTTACTTTCTTATACTTTAAGTTATATTTCATGTATACAATTTTAGGATGTTTGAGAGTGGTTTTAGATCTCTAGGAGTTATAATGCAAATTCTAGTTTTTGGAAGATCTTACAAATTTTTAGACTTATTCAAATTCCAGTAATCAGCATGTCAAAGTTCAGTAATTAGGAGGTCAAGTTTTAGTAATTAGTAAATTGTATTATTTCTCTCTCTATCTCACTCATTGTTTATCCCTTACACTCTGGACCTCTCTCTCACTATTTCCATCCCTTTATCTAACTCTCTCCCTTGAGCTCTCTCTCTCTCTCTACCTACCTCTCCCTCCACCATTCCCTACCACTATCTATTTCTCTCTATCTGACCTCTCTCTCACCTCCCTCTCTCTCCCTCCATACTTCTCTCTCCCTCTCTCTACCTACCTCTCTGTCCATCACACCTTACCACTCTTTCTCTACATCTCTCTATCTCACCTTTCCCTCCCTCCCTCCCTCATTCCCTCTCTAGTTCTCTCTATCTCTCCTCTCTCTCTCTACCTCTCCTTCCCTCTCTATTTATCTTTATCTCCTCTCTACCTACATCTCCCTCCATCACTCTTTTTGTTTCTTTCTATCTAACCTCTCTCCCTCCCTCTCTACTTATTTATATCTTCCCTCTCCCTCACTACCTAGCACTCCATCCATCACTACCTACCACTATCTTTATTGCTCTATATCTCACCTCCCACTCTCCATCCATACCTATACCTCTCCTTCCCTCTCTACTCTTTATTTCCCTAATCCCTCTCTACCTACCTCTCTCTCTCTCTCTCTCTCTCTCTCTCTCTCTCTCTCTCTCTCTCTCTCTCTCTCTCTCTCTCTCTCTCTCTCTCTCTCTCTCTCTCTCCCTACCTCTTCCCCTATCTACTCTATATCTCTAATATCTCTCCCTCTACCTATCTCTCTCTCACTCTCTCTCTCCCTCCTCCCTCCCCCTCTTTCTCTCTCACTCTCTCCTCTTTATCTCACCATTCTCTTTTTCCCTCTCTCTAACTCTCTCCTCTCTATCTCACCATTCTCTCTCTACTTATCTTTATCTCACCTATCCCTCTTTACCTCTCCAATTATCCCCTCTCTCTCCCTCATATTTTCTATCTCTATCTCACCTAACCCTCTCTACATGCCTCTCTCACACTCACTCTCACTCTCTCCTTCCCTCTCTACTCTCTATCTATCATATCCTTCTCTCTCTCCCTTCCTTTCTCCCTCCACCTCTTTCTCTCTCCCCCTAAAATAAATGCAAATGATATAAAGAAATAGACATAAAATGTGAGCTAAATATAATCAAAATTCAATGCAAACCTCAAAGATTAAGAGTAGCATATAGATGTGTTGGATCAGATGTGGTTTCTCTTACTCAAATAACATGATAATAAAATCAATGGATATTTTAGAAGCATAACATTAGCATATGAGAAGTGATGAAAATGGGATGGGAGGCCTCTCATTTATAGAAATGAGAGGGGAAAAATCAAGGGCCAAGATTGCTTTTTTGAGGAATGGCTAGGATTGATTGAGAAGGTGAGGTTTGGATCAAGATGGAGTGGAGTATTAGGATTGTGACAAGTGTCACAAGATGGAAAGGGGCTAATAGGTGAGTTGTGCTCACACATGTGTGAGCACACATTAAGAAGAGAGGCATTATTTTTTTGTAAGATAGGGTGGCTTGTGTAAGAGATAGTGGGGGTAGGTGAGATCTCACACATGTGTGAGAAGAGGGTAGAGGATAGGCTAGGACACTTGTCACTTAGTACAAGTTTGGGGGGATGTGTAGGAATTTTAAATTATAGGAAAATGATAATGATAATTAGTAATGAGGGTTAAATTAATTAATCAAATATTAATTAATTTAATGGGTTGGGTTGAGTTAATAAACTATGGGTTTATTAACTTAAGTGGAGTTAAAAGTTGGAGAATAGGCTAATGAGGGTTAGGAAGTGGATAAGGTTAATTAATTAAGGATTAATTAACGAAAGTGGGATAATGGGATTTTAGAGGAATGTAGGAAAAGGTTAGATTTAACTAAATAAATATAGATTTATTTAATTAAAGGTGGTGGATAAAGGTAATCGGGAAATTAATTAAATAAATAATGAATATTTATTTAATTAATTGTTAAGATAAGGGAAGGGGTTAAATTAAATAAATAACAAGTATTTATTTAATTAAACATTATTTTAGGTGTCTACATTTTTTCCCTCTTTGAGATGATGTTGCGACTAAGAGAAGTAACATCATTTCAAAGAATAACAAAACATAGTGGTTAGGAAAGGGATAAGGACTAGTGGCATGATGCCCTAGTCACTAATGTGGATAAGGATTAATGTCAATGAGGTAGTGGTATGCCCCCTCGAGAGGACATGCAAGTTAGGAGAACACTGGTGTTCTCTCGAAATGGATGAGAGGTCTAAAGGATGAAGGATGAATGGATGGATGGGAGAAGATCAGGAGATGGGAACATGGATGGAGAGGGAGGATAGATGATCATCATGCTTCAATGATAAGAGAAACCTAGATTTGATATTGCACATGATATTATGCACCAAGGTATAAGGAACCAAGATGACAATATACCAAGTGCGTGATCAAAAAGGTAAAGTGCAAACATATGCCTTATGACACTATGATATGGAAGACCATGATAAAACACACAAGCAACCATCAAGCATGCACAAAAAACTGAAAGCAAACAAGGACTGAGCTCCAAGTCAAGCTAAAAACCGATTGATGGTTGGATTGATGGATTGGTGGTGATGAAAATAAGGATAGAAAAGTTAATGATAATAATGCATACCCCAAGGATTGTGTTGTTAATTATAAGAACAACACATGGATTAGGAAGGATACATCTCTATGATGATAACTTGATATTGGATCAATGGATTTTAGCTTGATTTGGATTAAGATCATGGATTGCTTATGGATGATGGGATAGATTGTAATATTGGATTGCATGGATTAGGATTGATTGGATTGGATTCAATTCGATTGGGTGGGAATGGTTGGATTGAAAGGATAGATGGATGGATAAGATACGATTGGATGAAGGATAGGATCATTAGGATAGGGGAATGGATGGGATCCAATGACAAGGGCGAACCAAGGATGGAATGATAAATGTATTGTGTAGATAGGAGATAAATGAATTGATTGGACGGAAGATAGGTGATGAGAGATAAGATGATGGTGGATGGAGAATAGGAGGATGGAGCTTCCAGGGACTAGTTGAACAGGACTAAGATGCCCCACATTAGAGTTAGTGCACTCATGGGTGGAAGGATAGTAGCTTGAGATGGATGGATAGTGTATAAAGGACATGGATAGAAGTAAGAGTGAAGATGGAATTTTCCAAAGCATGCATGGATATTTTTCCCCTAGCTTTCTATAAATACAAAGGGTGAAAAGAGAGGATGAATTGGCTAGGATAGGGGATGGAGATAGGATATGTGATGCAAGATATGGATAGGATGATCAATATCAAGTGGATAAGATATGGATGCATGGATATTTGACCCCTAGGCTCTTCATCAAGATCAAAGATGGGAAGGGGATATGGATTTTTTATAGAATGAGGTATATGTGATGAATGATATAGATAGGATAGGATACATGGTGAATATGAAGATCCTTAGCCTTGTCAAGATAAAAGGTGGAAGGGGGCTGGATTTTTATAGGATGATGGATAAATGATAAAGGATAGTGGAGGATGTGGATAAGATGTGGTATGGATGAATTTTTCCCCCAAGTGTAAATTGCAAGAGGATAGGGAGATCACGCATGGATGGATCAATGATAGGGATATGGAGGAATGACTCAAGCACCTAGTTCCGTAGATGGTATCCCTTGATTATGTTCTATTATGCTCATGGATGTTGGTGGGATTATGGTAAGGGGGATAAGATGGAGCTCGGGTTATGGATTTATGCAAAGGATTGGATAAGAGGGATGGAAGGATAGAAAATGGATATTGTATAATAGATGGGTTGATGGAAGAATTGTGGATGATTAGATGGAAATTTTGGAAAGATCAACATTGTCACACACCTTTAAGGGTGGTGGAATTATGGAAGAGAAGTGGATTTTGGATTTTGAGGTTTATATGGAGGAGTGGATGTAGATTTTGGGATATAAGGACCCAAAATGGATGAAGATGATGAAGGATTATTAGATAGGGTGAAAGACTTAGGATTAGATGAAGCTTTTGGATAAGAAAGTTTGGATGCCAATTTTTATTTTTATTTTGGATGCATTGATTCAATGAGTATTTTTGAAATCCACATGGCTTTTTATTTTTGCTTCATTGGCCTTTTTGGCCTTTGAGATTTAAATATTTTATTTTGGATCATATTTCTCTTTGTTTTTGCATGTCTTTTTGATGGGACACGTTGATCCTTTGATTTTTGTGGATTTTTGGCTTTATGCATTTTATATTTGGCATCCAAATTGCTTCCAAGAGCAATGTGATTGGTGGATGGATATGAATGATGTGGATGGATTATAGATGGGTTGGTGTAAGTAGTATGTTGGAAGGATTTCAAAGTTGTGTGCCTTAGTTGATCTTGATTTGGGATATGAGGTGATGGATAAATAGGATAGAGATATTTTGTAATAGGAGTGATGAGTGGTGGAATGTGAGGACCCAAGATGGATGGAGGGGATGAGGGACTTTGTTTTGGGACATAGGGACCCAAAATGGATGGAAGGGGTGAGGGATTGGGATTTGGAATATAAGGGCCCAAGATAGATTTGGAGGATGGGGAATGTGGATATTTAGATTTAGGTGGAGGGATTTTATATTTAGGATGGGTGGAAGGAGTAGCAACATCTTGAGTTTGGTATCCAAGGCCATGATATTTTAGATTTTCTTTTATATTAAGGGGTTCTAAGATGCCTTGCTCATGATGGCCTAACCCTTTTCCTTGATAATGCATAGCTTTATAAATATTTTTGTCAATGGGATACATTTTTTTGGAAGCAAGATGTGAGTCCATTTTGAGGGGGATATGAAATGTAAGGAATGACAGGATTATAGAGTAAACCAACTTGGATGAAAGTGGAGGAACCCATTTGATAAGTATGGGCTTTATGGGTATCTTGGATGGGGGTGATGGGATCTTGTGGAGGATTCAGATCATGACATGTAGATGAAGGGGTGCTTTGATCTTGAATTAGGGTAGGATCATGGGATGGAATGGATGGTATAGTTTTCTCTTGGCTATGAGGTGGAGGGGGATCCTGACATGAATTGGGAGGGGTGTTTTGACCATGAGAGGGGAGAGGATCATTAGATGGGGTGGAAGGTGCACTTTGATCTTGATTTAGAGAGGGATGATGCAATGGAGTGGAAGAGGTAATTTTCTCTTGACATGGAAATATTTCATTAGATGAAGTGGGAGAGAGAGGATCATGAGAGGGGTATTAAGGGATATCTTGCTCTTGATTGGAAATAGGATCACTAGATGGGATGGAAGAGATATGTTGTTTTTTATTGGAAATGGGAGAATGAGATGGAAGGGGATCATATGATGGAGGAGATGGGTGTTGAAAGTATGGTGTTGTCATTGATTTCAATAGGATATAAATAGGCTGGTGTTATCATTGATATCAATGGTGTTAAAGAAAATTGGTGCATGATGAAGATGTCGAGGATATTGAGAAAATTGGGAAAAAGAGGAAAACTGATTGTTGTAGGTTGTGCATGTGTAGTTGATATATTGAGGAAGTGTTGTGAGTACATGGAGATATCTTTATGTTGTAGTTTCTATAGATGTGTTGGAATGAAGTAATGTGCTGAGATGATGTCTTTGGTACTTGGTTTCAAAGTGCTTTTGAGAAAATTTGATAAACAGAGAAAATAATGTTTTGCAAGTGTTTAGAACGTGCTCTGGGATGTGCTCCACGTTTCTTCTATGTTGATGTCATTTCTATGAAGATCTGATATGTTGTTCAAGGTTTTTAGTGGTTGCTATGACCAGAATTGGGTTTCTTGATCGTTGTGCAGAGAGATATTTTCACCAGTGTGAACTAGTTTTTTTAGGGATTTTTTTTGTGGTTTGGGAGAAATTTATTTTCTCCCCATTTCTTCGTAGTTTGGCTTCAAGTTGTGTGGATTTGGGAAGTTTCTTATAATTTTTTCATCTTCCAGAATTCAATGTTTCACTTGATTTGGTATAGTACAGTGTGTGTTTCATGCATCAATGTGTGAATAAGGTTAGTTGGATGTCCTAGGTTGAAGTATTTCTATGATGTGAGCTTGGATGAAGTCTTTATTGGATCTCAAGTGGTTCATGGATTATTTTGGATTGTGTTCAAGTGAATTTTTTTGTTTGAAATTTTTGGATTGATTTAAGGAAACATGTACTTAATGTTTTATGGTGTTTAGCATGGGTATTGGTTGACCTTGTGTTAGAACTACATGTGAAGTTTATGAAAGCCTATTGAAGTGTGTTAGGATTAATTTGGGTCCTAACTAAGGATTTATATGGGTTTCCTTCATTCCTATCTACCGTGGGAATGTTTAGGTTCCAACCTAATTTGAAATTTTAAATGTAACAGATAGTTGCCGACCTTGGAGAAGGTTTTCAACGTTGAGGTTGATATAAATAAGAGTGATGTTGTTATAAGATGCAAGAGAGAGGAAAGCTAGATGTTATATTGATGTGACTAGTGAATGTGATTCAAATTATAGAAGTATAGATGCAAATTTGAGCAAAGCAGTGCAAATTTCAAAGTGTTGGATTCCTGAAGGAAATGAGTTAAAGGTTTTTGCAATAATTCATGCAAGATTGTGAAAGTATTGGAGAATTTGTGGTGGATTCACTATTGCATTAAGAATTTGTTCTCTGTGTAACATTTCTCTTCTATCTTCTTTGTTTCTTTCTGTGGCAATGAGCCCCAACTGTGAGCCTTTTTGGACAGTGTGTCCTATTCTAGCAGTGAGCCCTTGTACCATTTTTGTAATTACTTATATTGTGAGATAATCCTCACCATGGTTTTTCCCTCATTGTTTTTCCACATAAATCTGGTGTTCTCTTGTGTATAGTGTTGTTATTTCATTTTTTGTTATCTACATTTCATGATTAATCACTTTAACAAAATAAGGGTTTAATGAATGTTCGTGGATCTGATTACTATTGAGGGTTTCAATGTTTTAATTTGCTACAATTGATTCACCCCCCCTCTTAGTTGTCTTTTTCATTCAAAAATAAGTATCAAAGCAAGGTTCCTTGGAGAAGATCTTAACCACTTGAGGTAGATCTGGGATGATGAAACAGATAGATTGCCCTAAATTTGATGGAACAAACTATGCATTCTAGAAGACAAAAATGGAAGTATATCTAGCATTTCATGGATTTGAGATTAAAAAGGAAATAAAGAATCAATATGTTGCACCTTATAATGGTCCAAGCACAAGTAATGAGATCAAGGTACATGAGGTAAATGCTAAGGCAATATTTATTTTGATGAAAGGTTTTTTAAATTCTGAATAGGTTAAAGTTATGAATCTTAAGACTATTAAAGATGTTTGGGATAAGCTTGAAAGCATTTATGAAGGATATGATAAGGTAAAACAAGCAAATTTACAGAATCTGAAGGCACAATTTGATACCATGTGAATGTTTGAAGATGAAACAATTTCAACCTACATGCAGAGAGTTGATGAGTTGGTAAGTGTTATGAGAGGTCTTGGTGCACAAGTTAAAGAACCTAGGGTGGTAAAGAAATTTCTCAGAAATCTTCCTGATTCATACAGTGAAAAGGTATCTTCTATTGAGGAAGTTTCAAATTTTAATACTTATTCTAGAGATCAGTTGATTGATACACTAACTTCATTTTAAATGAGAAAAATTGGTTTGAAAAATGGTACAAAAATAGAGACTACTTTTAAGGCCAAAAAATCATAAAATATTGAAGATTCAGATGGAGAAGATATTGATGATGTGGAAGCTAACTTTGTAAGAAGGATGAAAAAGGGAACCAATAAGTACAAAGGTAAACTGCCCTTCAAATTCTTTAGTTGTGGAAAAGTAGGTCATTATGCTTCAAGATGTCCAAACAGAGTTGTGAACAATAAGAATAAGGAGAATAAAGGAAAGATGATTAAAAGAAGTTACTATGTAAAAGAAGATGTTGGTATTTCTGATGATGAATCTGATTATGGAGATGTTGATGGAAATGAATGCTTGTTCTTGGCTTTAAAAGATGAATCTATTTCTGTTAACTCTGAAAGTTGTGTGAAGGAAAATGTTCCGGAGAAGGTTGAAGGTACTTTGGTTTATGCTTTTCATGTTAAACAAGATAAGAATTATTGGGTTGTTGATAGTGGTTGCTCTAACCACATGAATGGAGACAAAATTTTGTTAAAATTGAAAAGTATGATAGAGGATTAGTTAAATTTGGAGATGATTCAGGAGCTAAGATTTGTGGAATAGGTTCAATCAATTTTCATGGAAAGCATAATACTAAAGATGTTTACTATGTTAATGGATTAAAGCATAATATTTTGAGTTTTGGAAAAATGTGTAGCAAAGGATAGAATCTTGTGTTTAAGGATGAAATATATGAGATTAAAAAAGGGTCCAAAATTGTGATTGTTTCTAGAAAGAGGACTAATGGAAACATCTATCAACTTAAGGGCACTGATGTTCATTGCTATGTGTCTCAAATTAATGATAGTTGGTTATGGCACCGAAGGATGTGTCACATGAATTTTGATAATTTGGTTAGAATCAGTTAAGTTCATGCAATGAGAGACCTATCAAGAATCATAAAGCCTATCAATGTTGTTTGCAAGAATTGTCAATTTGGAAAGCAAGGAGTAGTTTCAAAGGAAAGGAACATTCTACTATCAGACTACTAGAATTAATATATATATACAGATCTTTGTGATCCTACAAGGGTGAGAAGTCTTCAAGGTGATAGGTATTTTATGCTTTTGATTGATGATTACTCTAGAATGACATGGGTTACTTTTCTTAGAGAAAAATCTGATGCAATAGATAGATTCAAAGCATTTAAAGCTATGGTTGAGAATGAAATGAATGTGAAAATCAAATTTTTGAGGTCTAATAGAGGTGGAGAATTCATCTCCAATGAGTTTAACATGTTTTGTGAAGTTCATGGAATAAAGAGGCACTTGTCTACCCCTAGAAATCCTTAGAAAAATGGAATGGTTGAGAGGAAAATCCAGATTGGTCAAGAAGCTGCTAGAACTATGATGAAAGAAGAAAATCTATCAAAAGTCTACTAGAGAGAAGAAATTTATACTATTTTTCACATACTTAATAGATTTAAAGTCAAAGCTAATAGCACAAAGACTCCCTATGAGTTATGGTATGAAAGGATTCCTACTGTCAAGTACTTTAGAGTATTCAGAAGCAAATGCTATATCAAGAGAGATGAAGAAAACTTAGGAAAGTTTGATGCAAGGTATGATGAAAGTATCTTCCTTCGATATTCTACTAAAAGAAAAGCTTACAGATGTGACAACAAAATGCTGAGAAAGATTGTTGAAAGTGCACATGTTAAGGTTGATGAAAATTTGTAGAATTTAATTGCAATAGATGGATATGTGTCAGATGAACTTGATTGCAGAGAAGAAGAAGAATAAGTGACGAATGAATAGGAAGAAGCTTCGAAGAAGATCCCTAAGACTCCTAAGTATGTGCAAAAGAATCATTCCAAAGAACAAATCATTGGAGACAAGAGGAAAGGAGTATTAACAAGAAGTAGAGTTGTTGAAGTTGAGGTAAATCTATGTTTACTTTCCAAAGTTGAACCTAAAACAGTGAGTGAGGCATGCAAAGATGAAAATTGGATGAAGGAAATGGAATAAGAAATTATGCAAATTGAGAAAAATCAGACTTGGGAATTGGTTCCTAGACCGGAAAACAATAACATAATTGGAACTAAGTGGGTATTTAGAAACAAGCTGAATAAGAATGGAGAAGTGGTAAGAAATAAAGCAAGACTTGTGTGTAAGGGTTACTCACAAGTGAAAGGAATAGACTTTGAGGAAACATTTTCTTTGGTGGCTAGGATGGAAGTTATCATAATGTTCTTGGCATTTTTAGCATACAAAAACTTTAAAGTTTATCAGATGGATGTGAAGTATGTTTTTCTGAATGGTGAATTAGAAGAAGAGGTTTACATGGAACAACCATAAGGATTTCAGTTGTTAGATCAACCATATATGGCCTGTAAACTGAAAAAGGCAATATATGGATTGAAGCAAGCTCCCAAAGCTTGGTATGTAAGATTGGAAAAATATTTGATACAGCAAGGATTCAGTAAAGGCACTGCAGATAGTAATCTTTACTTCCAAATTGAGGAAGACAAAATCTTGATAGTGGTTGTGTATGTGGATGGCATTATCTTTGGAGGAAATGAAGCTGTGTAAGAGATTTATAGAAGAAATATCGAAAGAGTTTGATATTTCAATTTTTTGGGGGATGAATTTCTTCCTTGGGTTACAAATCAATCAAACAGATAAAGGGATTTTCATTTCATAGTCAAAATATGTCAAAGAGATGTTGAAGAATTTTGGAATGGAAGAATCCAAACCAGAATGTACTCCTATGGTGACTAGTTACAAATTGAGAAAATATGATGATTCACATAAGGCTGATCAAAGAAAATATAGATCTATGATTGGTGGATTGCTATATCTAACTACTACTAGACCGGATATCATGCATGCAATTTGTCTTGTGGCTATATTTCAATAAGATCCTAAGGAAACACATGTTGCAACAGTGAAGAGGATATTCAGATATTTAAGAGGCGCTCTAGATTATGGCTTATGGTATCCTAAGGGTATTGATTTCACATTAAGTTCTTACACAAATGCAGATTGGGTCGATTGTATTGATGATAGGAAAAGTACAAGTGGCGGTGCATTCTTTCTTGGATGTAGATTGGTGTCATGGTTAAGTAAGAAGTAAGATTCAATTTCGTTATCCACTGTAGAGGCTAAGTATATTACAACAACATCTTGTTGTACACATGTTTTTTGGATGAGACAGACATTGAAGGATATCAGAGTAGTCTATGATGAGCCTATTTCTATCTTTTGTGATAACACAAGTGTAATTAACATTTCAAAAAATATAGTGACGCATTCAAGGAAAAAGCATATATCAATCAGGTAACACTTTATGAGATAGAAGGTTATGGATAATGAGGTGAAGCTTGAATATGTAGCTACAAAGGATCATATTGCTGACATATTTACTAAGGCTCTTCCCAAGGATACTTTTGAGTATCTTTGGGAGAAGTTGTGGGTTATTTCCCCTCCTCTAAACTAGATGCATATGGAGATGCATCGGTCTAGTGGATCTATGGATTCATCTCTTTTCTAGACTGATGTTGGTGGCTACCTCTCAAGGGGAGTAGGTAGTGTCATGTAGTATCATTGTTGCAGAAAGGAATGTTGTCATTCGGTAGAGTTTTTGATTTGTTTGGGTGTACTCCTAAGGACGAGTATTCAAAGCAAGTATCTTGGTTCAATGTCAAAGGGGGAGAACAATGAAAAAAAAATTATCCTTTGCCATTGATGTCAAAGGGGGAGAGAGAATCATGTGAAAAAATTTATCTACTCGGAGGGAGAAAAGAATTGAAATCACAAGAAAGTGTGTTTAGAGTTGTTGTGTTGTCTTTGATGGTTTTACACATCTTGTGTTGTCATCAATGGAAAAGGGGGTGATTGTTGCAAGTATGAAGGTGTTGTCATTGATGTCAATAGAATGTCAACAGGCTGGTGTTGTCATTGATATCAACTATGTGTTAAGGAAGATTGTTGCATGATGAAGATGTCAAGGATATTGAGAAAATTGTGAAAAAGAGGAAAACATATTGTTGTAGGTTGTGCATGTGTAGTTGAGATATTGAGAAAGTGTTGTGAGTACATGGAGCTATCTTTATGTTGCAGTGTATGGAGATGTGTTGGAATGAAGTAATGTGTTGAGATGATGTCTCTGGTACTTGGTTTCCAAGTGCTTTTGAGAAAATTTAATAAATAGAGAAAATAGTGTTGTGCAAGTGTTCAAAACATGCTTTGGGATGTGCTCTGTGTTTCTTTTGTGTTGATGCTATGGGTAAATGCAAGAAGATGAGTCCACGAAACATGGAAATTTTTGCCTTAGAAAAAAACCTGAAATTGGCTTCAATAAACGGGATCCCGTTTTTCAATAAATGGGATCTCGTTTGGGTTCGGGACCCCAAGCCAAAAACAGGATCCCATTTCATAAAAAATATTTTTTTTATGTTTTTGCAGGATGGATCCGTTTTTTAAAAAGGATCCATTTTGAAAATGGGATCCCATTTCAAAACATAAAAAAAAAAAAAAATTATGATTTTAAGCGAGATCCCATTTTTTAACGGGATCCCATTTTGACATTTCTTAAAATTATAAAAAAAAAAAAATTATGAAACGGGATCCCATTTTTTAAAATTTGATTTTTTGGTCAAATTTTTGCTTTGTTTTTTAGTTCAAGAAAAGGCTTGGGGACCCAAACCTAAGTTGTGGACCTAGTTTGACCTGCAAGTTGAAGGTCCTAGCAATGTCACAAGAAAATAGTGACTTTGGGAAAATGCCTGAAGACTTTTTTTGTAAAAAAATTTGACGAAATTAAATCCCATTATAGATGAGACAATGTAGATTATAAATATGTAATTTTTTTTACAATTGGATTATTTTTTCTATTTTTCAATTAGTTTCTGATGAAATTGTTCCATAAACATGAAATATCAGGGTTTTTTACTATTTTAATAACTTTTTATTAAAATGTTTTTTTTGTAAAACGAATTGCACAAAAATGTACTTCATACAATTCTTTTCAATTTAAAAAAATTTAAAAAATGATAAGTTTAGGTCATCTTATGTGTGACGTACATGACAATTTTTCAAAACAACAAATATGGCTGATAAAAAATTAACAAAACAAAATATATTCAATAAAAAATTACAAAAAAATATCAAAAACGTGCTTCAGTGAGTTACAAATCTTTTCCAAAAAGGATTTAGAAAAATACGATAATTTAGGTCAAAATATGGATGACGTACATGTGCATGGTATGGTAAAAAAAAAGTGACTTTCAAATAATGGTTTTTAGAAACACCTATTAAAAATCAATTTGTAGCATCTAGGTATTGAAATAAATTACATATTTGGAAACTAGACTCTGAGTACTACATTTTATGATTGGTGACTTTTTCCAAGATTCCATCTCTAAGTGCTTCAAATTTTAAGGTCAAATGTGTCAAATTATGAAAATCAGGGAAAACACTTCCACTTTTTGGCCAAAAAGTGGACTCAACTTCTTGTCAACATCCCTATTCCTGTGTGGATTTGATATGTTGTTCAAGGTTGTTAGTAATTGCTATGACCAGAATTTGGGTTTCTGGATCATTGTGTAGAGAGAGATATTTTCACCAATGTGTGAACCAATTTTTCAAGGATGTTTTCTATGGTCTGGGAGAAATGTATTTGCTCTGCGTTTCTCCACAGTTTTTCTTCAAGTTGTACGAATTTGGGAAGTTTCTTATAATGTTTGTATCTTTCAATATTCAAGGTTTCACTTGATTTGGTATAGTATAGTATGCGTTTCATGTGTCAGTGTGCGAATAAGGTTAACCGGAATTTTTGGGTTGAATTATTTCTATGATGCAAGTTTAGATGAAGCCTTTGTTGGATCTCAGGTGGTTCATGGATTATTCTAGATTGTGTTCAAGTGAATTTTTTTATCTGAAAGTTTTGGATTGATTTAAGGAAGCGTGTACTTAATGTTTTATGGTGTTTAGCACGTGCATTAGCTGACCTTGTGTTAGCACTACATGAAAAGTTTATGAAAGCATATTCAAGTTTGTTAGCATTAATTTGGGTCCTAACTAAGGATTTATATGGATTTCCTTCATTCCTATCCACCGTGGGAATGTTTAGGTGTCGACCTAATTTGAAATTTTAAATGTAACAAATAGTTTTCAACCTTGGAGAAGGTTTTCAAGGTTGAGGTTGATATAAATAAGAGTGATGTTGTAAGATGAAAGAGAGAGGAAAGATAGATGTGAGATCGATGTGAATAATGAATGTGATGCGAATTACAAAAGTATAGATGTGAATTTGAGTAGAGCATTACGAATTTCAAAAGTGTTGGATTCTTGAAGGCAATGAGTTGAAGGTGTTTGCAATCATTCATGCAAGGCTACAAAAGTGTTGGAGCATTGTGGTGGATTCACTATTGCATTGAGAATTTTTTCTTTGTGTAACATTTCTCTTCTATCTGCCTTTTTTATTTCTATGGCAGTGAACCCTAGTTGTGAGCCTTTTTGGACAATGTGTCATATTCTGGCAATGAGCCCTTGTACCATTTTTTCAATTACTTATATTGTGAGCTAATCCTCACTGTGGTTTTTCCCTCATTGGGTTTTCCACATAAATCTGGTGTTCTCTTGTGTATGGTGTTGTTATTTCAATTTTTTTTATCTTCATTCATGACTAATCACTTTAGCAAAATAAGGGTTTAATGAATGTTTGTGGATCTGATTACTGTTGAGGGTTTTTTTTATGTTTTAACTTTCTACACTGATTCACCCCCCCCTCTCAATTGTCTTGTTCATTCAACAAAGGGGTTCCTTGGTCTTTGTATGGATGGGAATCTATGTTAGCATGCTTTGGATTAGGAGATGGACATAGTTCATTTGAAATAGTTCGTGGATCTAATTATTATGAGAGACATGAGATGAATTTGATTGGTAAGCTTGGGGTGATGTGGGTTGGTAAGATTGGGGTGATGTGGATTGTAGGGATGCGGGAGATGAACAAGTGGAATAAGAGGCGGAAGCTTCCATGGATTGGTAAATTGAGGATGAGGTTGAGGAATTTGAAAAGGATTGGGAGATGCGGATTTGGGATGGGAATGGGATTGGAGGGAAATTTTGGGTAGAATCTTGGTTTCCTTTGTCAAACGAAGGGAAAGGATAAGAAAGAGGGGATGGATTGGGATTGGATGAAGGTGTGGAGGATGGAAGTTTAGCACCAGTTCCAAGGATATATCTAAGCATAGCATCCTTATCATTATTGAAGTAGTGGATGAGGGTAAAATTGGTGATGGAGTCCCATGAGGATGACGTGGGTGGTAAGGATGTGGGTAGGATTTGAGGGAGAATTTGGATGGGTGATTGGTGGAAGCTTGGATAATTTTGTCTAATGATCATGGATTCAAGGTGATCCACAATATTCTCACTATCATCATAGGGATCATATTTGGGTTGGTCAACAAGGCTATCCTCATCATCATCAATATGATTGGGGTTGGCTTTGATTGTGATTTTTGGGCTTGTTGGATTAGGATATGGGTTCATGATATCATATTGAGTTAGAATGGGTGAAGGTGGATTAGAATATATTAGGCTGGATGGAGGATGGATTAGGTGGTTAGACATGGTGGAAGCTTGATTGGAAGAGGAAATTTTGGGATTGACTTTGGATGAGGATGGAAGTTATGATGATGAATTAGGAATGGATTGGGGATTAGAAGAATAATATATGAGGATGAATATGGAGGATGGGATAATACTTGGGATCAAATTTCAAGACCTTAAAATGATTTGATTTGATTCGGGTTGATCTTGTATACTTAAGATTGGCTAATGTTCTTAAGCAAGAGTTGATTGGATTTGATTTCTACTTAAGATAGACAAAGTTCTTAAGTAGGAATTGATTTGATTTGATAACTATACTTAAGATAGGCTAATGTTCTTAAGAAAGTTTGGATTAAGGATGAAATCAAATTAAGGTCTTGATTTTTGATTGGGAGATTGGGTTTGAAATGGATGATATTGGATTAAGGATAGGATACTTAGATGAAAGATTTGGAATGATGAAAGGATATGATGTATGAAGGAAATTAAGTCCTTAACCAAATTTTTATGTTCAAATGATGATTTTTGATTAAGGATTAGGGATTGGATGTATGGTTGAGATAGGTAGATGGATAATGGATGATTAGATTTTGGATGAGGAATAGATGGATTAGTTTAGGATTTAATTAAAATGGGATTAGGTTGACAATGTGATTAGATTAAGATAATGATTAAGGATGAGGAATAAGGATGATGATGGATAGAGGATATTAGGACCAAGATTAATGATAAAATTGGATAGGGATTAAGGAGGATGATTAGGATAATGATTAGGACCTCAAATGGATTAGGAAAATTAAGATTAGGATCCTAAATGATAGATTAAGAATGGATGAGATGATTGAGATAGTTGGAATTATGTGGATTAGATGATTGGTTATGATTAGGACAAGATGGATTAGAAAGGTTAGGGTGATGATTAGAATGATTATGGTTATGGGTGATTAAGATAAGGTGATTGAAGATGAACCTTAGGAGGAAGAGGGATAATTATGATGAAAATGATGATTAGGATGGGATGATTAGGATATGAAAATGGATGATTAAGATGAGATGAGTGGGATAATTATAATGATTAATATGGATGATTAGGATGGGAAATAATTATTAGGATTAGAAGATATGACTACAATGAAGGATGGTTAGGATGAAGGGAGATGATTAGGATGGGATGATTATGATGAGATGAGGGATTATTATAATGATTAGGATGTGGGAGGATTATTAGGATAGGAAGAAGTGGTTAGGATGAGGTGATTAATATGACTAGGATGAGATGAGGGATGGTTATGATGACTAGGATGGGATGATTTGTTTGACTTGGATGACTAGGATAGGATGATTAGGATGAAGAATGTGGATGGGAAGTTTAAATTGGAGATTATATGGATAGCTTGGCTTAGAGGATACCTATATTTTTTTGTTTTTTGAAATGATTCTAATGTTTTTTGGGTTTTTTAATTTTATGATTTTTTTTTTGGTTTTTTGAGTTTTCTATTTTTTTGATATTTTTATGATTAAGGATGTAAATGCAAAAGAAAATAATGCAAGAAGACAAAATACTATGGTTCAATTTGGATAAGGGTCCCATTTTGGTTTGAAGTGGGGAAGGTGATCTAAACATTCAAGAACATAAGACACATTAACTAGCCTAACTCAAGTGGGATATGGCCAAGAGTCTCAACTAGGCTTTACAAGCTCAACTAGGGGTACCCTCTATATACCACAAGGGTACATGAGGCCTAATCTATAGATGAAAGACAATATTGCCAAACAGTCAGGAGGAGAGGGTAACTCACTCTCCACCTTCACTTCTCTAAGGTATAAAGTTATTAGAGGCTTAGCCCAGATTGACAATATTCTACTTCCAAGAGGTGTGTCTTTCAATTCACCCCCTACTCTTTATACTCTTCCAGAACATGGGACTTGAGGTTGTCCCCTAGGGTGATGAAATCCCTAGGCAAACCTCCTAAAAAAGAAAAACAAGATTACTTATTTTTGATCCTCAAGATCACATTAAGGTGCGAGAGGAGAGCATATGTAAGTGAATCTTGGGGATTAAAAGACACTTGTTAATTTTTAGCCCAAATCCAAACGTGAAGGTTAATTTTAATCCCAATTTCAATTGTGTGGAAAAAATTCCAAATAGAGATGTTTAAAGAAAAAAATGTTACAAAAATAGATTCATTATGATTTTTTGATAGATTTAAAAAAAAATTGCTAAAAAATGATTATGTATGACAAAGTTATGAGTATTTGAAGTTGAAAAGAAAGGGTGTCTTTGACTGAGTTCACCTGATATCTAGAGCAGAATATGGAAATCATGTTTGCACCACATCGACGAGCTCCAAACCAAATTTCCAACACCTTTTGAAAGAAATGCAAATGATATAAAGAAATAGACATAAAATGTAAGCTAAATCTAATCAAAATGCAATGCAAACCTCAAAGAGTAAGAGTAGCATATAGATGTGTTAGCTCAAATGTGGTTGCTCATACTCAAACAACATGATAATAAAATCAATGGATATTTTAGCAACATAACATTAGCATATGGGAAGTGATGAAAATGGGATGGGAGGACTCTCATTTATAGAAATGAGAGGGAAAAAATCAAGGGCCAAGATTTCTTGTTTGAGGAATGGCTAGGATTGATTGAGAAGGTGAGGTTTGGATCAAGATGAAGTGGAGTATTAGGATTGTGACAAGTGTCACAAGATGGAAAGGGGCTAAGAGGTGAGGTGTGCCCACATGTGTGAGCACACATTGGGAAGAGAGGCATTAAATTTGTGTAAGAGATAGGGTGGCTTGTTTAAGAGATAGTGGGGGTAGATGAGATCTCACACATTTGTGAGAAGAGGGTAGAGGATAGGCTAGGAAACTTGTCACTTACTAACAATTTTGGGGGGATGTGTAGGAATTTTAGATTATAGGAAAATGACAATGATAATTAGTAATGAGGGTTAAACTAATTAATCAAATATTAATTAATTTAATGGGTTGGGTTGAGTTAATAAACTATGGGTTTACTAACTTAGGTAGAGTTAAAAGTTGGAGAATAGGCTAATGAGGGTTAGGAAGTGACAAGGTTAATTAATTAACTAAAGTGGGATAATGGGATTTTAGAGGAATGTAGGAAAAGGTTAGCTTTAATTAAATAAATATAGATTTATTTAATTAAAGGTGATGGATAAAGGTAATAGGGAAATTAATTAAATAAATAATGAATATGTATTTAATTAATTGTTAAGATAAGGGAAGGGGTTAAATTAAATAAATAACAAGTATTTATTTAATTAAATATTATTTTAGGTGTCTACACCCCCTATGAGGGTTCAGGGTGTAAGGTTTAGTGTTTAAGGCATAGGGTTAAGTATATAGGGTATAGGGATTAGGATTTAGGATATTAGATATAAGGTTGAGGCTATAGGGTCTAGGGATGAGGGTTGAGGGTGTAGGGTTTAGAGTTTAGGGTTTAAGGTATAGGGTTGAGGGTTGAGGGTTGAGGGATAGTGTTTATGGTTGAGGGTATAAGGTTAAGTGTATAGAGTATAGGGATTAGGGTTTAGCATATTGTGTATAGGGTTGAGGGTTGAGGGTTGAGGGTTTAGGGTTTAAATTTGAGGTTTGAGGGTTGAGGGTATAAGGTTAAGTGTATAGGGTATAGGGATTATGGTTTAGGATATTGGGTATAGGGTTTAGGGTTTAGGTTTTAGGGTATAAGGTATAGGGTTAAGGGTTGAGAGTGTAGGGTTTAGCATTTAACTCTAGGATTGAGGGATAATGTTCAGGGTGGGGTTTAGGGTATAGGGTATAGGGATGAGTATTGAGGGTGTAGGGTTTAGGATTTAAGGTATAGGGTTGATGGTTGAGGGATAGTGTTCAAGGTTGAGGATATAAGGTATACGGATTAGGATTTAGAATATTGGGTATAGGGTTGAGGGTATTGGGTTTAGATTAAGGGTTTAGGGTTTGGGGTTTGGGGTACAAGGTTGAATGTAGGGTTTAGGGTTTAAGTATAGGTTTAAGGGATAATATTTAGGGTTTAGGTTATAAGTTTGATGGTATAGGGATGAGGGTTGAGGTTGTAGGGTTTAGGATTTAAGGTATAGGGTTGAGGGTATAGGTTTACAATGTATAGGGTATAGGGATTATGGTTTAGGATATTGGGTAGAGGGTTGAGGGTATTGGGTTTAGGGTTTAGGGTGTAGGGTACAAGGTTGAATGTAAGGTTTAGGGTTTAAGTATAGTGTTGAGAGATAATGTTTAGGGTATAAGGTTGAGGGTATAGGTTATGAGGATGAGGGTTTAGGGTTGAGGGTTGAGGGATAATGTTCAAGTTTGAAGGTATAGTGTTAAGTGTATAGGGTATAGGAATTAGGGTTTAGGATATTCAATATAGGGTTTGGGAGATTGAGAGAGAGGGAGAGATAATGGTGAGGTAGAGAGTAGAGAAGGGAGAGATTGAGAGAGAAAGATAGGGAAGGGAGATAGAGAAATAGAGAGGGAAAGAGTAAGGTTGGGAGATTGAGAGAGGGAGAGAGAGGGAAGGAGGGAGGGAGAGATAGAGATGGAGAGAGATATAGAGAGAGATAAAGAGAGATAAAAATAGAGACAAAAGGAGGAAGGTTGGGATATTGAGAGAGAGGGAGAGAGAGGGAGAGAGAGAGAGGGAAGGAAGGGAGAGGTAGATATGAAGAGAGAGAGAGAGAGAAGTATATAAGGAAGGAGAGATAGGGAGGGGGGAGGAGGGAGGGAGAGCTAGAGATAGAGAGAGGGAGAGATTGGTGAGATATAGTGTAGAGAGGGAAGTATACAATGAGAGAGGAATATGGGAGAGAGAGGGAGGGAGAGGTAGAGATGGAGAGAGAGAAGTATAGGAAGGGAGATAAAGGGTAAATTAAGAGAATGATGAGTAGATAGTAGAGAGGTGGGAGAGAGTGAGAGAGAAATGAGGGAAGGAGAGAGAGAGGAGAGCGAGATGAAACTGACGGAGCCAGAATGACAGACAGACGAAATATGGGAAGATATGGGAAGTTGAGAGAGGAGAGGAGGAAGGGAGATGGGTATGGAGTGGGGAGTAGAAGTATGGAAGGAGAGATAGAGAGGGAGACATAGAAAGAGAGATAATGGTGAGATAGAGAGTAGAGGAAGGAGAGAGAGAGATGGAAGGAAGGAGGGACAGGTAGAGATGGAGAGAGAGAAATAGAGAGAAGTATATAGGGAAGGATAGATTGAGAGGGGGAATAGTGAGGGAGAAGTAGAGAGAGAGAGAGAGGTGACATCAACAGAGAGAGGAGGGAGGGAAGGAAGGAGGGTGGAGAGATTGAGAGAGAGAGGAGGTAGGGAGAGAGAGTGAGGTAGAGAGGGATATGTTAGATAGAGAGAAGTAGAGAGAGAAGGTTAGTGGGAGGAAGGAAGAGAGAGAGCAAGAGATATGGAGGGAGAGAGAGGGGGGGAACTAGGGAGGGAGATAGAGGTGAGATAGAATGAAGTGGATAAGGAAGGAGAGAGAGGATGGAGGTAGAGAGAGAGAGATAGAGAGGGATAGGTTAGATAGAGAGTAGAGAGAGATAGATAGGGATGAGGGTTGAGGGTGTAGGGTTTAAGGTTTAAGGCATAGGGTTGAGGGTTGAGGGATAGTGTTTAGGGTTTAGAGTATAGGGTTAAGTGTATAGGGTATAGGGATTAGGTTTTAGGATATTGGGTATATGGTTGAGGTTATTGGGTTTAGGGTTTAGGGTTTAGGGTTTAAGTATAGGGTTGTGGGTTGTGGGTTTAGGGTTGTGGGTTTATAGTTGAGGGATAATGTTTAGGGTTTAGGGTCAAGGTTAAGTGTATAGGATATAGGTATTATGGTTTAGGATATTGTGTATAGGTTTGAGGGTTGAGGGTTGAGGGTACAAGGTATAGGGTTAAGGGTTGAGACTGTAAATTTTATGGTTTAAGTATAGGGTTGAGGGTATAGATTTGAGGGATAATGTTTATGGTTTAGGGTATAAGGTTGAGGGTATAGGGTATAGGGATGAGGGTTAGGGTGTAAGGTTTGGGCTTTAAGGTATAGGGTTGAGGGTTGAGGAATAGTGTTCAAGGTTGAGGGTACAAGGTTAAGTGCATAGGGTATAGGTATTAGGGTTTAGAATATTGGGTATAGGTTTGAGGGTATTAGGTTTAGGATTAAGGGTTTAGGGTACAATATTGAATGTAGTGTTTGGGTAAATGCAAGAAGATGAGTCCACGAAACGTGGAAATTTTTTCCTTAGAAAAAAAACCCGAAATTGCTTCAATAAAACGGGATCTCATTTAGGTTTGGGACCCTGAGCCAAAAATGGGATCCCATTTTTTAAAATACAGGATCTCGCATTTTAAAAAACGGGATCCCGTTTCATAAAAATATATTTTTAAGCTTGAGGATGGTTATTTGAAAGCTGATCCAGCTAAATATATATATATATATTTTGTGATTTTAAATGGGATCTACGTTTTTTTAAAGA
Source organism: Sequoia sempervirens (assembly GCA_007258455.2). Classification (NCBI taxonomy): domain Eukaryota; kingdom Viridiplantae; phylum Streptophyta; class Pinopsida; order Cupressales; family Cupressaceae; genus Sequoia; species Sequoia sempervirens. The sequence goes on along the minus strand of VDFB02058242.1, from coordinate 703,123,162 downwards.
GGATCCGTTCAAAATATGATCCCATTCTTAAAATCATTAAAAAAAAAAAATTGACGGGATCATTTCCGAAAGCAGGATCCCGTTTTTTAAAATTTGATTTTTTGGTCTAATTTTTGCTTTGTTTTTTAGTTCGGGAAAAGGCTTGGGGATCTGAACCTAAGCTTTGGACCTAGTTTGACCTGCAAGTTGAAGGTCCTGGAAATTTCACAAGAAAATAGTGACTTTGGGCAAATGTCTGAAGACTTTTTTTGCAGAATTTTTTGACAAAATTAAAACACATTATATATGAGATAGTGTAGATTCTAAATATATAATTTTTTTTACGATTGGATTACTTTTTCTATTTTTCAATTAATTTCTGATGAAATTGGTCCATAAACATGAAATATCAGGGTTTTTTACTATTTTAATGACTTTTTATTAAAATATTTTTTTGTAAAGTAAATTGCATGAAAATGTACTTCAGAAAATTCTTTTCAATTTAAAAAAATCAAAAAATTATAAGTTTAGGTCATCTTATGTGTGACGTACACGACAATTTCTCAAAACGACAAATATGGCTAATAAAAATTTAACAAAAAAATATTCAATAAAAATTACAAAAAAATATCAAAAACATTAGCAGTGAGTTGATATTTCCCAAAAGTTTAGAAAAATACAATAATTTAAGTCAAAAATATGGATGGTACATGCATGGTATGGTAAAAAAAAAAGTGACTTTTAAACGGTGGTTTTAAACGCCTGGCAAAATAAATTTGTAGCATCTAGGTATTGAAATAGATTACATATTTGGAAACTAGACTCCAAGTAATACATTTTATGATTAGTGACTTTTTCCAAGATTTCATCTCTAAGTGCTTCAAATTTTAAGGTCAAATGTGTCTAATTCTGAAAATCAGGGAAAACACTTCCACTTTTTTGCCAAAAAGTGGACTTAACTTCTTGCCAGTACCCATTTATGGTTTAAGTTTATTGTTGAGGGATAATGTTCAAGGTTTAGGTTATAAGGTTGATGGTGTAGGGTATAGGGATGAGGGTTGAGGGTGTAGGGTTTAGGGTATAGGGATTATAATTCATGATATTTGGTATAGGGTTTGGGAGATTGAGAGAGGGTGAGAGGGAGGGAGAGGGGGAGAAGTAGAGGAAGGAGAGGTGATAGAGTAGAGGTGGAGGAAGGTGGAGAGATTGAGGAGAGGAGGGAGGAGAGGTAGAGAGGATAAGAGTTAGATGGGGGTAGAGAGGGAAGGTGGGTGGGAGAAGAGAGAAAGGGAGATAATGTTAGAGGGAAGGAGGGAGGAGGGAGAGAGAGAGGTGAGATAGAGAGAGAGAGAGGAGGAGGAGGGAGGGAGGGAGGGAGGGATAGAGAAAATGGTGATCAATAGAGAGTAGAGAGGGAAGGAGAGATTGAGAGAGAAATATGGGAGAGAGAGGAGGGAGGTGGGGAGATTGAGAGAGAGGGAGAGATGGAAGGAGGGAGGGAGAGGTAGAGATGGAGAGAGGGAGATAGAGAGTATATAGGGAAGGAGAGATAGAGAGGGAGAATTATAGAGAGAGAGAGAATGGTGAGATAGATGTTAGAGAGGAAAGGAGAGAGCGAGAGAAAGATGGAGAGAGAGAGAGGAGGATTGGGAGATTGAGAGGAGAGACTAGGAGAGAGAGGGAGAGAGAGGGAAGGAGGGAGGGAGATGCATAGATTGAGAGAAAGAGATAGAGATAAGTATATATAGGGAAGGAGAGATAGAGAAGGGAGCAGTAGAGAGATACATAGAAAGAGAGGGAGAGGTAGGGAGGGAGAGAGAGGTGATATAAGGAGAGGAGGAGGAAGTGAGATAGAGAGAATGAGGAAGGGGGGAAGGAGGAAGGTGGGGAGATTGAGAGAGGTGAGGCGGGAAGGATGGGTTAGATGAGATAAGTGAGGGAAGGCGGGTGGTAGAGGTGTGGGGAGAGAGAGAGATGTGAGATGGGGAAAGGGAGAGGGAGGGAGGTGGGAGGATTTAGAGGAGAGAGAGGTAAGGATGGAGAGATGGAGATAGAGATAGAGAAGTATATATGGAATGAGAGAGAGAGAAGGAGAAGTAGAGAGAGGGAGAGGGAGAGAGAGAGAATGGTGAGATAGAGAGTAGAGAGTGAAGGAGAGATTGAGATAAAGATGGGGGAGCAAGAGTGCACGTTTGAGAGAGAAACAAAAATGGAAGGAGGAAGGTTGGGGTATTGAGAGAGAGGGAGAGAGGTAGGGGGAGAGAGAGGTAATGATGGAAGAAAAGTTAGAGATGGGGAGAGAGAGAGAGAGAGAATTATATAGGGAAGGATAGATAGAGAGGGGGAGGGAGGGAGAAGTAGAGAGAGGGAGAGGTGAGATAGAGAGAGAGGAGGGAGATATAGAGAGAAGTAGAGAGGGAAGGAGGGAAGTACAAAGGGAGAGAAGTGTGATAGAGAGAATGAGAGAGAAGGGGAAGGAGGAAGGTGGAGAGATTGACAAAGAGAGGGAGGGTGAGAGATAGGCAGAGAGGGATAGGTTAGATAGAGAGAAGTAGAGAGGGAAGGTGGGTGGGATGAAGGAAGAGAGGAGAGAGGGAAGGAGGAAGGTAGAGAGATTGAGAGGCGAGAAGGAGAGAGATAGGGAGAGAGAGAGGTAGAGAGGGATAGGTTAGATAGAGTGAAGTAGAGAGGGAAGGTGGTTGTGAGGAAGGAAGAGAGAGGGGGAGATAGAGAGAGAGGGGGAGGTAAAGAAAATTAAAGAGGGAAGAAGGGAAGGAGGGAGGGAGAGAGGGAGAGAGAGATGAGACAAATAAAAGTATAGCTCAGGGAAGAACAAAGTGTGAGAGAGAGGTCTAGAGCATAAGGGATAAACAATGAGTGAAATAGAGAGAAAGATGATACAACCTACTGATTACTAAAATTTGACCTCCTGATTACTAAAATTTGACATACATTGATTATTGAAATTTGAATGTTTGAAAAATTGTAAGATCTTCCAAAAACTAGAATTTGAATTATAACTCCTAGAGATCTGAAACCACTCTCAACATCTTGAAACAATATACATGAAATATAGCTTAAATTATAAGAAGGTAAATATCCATATGAAAATGTCAGCTTAAATGTTTATTTAATGTATATAGTTCCCCTGAAAGATAACAAGAAGAAAGAGAAAAGAAAAAGAGAAGAAAAATTTTCAATGTAGACCAAAATGTGAGCGTGTTATATGCAATGCTTTTTTTGAATTCAAAAAATGCATGTTTTTTGAAAATTCAAACCATAACGTGAGCGCGTTATAACAAGCTTGTGTTTTGGATTGGTAATGATCAATTCTAGGCTCGATCACTACCAACCCATAACATGAGCGTGTTTTACTATAGCGTGCTTGTGTTTTCGCTATTTTGAGTTGAAAAACTGAAGTGGCCACTTTTTGACCCCCCATCTTTCTACACCCACCCATGTTCTCTTTTCTACTTTGTCTCATTTATTACATTCATGATAGGGGCTCTCCTCCATAGCAGGGTTTGTTTCTATCACACATCTATTACATTTTATGTAATTTTGTCTCTCTATCTATCTAGCTATCCGTGGAGGTGGAAACACCAAAATGGGGTTGTGACTGAGGCAAGCCCTGAAACAGCCCCAACATTTTTTCTCATCCTCCTTGTGAGTAGATGTACGTATTTGAAGATTTGGGTATTGTAGATTTAGGGTTTTTACTTGCTAGTTTGACAAGGACAACAACGTGAGGCATAGCGTCCCCATGGTGCACTATCGTCCATTGCCAAGACTTTGTCCTTTTGGGGGCATAATCCATAAGTTTTGAGCTTTCTATTTACGTAATCTATTTCTTGTAATTCTACACCAAGTTTTGTTAATTAGCAACTTTATCATTCTTGTACATAGTAGCTTGGTGTTTCGTTCCATCTAGTTGTTCAAATATTATTATTTTTTACTTCATCACTTGAGCTTGTACTTTGAGGTAATTGAGGGCTATTCACTCCCTATAGACTCTTCTTTGTCCTAGAGACTCGAGAGTAGTGAATTCCCTCCTTTACAGAGGTAGATGGAATAATTTTTTTTATGTACAAATTGTACTTGGAATGAGTTTGATTCAAAAGAGTGGGTTGATGAATGGTGTGCTAGATATTTAAGCCAAATTGAGATATATCCTTTTTGGAGCACTACATCTCACGAAGATGGAATCATCAATTGAATTTGATCATAGTTTAGATCAAGTTCAAAAGGGTATTATAGATGCTTTATTTAATAAAATATAATATTTAATCTTATTTTGTAGTATTTTTGTATCATTTACTAAATTCATCTTATTAAATGCATAATGCAATGCAAGTCATGTTTATGTAGTTATTGTAGATGAATACAATGAAGAAGGAATGGATTATTATTATTTTTATTTTGTTGAGGTAAAAAATAAAGGGCATCCCTATCATACATGTAAAAGACATTGAGTATATTGCAGATCAGTGGTTATTAATAGAATATAACTTAGAATTTACCCAATGAAGAAGTATTGTGTTTGGTTATTTGAGGAATTTGACACACATAACAAGATTATTATTTTAACCTTTTTGTGGCATCCAATGTTCAATTCATCAAATACGGGGGTAGAACATTAAATAAGAATCCATGGAAAGTTTGTGAGTCTACCCACGAGGCAATATTCAACACCATAAAGAGTAGAGAAAATTTTTGTGGATCATTAGATTGAATTAGTGGAATGACTCAAAGGTTGTACATAGTTTGTAAGTATTCTTTGTACTTTTTAATTTATTTAATTTTAAGTTGTTATGTACTTCTTAATCTAGGACTTTGATTTTACTATGTTATGTACTTAATTTATTTTATTTAAGTATTTTACATACTTTTTAATTTAGGAATTTCAATTGATCATATTATTGACTTCTTAAAATGTAGGTTAGTGGTGCCAAAAGAGTTTCCACCTTCTTGTGGTCATTGTTTTTAGTAGATAATTTTATATTGTTGAAACAAAGAGAAGCTTTTAGTATGAATGATTGAGTGGATCCCTAAATCTTTTGGGGTTTCATAGTTCATTTCCAATCCACTCATGTTAAAAAAATTCACTTTGTATCACTTGAGAAGTTTTTTAGATTATAAATAAAATTAAAACTCATAACTATTAGGAGCATAACATTCTTTTTGGATGCATAAGTTCACTTTGTGGTATCAAGTGAGTGAGTCAACTTTTATTGTTGGTATGGGTTCATGATCAATGTCTATCAATTTTGGGATAATTCATGCTTGCACATGACTTGGAGTATTTAAAGGGTTTTGGAGTCACATTTGATTCCTTTGGGTTTATGTTAAAGGTGTTTAGAGTCTTGCTCTATCATGCTACACCTAATCAAAATGTGGTATCATACCTTTTTGGGATGTTTTCATGCATCTCCTAGGTTTATTTACCATTACATACATATTTTCATGACTTCAAGGTCTTCATCAAACTACTAACTCTTCCTAATGGGCCCACATGTGTGGATCTACAAGCTAGGCATGAGGATAATATAGGTTAAATGTAAAACTTTATTTTAATTATCATAATATGACATTTTTATCCTCTAAATAGTTGGTTGTATTGAATTTTTAGTTTATACATAGTTTTAAAATGGAAACACATGTGCCTAAATATGGATCCATATCCTTTAATCATATGTGGCGGTGCATAAAAGGCTCTTAATCCACTTATTTTTTCATTTTATGCTTATTTTTACCTTAATTTGCTAAGGGTGGGTGAGGGTTTCTAATTTTCCTATCATTTTCATGTGTTTCTTGATTTCTCATTACACAACATTAATGGTGGATTCATAATTTATTTTATTTTCATTACTTTAGTTCTTGCAGGAGGTAGATCATAGAGTTAGAGAAGAAAATATACATAAGTGTTGATGAAATTCATGGCTTTCTTCTTTAGCATGAGGGTTTTGACCATCTAATTTTTTTATTTAAATATTTGATACTTTTTATATCATAAGAAAGGGCTTTAATATCAAGATTATGGAGGTTTTTGATGAGTAATCAATTGTAAATTTATATTTTATGAAGATTATGAGATTAATGTTATGATATTCTTTATGTTGTAGGGACAATGGAGATCAAGATCTTATTGCATTCATGTAATTTGTAATTGAGGTTTCACCAAAATTCATCACACATAATAGACATATCTACCATCATTATTGTAATTCATGCATTCACATACAAGACCTTAACTTGACTATATTGTCATATTCGCTTGCTATTACATCTTATTATGATTATAATAAAACCCATTAAGCACTTGAATTAAGTAGTAATTATGTTGGTTGCCCGTCTCACAATATAGGATTATCTATGCTCTAAACCCTAGGACTATCTCAAACTTAATGATTTGTATGGGAAAATAATGATAACACAAGGGTTTGATGGATTGTTGGGTTTAATTTTCTAGGGCAATCCATCAAACCACTTCCATTCTTGGATCTCCTTATGAATTCTCTAAACCTTGGAGCTATCATCTCCCAAAGAAGACTCTCATGGTCATGTAAACATAGGTGTCATAATAATAAGAAAACTACCAACCTTACCATTTTCATCCCAAGAAAGACTATCATACCACTTTTTACTGGCATGAATGTTCATGTGGCTATTATAATTCTCATTTATCTCTTAAACATTTGTTAAGAAACATGACAAGGTAGTGGAGGTAAATATCAAACATTCATGAGGAGACCCCAATAACATACTTTTCATTCTATGTGTCATGGTACTAAATTTGAAAAACGAGCTTCATATATTATATATTAAATTTGATACTTCATCAATCACAAGATTAATGAGTATGGATCACTTGTGAGGAATTTGAGAAGAAGATATTAGTGTATGAAAAAGAAGATGAATCCATTTTGGATAAATTTATTCAAGAAATCATTTATTTTGTATGCTCAAAGAGTCTACCACGCTAGTGTTGTGAAGGTCATCATCATTAAGTTTCAACTATAGAAGCAAAGACAATATCTCAAAAGGGAACAAACTAAGTGTGCAACATATTCTACACTTGTATATTATTTTAATATTTGACTTTGCATGAAAAAGTAAAAAATAACTCCTCATATTCTTTGTGTTTGTCTTAATTGTGACTCTTTGTATTCCATAGTCTCAAAGAGAGCCTATATATACTTGTGAGAGGGGGTTCTTAATGGGATACTTTTCATCCTTGAATATTGTAGATAAGAGGATTCTTTGAGATTTGATTTTAGAATAAAATAAAGAGACTTTTCTAATCTATGAACAAGTGCATTATATTTATATGCTCTAGGATTTTTTACATCAAAACTATAAAACTTCATGGGGGATTCTCTCTTTTTGTGATGTACATAATTATTTTAATTTTCTTCTTAATGCAACATTTGATGTAATATTGGGTGATTTCGTGATCTATGCATCTAAAAAATTATAGGTGAATGTCTCCTTTATTATGTTAGGTAGTGTAGAAATGGAAAATGTACCGTTTGATCTTATACACCTGATCCTAATTACTAACACCGCTTCGTCCTGAATCATCTCCTTTGCTAGTCATTTAATTAAATAATCTTTATTTAATTAAATTCATCACATTTCATCTCTTAATTAAATAAATCATTTTTTATCTAATTAAGTCATCATCTCCTGTTAATTAAATAAATCATTTATTTAATTAGCTTCTATAGTCCTTTAATTAAATAATTCATTTTATTTAATTAAATCTCTAAAGTCATTCTATTAAATTAAATAAATTAATCTTTATTTGATTTAAAACTAACACCATCTTTAATTAAATAAAGCAAAATATTTATTTAATTAAGTCTAATTCATATTCCTCTCATTTTGATTTAAATTAATCCAAAAGTCTAAGTCAAAATGGTCAAATCAACTAATCTCCCTCTTAATTAATCAAATCCTAATTAATGCTAATCTTAATCATTTAAATCCTCTAGATTTTGCAAATTTCTCATGAAAATCATTTCAATTGATTTATTAAATCTCCAATTACTTTCAAAAAGGCATCAAAAAGGGAATATTCTCCAAGTTTGAAAAATCCTTCCAAAAGGGTTTGTACATCCAACAAGGCATTTAAGTTTCTTACAGGTCCTTTGTCTTGAGCCAAGTGGCATTAACTTCATTTTCTTTTCCCTTCAACATGTCACTTTCAAATTTCAAATTTGAATCTAATGGAATTTATCATGCACATTGACCAAAATGTGCTCCATCCCTCTCCAATAGCATGTTAACAAGTGCCATTTTGTTATTGGTTGATCTTTAATCCCACATTCATCTTATTCTTCAATCCTCCATCATTATTTCTTATAAATAGAGGCCTCCTCTATTGTATCAATCCTCCACAATCTTCTACACAATCCATGTAAGATCATGATGCACAAGTTCATCCATTGTTCATCAAGTTTTCATCATTCCATAGCTAGGTTATGGAGAACTTTCATCAAGGAGCATCAATCATCAACAAATCATCATCAAGCTTGCAAGGAATTGGGAAAGGGATATTTTCCGCATCAAAATAGCACCAATTCCCCTGTGGGATTGAGAGTTTGTTTGCATTTAATAGGATTTCATAGCTTTTATTTGTGTTCTTCATGTTATTTTTTGTTCTTTGCATTTCAAATGAATTTCATGGGGAATGTTGTTTCTAACTTGCATATTGAACTAATAAAGTGTTTGTTCTTTGTGTTTGTGCAAGTCTAGGATCACCATTCACAGGTAGTGTTTCCTCATTTAAACCCTCATTGTAATTTTCTTTCAAACCACCTTTTCATTGAAATAAATATTGTGTTTTTCTTTAATTCTATTTTCTAAAAATCTATTCACTATTTTTTTTAAAGACTAGGTTATCAATCCCATGGTATCGTTATCTAGGGTTTTCCACTTTGTTTTAGATTTAATTTATTTGTCTTTTCTATCTTCTCAGTGAAAACCCTCATCATATTGGCCATGAAATGGTCCTAAAATTTGGAGGATAGATGTATTACAAACTAGGATAGAATGAAAAACAAATTTCTTGAAAGATTTAAATTAGTTATTGATGTGGGTACATTCAATTTTTAAAAAATCCAAAAGAGACAACGAGAATCCATAAGATAATTTGTTGAATGATTCAATGTATCTCTAAATAAGATTTTGGTGCAGGAGCACCTACACCTTACCTTCACAACTAGAGCATTAGATGTATCTAGGAAGGTTACAAAGTGGTTTTGTAACTGCTTATTTTCTTTAATAAGGTCTATGGAGACCATTTGGTGTCTCATTGATTATTTTTTGTAGACAAGGTCACATTTGTGAAGTAATTGTCAATGAAGACTGTTACCAATTTTTCACTACAACTCAATTGGTGGAGCTGATTAAATATTGTTATATTTGAAAGTGAAGGTACAGTTATTTCTGCATGTGCTTAAGTGTTGTTTGCATAGTATTTAACAAGTATCAAGTACCAGTTTTGTAAGTGTTTTGAGAAAGTTGAGTTTCAGAAGTGTTGCTCAAATATTTTACAGACCAAATGGACTACAGAATTGAATATACAGATGATTAAGCATAACAAATTGCTTTCATTTATTTCATGAGGTTATTCACATTACATGTTTCATTTGATTGCAATAATACAAATAATGGTACAACTTTTCATTTCAATGCATTTCTTTCAGAATGGAAATGAAAGAAGGAATTAAAAGATCCACACAGGTCATGGTTTTAGCTAGTTCCATTCATTACAAGAAAGGAAATATACAACTGAAAGAGAGAAGCAAATAACATGGGACATATCCGTCATTGCCTAAGTTGATCTTCGGTTGATGCCTCGTAGCTTGCTCCATTCCGCTTCCACTCCTGACTGTACCTACAAAAGATTGAGAAAGGTGTTAATTAAGAGCTTAGGATATGAACTATACTACATGCCCTGCTAACAGAAATATATTTCAATCTTTGGAATGCCTAGAATCAACTAAAGAAAAGAACAGAAACATGAGCTGGAATGGGAAACATCATCATCATATATTATTTTTTTTATTGCTAACATTGTGTGCTTCATATGCAGGTATAGGAAAAGTCATGTAGTTGATTATCTTATGATGACCAAGCATGTGGTGAAAAACGGGCTCCCACAAGGGTAGAGCTCGGCATGCTACCCCTTAAACATTGCAGATGGGGCTGAGTGGAGGGATGCAATACTTATGTTCATCTAAATTATTCTGAAGGAGTAAAGTAGAGTTTCATTCATCAAATCCATTAATCCTATTGCTCATTCATAGCAATCAACTAATATATTGTTTTGAGAGCTACAGGTGAATAGTAGACTTAATGAATTTAATCAATTCAACTGAGATTTATCAGTGTCATACTTGCAAGTTTAAATGTTGTACTATTTGCATTTGTTTCCATGGGTATTGTTTATTCATCATGTTCATGATATTATGAGAAGTTACAATAGTGTTCATGCTCATGATGGTGATAGTGAACAGGCATACATAATGCCTCATTAACAAGAGCATCGTTCAATAAAGGAAACATGTGATAAGATTCAATTTTTCATTTAAGAGGAGAACAAGTGCATGGAATAGTTTTTATTAAATGGAACATAAAAATGCATGAAGAGTGCCAAGAAGAGGAACAATGATATCATTTGATCAAAACACGGACAGTACAGTCTTTTGTTTGAATGATGAAGAAGCAAATTTTTCAAGTGCAGAATACAATGATCAGGTATGTTAGACACAACTACTTTCATTTTGGCTGATAGTGGAAGGAAATAGTTTAAAAGTGCATTGTTTCAAAGAGTTGTTTTTATCATTCAAAGTATGCTTTCAAAGAAGTACTTGATGAGAATTTGAATAAGGAAAAGACATTTCCAGATTGGACAAAGTTTTAAAAATACAAGCTGAAGCAACATAAGTGAAATGAGAAGTCACAGTAAGGCATGATGGACTGAACAAACAAACAATCTATATGTGCCAATCACAAGAATTTCTATGTGTGGGAGGGTTTTGAAAGGAAAGTGTGTTCCAGATGTTGTCCAAAGGTTTTTTAGTAATACAACGAAGGGGACAATCATATTTATAATTCTGGGTATTAAAGCTTGTTGTTCCGAGGAAAGTATAGAAAGTTGTATGAGTACAAAAAATTTTAAAATGTAAATTTCATGTCATTCATGTATTATGTGAGTTTTGATTCTATAAACAATTGATGGACAAAAAATTCCTTCATGAAATGCAGCAGGGGTTTTGTCCACAGTGCATTTTTCCATAAGAAGTTCAAAACCCATCTGGGTTTGTCCTCATTTGAAGCAGAGTTTAAGAGTTGAGTTCATATAGAAATGGAGATGCCATATATGCATAAGAACTGAAATTAAATGGAGCCAAGACCACATATATATCCATTTTTTAGAAGAGGGGTTTTGAGCTAAAAGTGTAGTTATACTTAAAATCACGAATACCCATTTGAGTATTTTAAATCCAAATGCAAATTTACCCATATTTTTTACTATTTTCTGAATACCCACATGGGGTTTCATTAAAATACAGAAATTGTATAATGGTGGGTCAAGCTCAAGCTCTAGTTTTGGAGAAATACATAATGGATATTATCCTCTCAAAATACAAGCACCCACATGAGGGTTTTGTTCCAGAAATGCAAAATATACAATATAATATCTTGGATCAAGCCCATAAAATGACATAAAACCCATTTTGTGCAAGAGTGGCCGTGGCCAAATGGAGGGGTTTTCAGCTTCAAAGTTTCATTTTGAAATGGAAAACTTTAAGTACGTATGCTAGGCCCCAGAATCTGAAGAGAAACAATTGGAATCACACAAATTGCTAAGTAAAATGCATTTTAGAGTATAAGCATGGCGCAGCCTGTATATGGCCATGAAATTATAAATGGAAAGTGACCTTTTTGCAGAGTTATTAAGATTTCTTAAGCTTCTGTTTTGGAGAAAGAATTCCAAGAAGAATACAAAGGAATGGTAGAGCTTACCACGCGCACCATAGAGGAGTAGGAGGGTTGCGACCAAGCTCTCTATGGGGGCTTGAATATGCAGAGGTTGAGCTCTCACATGGAAGCCAATGGATACATCAACAATGGTGCACATATAAATACAAAGAATGCATCAGAAATTGCATTCGTAGCCGCAGTCTTAAGGCCAAAGGATGACTAAAAAATGAAGCAGAGAGTCTCAAAAAGCCCACAGAAAGCCTAGGAACAGGGTTTACCTTTAAAACCATGGAGGAATCAACAGAAAATAGTGAGCATGGAGGCTTGAATCTCCCTCATCAAGCTGAAACCCTACCTCATACATGGTGGCAGCTCAGAGCCAGTTCCTTCAAAGTCTTCTCTCTCAAAATAAAGCGAAATAAGTGGAATCTCTTAGTTTTGATCTTTAGGGTTTTCCCAACCCTAATTCAACTTAGGGGATAATTTCTTTATTGATATATCTTATGCATAACTCATAGGTCGAACCTTATGGGAGATTTCCATATTTTGATTTTTTCCTAAGTCCTTATGCTTGCTCAATGAAATATTTTTATGGCTTAGGGTTTTAGGGTTTTATGCCAATGATGCCTTAGTAAAAATGATGATGATATATATCTTATGTTTTAATTGATTTTTTGAGAAATTAATTAGAATTATAAGTAAGATTTTGCTTATGAGTTAGGGTTTTATTTTCAGATTGATTTTATAGAAAGCAATTATTGAGAGGATGATATTTATATTTTATGATTTTTTAAGAAAAATCAAATATTGTATTGGAGAAATAAGGTTGTAATTTTTTGTAAAAGATTTTTCTAAATCTTTAATTGCAAAAGTAATCAAATTGTGAGAGTATTAAATCTGCAAATCATTGTAAAGCAAGAATAAAGCAATATCTTATAAATTGCTTTATTTCTTTGTTATTTTTAGTAGATTTATGAGAGATCTTTCTTTTGGTCGGATTTGAGCTTCTTGATGGAGAGATAAGATGTTTTATTTGCTTTTAAAGCAGATTTGACCTATTTTTAGGAGATTTTCAGTATGTACATGCAAAAAATGTGAGTTTTCCACTTTTGTGCCAACTTTTTGGACAGTTTTTGATGCTTTTCCTTGAGCTTTCTTCTTGAGCTCAGATTAGGGTTTTTAAGGTATATCTGGAAGAAAACTTAGTGTTTTCTCAGTTCAAATTATTGTTTCTTGCTCTGGTACACATTTTGAGAGCTTGTAAACTTCTTTGTACTCATATTTTGAGAGTTTTCACTCCTTCATTCAATAAAAGTAGCATTCCTATCTCCAATTTTTGTCTCTATTTGCAGTCTTAGTATGATGTCTACATTGTGATTCTATTTACAGATTATTTTCATGTCCTATTATTGCAGATCATTGATATAAAAAGTTCATTTAATGCAGGTTGCATGATGTGTTTAAGTCTAAACCTTCATGCAAATCAATTTTGTACTGGTGTTCATGAGAGGTTGTGAATTCATTGTTCTTTTTTTGAGGACTGTTTGTGGGTAGAATATCAAAATCATTATTAAATTTGAGATCATATTAGATAGGTTTTACATTTCAGTCATATTCTCTATCTCTTTTCCCAAAAGATAACTTAGAATAGGATCCATCATTCGGAGAACCAACTCACTCTAGAGATTCTCTTTTCACATAGATCACCCACATCTGAAAATATTTTCCATGTTTCAATAGATAGTTTGATTTTTTGCAAATCTGACAAAGGGTGCATATCTGATTGATAACAAAGACAAAGAGGGGTCTATGTAGGTTCAGGGGTTTTTTTTGTGTAGTAGGTCATTTTTTAGAATTTCATAAGGTCTAAATAGACCATCATAGGTCTTTTCAATGTATTTAAGTGTTTTGGAGGATCAAAAGGTATAAACACTTCAATGTAAGGAAGTATGTGTTAATAAAACTTGTAAAAGGTGTGTTTATGTTCCCAACGGTCATTAAGGATTTAAAAATAAGTTGTAAAGTTGGTTGGTCATTGGTTGGGCTTGAAGAATCCTTTAAATGGCTTGAATTCATCGATTGTAATGTTGTTTGTTGAAGGAGAGGACTGGAAAATAAGAATTCTCTATTTTTTAATAATTTTCTGAGTTTCATTACTTTGTGCAAATCTGTATGGGCATGTACAATCAGTTCCTGATATGAAATCTCTTCCATTATTTGAATATTTGTCTTAGCATTGTTTTGTGACAATTTTGAAGGAATTTAGTGGTGATTTGTGTTAGAAAACTTTGTTTTCCTGTGACTAGCCGGAATACCCTATTTTGAGGGTTCTGTGATCAAAACATGAATTAAGGGGCCCTTACACCTTCTGTGGCTACTGTAACTCATTTAAGGGGCCCTATGGACTTTAATTAGATATTAGGATACATGATTAGAATGATTAGAAAGAAATAAGACTAATAAACCTGTTGTTCCTGTGAGTTTTGGTCTAGAAAATGCATGTGATTGAGGGCTTTAGCTTAGGGTTCGGTAGAATCTATATCCAGGAGTTTTTTTTTTTTTTGAACTTTTAAGCATGTACAGGGCTAATGTATAGTGTTCAAGTTGGTTTTAAGGTTTGGGAGGTTGTGGAAGTGCCATATTCAATAAACCCTCACGAATAGTACATAAAATAAGGGTTTTTAGGTTTAGCATGAGATTTTCCATACCAGAGGAATATAATTGTGGTTTTGGAGGTTTTGGGACATAATAAATGCTTCCCCAAGGTTTTGTGGGCCTGTGATCAGTTTAAAGACATGTTGCTTTGTAAATTAGGCCCAATCAACCTAATTAGGTCAACCTAGAAAGGGTAGTTTTGGGGAATCGGTCTAAAGGACTTGTATCTAACTTTGTAATATGTGTTGCAACACTGTAATGGGTGTCTAAACCCATCAATATTTTTTTCTATTTTTTTGGATAACATTTGAGTTATTGGGAAAAAACTGAGTTTCCACTACTACTAGGGTTCAAGGGGTGAAAGTGTGAAATCATGCTTCTATTGATTGTCAAGCTTTGAGGGTTGTTTGGATTGTTCAAATAGGTAATTTTAATCTTGTTAGATTCCTCTTAAAGGTAGGTGGTCATATTGATTGAGTTGAGCCTCCCAAGTCTGTATCAAAGTGGTATTAGAGCTTCAGGGAAAGGATCCCTTATTGGTAATTTGATTGGTTTTTGCAGGCTTGAAGGAAGTTGATTGGAGTAAATTCCTCCTAAGAATGTTGGTGCTGCTAGGGAGTTGCAATATTTGAAGGAGAAGCATGCTAACCTTCTAGAATCTCACAATGCAGTGTTGGCAAGGCTTGCATCCTTGGAGACAAAGAAAAGGAGAGATGTTGAGGAATAGAGTGAAACAAAAGAAGATGAAGACTATGAAGATGTTGATGAAGACCTAGATCCTGAAGATCAAAGGATGGTAAAGCTTCTCAAGGCAGTAAAAGGTGGTACTCATAAGGTAAAGGTTGATCTTCCTGTTTATGGTGGTAATATTAATGAAGAGGAATTACTTGATTCGATAGCTTCTATGGATGAATATTTTGAAAGTGGGGATGTTCTAGAAGAACAAATGGTGAAGGTTACAAATACAAAGCTAAAAGGACACGCTCTTCTTTGGTGGGATTATGAATAAACAAAGAGGAGAAAACAATGAAAATCAAGAATCACTTCTTAGGACAAAATGGTACAAAAGTTGAAGGGTAAGTTTCTTCTGAAAGACCATGAAGTTCAATTCTATAAAAGGTTACAAGGTTTGAAATAGAAAGACTTATATTTCAAAGCATACGCAAATGAGTTTTACAAGATAAGCATAAGATCTAGGAAGGATGAGGAAGAGGCTGAGAAGGTAGCTAGATAACTGGGTGGTTTAAGGTTTAATATTCAATATAAACTTGTGGTTGCTAACCCCAAATTTGTGGAAGAATGTTTTCAACTAGCAATCAAGGTGGAGGAGAAACTTAAAAGGAGACAAGAGAAGGAAACAAGAGGTAGAGGTGGTACTTCTAGGGGTAGAGGCACCTTTTCAACACAAAACAAATCCAAAGAAGGTCAAGAAGATGTTGGTAAAGGCAAAGAACAAGGGACTAAGTTCAGAGGTGGATGGAGAGGTGGAAGATCCAACCATACAGGAAGAGATTCAAATGAATTTTCAAGAAGATGCTACAGATGTGGTGAGTTTGGTCACCCTGCCTTCAAGTGTCCTGACAAGTTTAGTGTTGCTGCAAGTGGAAGCGAAAGGAAAGGTGATAAAAGAGTTCAATTTGCGCAAGGGGATGAAGAAGAGAGTGTGAGTTCATCAAGCAGACCTGTAGATCCAAAGGTAAGATAAGCACTCATGATAAGAAGAACCTTCTTGCAAGCACAAAATGATCCAGAGGATTTTTTTCAAATTTTGAAGTTCCTCATTTTTCTCTAGAAACATCTTCATCATAAAGTATTTGGAATTCTAACTCAAACGCAACTTGAACGGAGTCAATCGGAGCTACGATGCTCGAGATACACTTAGTAAAACCTTCAGTCAACTCAAAGACCCAAGTTAGAAAAAAGGTCAAAAATCAAAGTTGTCAAAATGGTCAAGACTGGTGTCAATGCAAAGAGCTTGTTGCAAGCTTTCCGACGATGTTCGTTTCATCAAAATTGGAGTTCGTTTGCCTGAGTTACAAGCAGTCAAAGTCGGCCAATCATGTGTGGACATGTGGAAGTCCAGTCAATGCCACATCATCAGTCCAGTCAGTGGACACATCACTCCAAAGTCTTTGACTAGCAAATGAAATTTTGATATGGCATCATCTCACCCCTCCATGTGGCAGGCCATTATTGGCAAAAGGTGGCATATTATTTTTATAAAAATATATATAATAATAAAATATAATAAAAATATATAAAACAAATAAAAAATAATTTAAAAAATGCCACATTCTTTAAAAAAAAATGTGGGCCTTCCTATATTAAAGGATCTCCACCTATCTTAAAGCCCATATTAAAGCCATGAGTTTTGTTTTAAAAACTTTGTGTTATTTTTAAAAGCCTATTTTCAAGGAATCCCTATTTTAAGGGATTTTAAACCCTTTTTTTATTATTGTTACCCCTATTTAAAAGGAATAAACTCCTATAAGATAGCAATGGGATTATTTTCAAGGGGATAAAATTTAAAAGATCTCCTTAAAAATGTATACGTAATCCTGTAAGAGTTATCAAAACAAAATTATATGGATTATTATTTTCCTTTGTAAGCCAAAAATTATAAGGGCCCTTCATTATTTATCTTGAAGAGATTTTATTATGTAACGGGGGGATTTCTTTTGGATTTACATGTAAATTTGTGAGATTGTAAATCAAGTTGTTTTACACCAAATTGGGTAAAATTGGTGTATAAAAAGGGGTAAATGGGTGAGAGTTTGGGAAGTGTTTTTTAGCTAGTTATTTTTGTAAGGGGATTTTGGAGGAAAATCGGTGATGCATTTTTGTAACCAAGTTATTGAACTCAGGAGATAGAGTTTTGAGAAGTGGTGTTTTTTTTTGTAATTCCTTGGTGAAATTCTACTCAAATCTTGTGCTTTTCAGGAGAGTGTTCCTACACACTTTGGAGGAGCTTTTCGAAATTTCTTTATACCAGGGAGGATACATGCCAGAGCTTTGTATCTGAATATTCTGGAGAATTAATCAGATTGGTTCACTCCATTGGAGCGAACCCAGAGATGTAGACATGATTGTGGTGAACTCCATTATCAAATTGTTTGCACTTTCTCTCTTCTTCTCTCTCACATTCTAGTTATCACCTTGATTTTTAAAGCACAATTTCAATAATGTACACTTGTTTTTGATTTTCCATTAAATTGTTTAAGTTAAGCATTCAATTATGCAATTAGTCTAGATCCTAAATCAGATCACAAAAGGAAGAAGATTTGAGCCAAAGAAGGAGCCTATTAAGAACCTCATGCAAATGTAAAGGTAAAGTGTGTCAAGTTGTAATTGATTTTGGTTCTCAAGATAACATGGTGTCTAGGGAGATGATAGATAAGTTGAGTCTAGAAAAGATACCTCATGTAGCACCCTGCAAGGTTTCTTGGGTGAATGATAGTCAAACCGCAGTGGTGAATGAGCAAGATTATGTGGATTTACAGATTGGGGAGTACAAAGATAGAGTTTTATGTAACATATTGCCAATGGATTGTTTCCATCTGCTCTTAGGAAGACCATGGCAATTTGATAGGAGTCTATGTATGATGGTTGGGAAAACACCTACACCATTTGGAAGGATAATCAAAGTTTCAAGCTAACCCCTTTGCAAGGAAAAGAGAAGGACAAAGGAAAAGATAAGGTGGTGATATTTGGCAAAAAGGAACCTATAAATCTTGAGGATGGTAAGAATCACTTGTTTTCTATTTTGGAGTAGAGTTATGATGTTAGAACATCACAATAGACACCTAGAAATGGTGTTAGGATAGTGGAAAGCTTATTCTTTCCAAGGGAAGGAAAATACATCATGCTTAGGCCTGATTTAGGAAAAGTAAATGTTGATAAGTTTGCAGGGCAGTATGGGAAAGAGGGTGGAATGCCTAGAGAAAAAACATCATGGAGAAAAGTGGAATCATGATTGGGACCATTGTCTGTCCTATAAGTGAGTGCAATGCTACCAAGCAAGTGAGATATTCTAGTGTGAGGGTGGATGAGGTTGTTGATGCATGGGAACATGATAATGATAACATGAAAAGTCTGAGAACAGTGACTAAGAAACAAGGTAGGAAAGGAAACACAAATCTGATAACAGAGGCAAAAGGACATAATATGCAAAGGTTCAAACATAGAAATGAACATGGAGGTAAACCAAAGGGGAATACAGATCAAAAGGACACTAATATTTGTTTTTTTGCAAGTGTTTGTAAAGGCATACAATCTGGTTTTGCTCAGAGAACAGGGGGAAGACCACTTTCAAGTCTGAATGCTAAGGTGAATCCAACTCCAATAGGATCCAATGTCAAATATGTTCAAAGTGTAGAGTAGGTTGTAATTCCAACGTGCATCTACTAGGGAAGGATATTTGTGGACTCTTGGAGCCTTTGTGAAGCTTGGAGACAATGGAGACAAGGACCATTCATGAGGCATGAATTCTTTTTACGGGGGGGTGTATGGTGCAGGAGCACCTAGACCTTACCTTCACAAATGGAGCATTAGATGTGTCTAGGAAGGTTACAAAGTGGTTTTTTTGCTTATTTTCATTAATAGGGTCTATGGAGACCATTTGGTGTCTCATTGATTCATTTTTGTAGACAAGGTCACATTTGTGAAGTAATTGTCAATGAAGACAAAGAGGGGTCTAAGTAGGTTCAACATGTTTTTTGTGTAGTAGGTCATGTGTTAGAGTTTCATAAGGTCTAAATAGACCACCATAGGTTTTTTCAATGTATTTAAGTGTTTTGGAGGGTCAAAAGGTATAAACACTTCAATGTAAGGAAGTATGTGTTAATAAAACTTGTAAAAGGTGTGTTTATGTTCCCAACGGTCATTAAGGATTTAAAAATCAGTTGTAAAGTTGGTTGGTCATTTTTTGGGCCTAAATAATCCTTTAAATGGCTTTAATTTATCGATTGTAATGTTGGTTGTTGAAGGAGAGGACTGGAAAATAAGAATTCTCTATTTTTTTTATAATTTTTTAAGTTTCATTACTTTGTGCAAATCTGCACGAGCACGTACAATCAATTCCTGATATGAAATCTCTTCCATGATTTGAATATTTGTCTTAGCATTGTTTTGTGCCAATTTTGAAGGAATTTAGTGGTGATTTGTGCTAGAAAACTATGTTTTCCTGTGACTGGCCGGAATACCCTATTTTGAGGGTTTTGTGATCAAAACATGAATTAAGGGGCCCTTAAACCTTATGTGGATATTTTAACTCATGTAAGGGGACCTATGGAGTCTAATTACATAGTAGGATACATAATTATAATGATTAGTAAGAAATAAGAGTAATAAACTTGTTGTTCCTGTGAGTTTTGGTGTAGAAAATGCATGTGATTGAGGGCTTTAGCCTAGGGTTCGGTAGAATTTGTATGGGAGGTCTTGTTTTTTTGAAATTTTAAGCATGTACAAGGGTAATGTATAGTTTTCAAGTTGGTTTTAATGTCTGGGAGGTTGTGGAAGTGCCATATTAAATAAACCTTCATGAATAGTGCATAAATCAAGGGTTTTTAGGTTTGGCCTAAGATTATCCATACCAGAGGAATCTAATTGTGGTTTTGGAGGTTTGGGAACATAATAAATTATTCCCCAAGGTTTCATGGGTATGTGATCAGTTTAAAGACATGTTGCTTTGTAAATTAGGCCTAATCAACCTAATTAGGTTAGCCTAGAAAGGGTAGTTTTGGGGAATTGGTCCAAAGGACTTGTATCTGACTTTGTAATATGAGTTGCAACACTGTAATGGGTGTCTAAACCCATCAATATTTTTTCTAGTGTTTTGGACAAAATTTGATTTATTGGGAAGAAATTGAGTTTCCACTACTACTAAGGTTCAAGGGGTGAAAGTGTGAAATCATGCTTTTGTTCATTGTCAAGATTTGAGGGTTGTTTGGATTGTTCAAATAGGTCATTTTAATCTTGTTATATGCCTCTTAAAGGTAGGTGGTCAAATTGATTGAGTTGAGCCTCCCACGTCTACATCAAAGTGGTATTTGAGCTTCAGGGAAAGGATCCCTTATTGGTAATTTGATTGGTTTTTGCAGGCTTGAAGGAAGTTGATTGGAGTAAATTCCTCCTAAGAACGTTGGTGCTGCTAGGGAGTTGCAATATTTGAAGGAGAAGCATGCTAACCTTCTAGAATCTCACAATGCAATGTTGGCAAGGCTTGCATCCTTGGAGACAAAGAAAAGGACATATGTTGAGGAAGAGAGTGAAACAGAAGAAGATGAAGACTATGAAGATGTTGATGAAGACCTAGATCCTGAAGATCAAAGGATGGTAAAGCTTCTCAAGGTAGTAAAAGGTGGTACTCATAAGGTAAAGTTTGATCTTCTTGTTTATGGTGGTAATATTAATGAAGAGGAATTACTTGATTGGATAGATTCTATGGATAACTATTTTGAAAGTGAGGATGTTCCAGAAGAACAGATGGTGAAGGTTGCAAAGACAAAGCTAAAAGTGCATGCTCTTCTTTGGCGGGATTATGAACAAATAGAGAGGAGAAAGCAAGGGAAATCGAGAATAACTTCTTGGGACAAGATGGTACAGAAGTTGAAGGGTAAGTTTCTTCTGAAAAACGATGAAGTTCAATTGTATAAAATGTTACAAGGTTTGAAATAGAAAGACTTAGATGTCAAAGCATACACAGATGAATTTTACAAGTTAAGCATAAGATCTAGGAAGGATGAGGAAGAGGCTGAGAAGGTAGCTAGATATCTGGGTGTTTTAAGGTTTAATATTCAAGATGAACTTGTGGTTGCTAACCCCAAATATGTGGAAGAACATTTTCAGCTAGCAATCAGGGTGAAGGAGAAACTTAAAATGAGACAAGAGAAGGCAGCAAGAGTTAGAGGTGGTACTTCGAGGGGCAGAGGCACCTTTTCAACACTAAACAAATCCAAAGAAGGTCAAGAAGATGTTGGTAAACGCAAAGAACAAGTGACTGAGTTTAGAGGTGGATGGAGAGGTAGAAAAGCCAATCATAGAGGAAGAGATTTAAATGAATTTTCAGGAAGATGCTATAGATGTGGTGAGTTTGGTCACCCTGCCTTCAAGTGTCTGACAAGTTTAGTGTTGTTGCAAGTGGAAGTGAAAGGAAAGGTGATAAAAGAGTTCAATTTTTGCAAGGGGATGAAGAAGAGAGTGTGAGTTCATCAAGCATACCTGTAGATCCAAAGGTAGGAGAAGCACTCATGATAAGAAGGACCTTCTTGTAAGAACAAAAGGAAGAATATTTGAGCCAAAGAAGGAGCCTATTAAGAACCTCATGCAAATGTAAAGGTAAAGTGTGTCAAGTTGTAATTGATTTTGGTTCTCAAGATAACATGGTGTCTAGGGAGATGGTAGATAAGTTGAGTCTAGAAAAGATACCTCATGTAGCACCCTACAAGGTTTTTGGGGTGAATGATAGTCAAACCCTAGTGGTGAATGAGCAATCTTATTTGGATTTCCGGATTGGGGAGTACAAAGATAGAGTTTTATGTGACATATTGCCAATGGATTGTTGCCATCTGCTCTTGGGAAGGCCATGGCAATTTGATAGGAAGTCTATGTATGATGGTTGGGTAAACACCTACACCATTTGGAAGGATAATCAAAGTTTCAAGCTAACCCCTTTGCAAGGAAAAGAGAAGGACAAAGGAAAAGCTAAGGTGGTGATCTTTGGCAAAAAGGAACCTATAAAGCTTGAGGATGGTAAGAATCGCTTGTTTTCTATTTTGGAGCAGAGTTATGATGTTAGAACAACTCAAAAGACACCTACAAATGGTGTTAGGATAGTGGAAAGATTATTCTTGCCAAGTGAAGGAAAAGACATAATTCTTAGGCCTGATTTAGGCAAAGTAAATGCCGATAAGTTTGTAGGGTAGTATGGGAAACATGGTGGAATGCCTAGAGAAAACTTCATGGAGCAAAATGGAATCATGATTGGGACCATTGTCTATCCTATAAGTGAGTGAAATGCTACCAATCAAGTGAGATTTACTAGTGTGAGGCTGGATAAGGTTGATGATGCATGGGAACATGATAATGATAGCATGAAAAGTCTGAGAACAGTGAGTAAGAAGCAAGGTAGGCAAGGCAACACAAGTATGATAACATAGGCAAAAGGATAGAATATGCAGAGGTTCAAACATAGAAATGAACATGGAGGTAAACCAAAGGGCAATACACATCAAAAGGACACTAATATTTGTTTTTTTGCAGGTGTTTGTAAAGGCATACAATCTGGTTTTGCTCAGAGAACAAGGGGAATACTACTTTCAGGTCTAAATGCTAAGGTGAATCCAACTCCAATAGGCTCCAATGTCAAATATGTTCAAAGTGTAGAGAAGGTTGTAAGTCCAACGTGCATCTACCAGGGAAGGAGATTTGCGGACTCTTGGAGCCTTTGTGAAGCTTGGAGACAATGGGGACAAGGACCATTCATGAGACATGAATTCTTTTTTAGGGGGGGTGTATGGTGTAGGAGCACCTACACCTTACCTTCATAGTTGGATCATTAGATGTGTCTAGGAAGGTTACAAAGTGGTTTTGTTGCTTATTTTCATTAATAAGGTCTATGGAGACCATTTGGTGTCTCATTGATTCATTTTTGTAGACAAGGTCACATTTGTGAAGTAATTGTCAATGAAGACAAAGAGGGGTCTAAGTAGGTTTAGGGTGTTTCTTGTGTAGTAGTTTATGTGTTAGAATTTCATAAGGTCTAAATAGACCTTCATAGGTGTTTTCAATGTATTTAAGTGTTTTGGAGGGTCAAAAGGTATAAACACTTCAATGTAAGGAAGTATGTGTTAATAAAACTTGTAAAAGGTGTGTTTATGTTCCCAACAGTCATTAAGGATTTAAAAATCAGTTGTAAAGTTGGTTGCTCGTTGGTTGGGCCTGAATAAGCCTTTAAATGGCTTGAATTCATCGATTGTAATGTTGGTTGTTGAAGGAGAGGACTGGAAAATAAGAATTCTCTATTTTTTAATAATTTTTTGAGTTTCATTACTTTGTGCAGATCTGTACAAGCACGTACAATCAGTTCCTGATATGAAATCTCTTCCATGATTTGAAGATTTGTCTTAGCATTTTTTTGTGCCAATTTTGAAGGAATTTAGAGGTGATTTGTGTTAGAAAACGCTTTTTTCCTGTGACTGGCTAGAATACCCTGTTTTGAGGGTTTTGTGATCAAAACATGAATTAAGGGGCCCTTACACCTTCTGTGGCTACTGTAACTTGTGTAAGGGAACTATGGAGTCTAATTAGAAAGAAATAAGAGTAATAAACCTATTGTTCCTGTGAGTTTTGGTGTAGTTCAAGGGTATGTGCAGGATGATCATGGAAAAGACAAGCCCTTAAGTGGCGAAAAATTCAGAAAAATTAGAGTTAGGCAATTTGACATAAAAATTTGAATAAGTTATCTATATTATTTCAAAAATATGTAAGAATTGATTTTTTAGCAAATTGAATGTAGTTTCTAAACTACTTGGTTTATTTAGAAAATAAATAAATCTATTTGGTGAAAATTGAAATTTCAATGTAGTAGTACTTAAATTTGAGGAAAAAAATAAGTAGGTGTCTGTCTGACCACCCTAACCACAATAAAATGATAATATTTTTTTATAATATTTTAGATATAAGTAGAGGACTCATGTATGGATGTGATGCATATTTTTTTGTAAATATTTTCCAATTAAATAATTAATTATGAATTTTTATTACAACTTTTAAAAAATATAAAAACTCGTATGTCTAACCACCTTAACTTGGTCAAAACTTCATGAAATTTTTTTTAATCCTATAGTATGCAAAACATAGAATGTGATGCATGTTTCGGATTCAAAAAATGTGATACCATTTGAAAGCTATAGATGTTTTTCATCAGCCTATCAATTAGGACTTTAGTCGTATTTAAATAGAAAATAAATAATTATTATTTATTAAATTCAAAGTAAAGAATAATTTATATTGGTGGAAAGTTGAGAATATCCTTTAAAAACCCTTTTTGTTTCATCAATTTTGGGTAAAAAAAAAGTCGTCAGCCACATACCCTACACATACCCATCATACCGCCACTTTTTGGCCGATCATGATCCTGCACATACCCAAAAAATGCATGTGATTGAGGGCTTTATCCTAGGGTTCGGTAGAATTTGTATGGGAGGTCCTTTTTTTGAACTTTTAAGCATGTACAGGGCTAATGTACAGTGTTCAAGTTGGTTTTAAGGTCTGGGAGGTTGTGGAAGTGCCATATTCAATAAACCCTCATGAATAGTGCATAAAATAAGGGTTTTCAGGTTTGCCTGAGATTGTCCGTACCAAAGGAATCTAATTGTGGTTTTGGAGGTTTGGGAACATAATAAATGTTTCCCCAAGGTTTCATGGGCCTGTGATTAGTTTAAAGACATGTTGCTTTGTAAATTAGGCCTAATCAGCTTAATTAGGTCAACCTAGAAAGGGTGTTTTTGGGGAATTGGTCCAAAAGGCTTGTATCTAAATTTTTAATATGTGTTGCAACACTGTAATGGGTTTCTAAACCCATCAAGATTTTTTCTAGTGTTTTGGAGAACATTTGAGTTATTGGGCAAAAACTGAGTTTCCACTACTACTAGGGTTCAAGGGGTGAAAGTGTGAAATCATGCTTCTATTGATTGTAAAGCTTTGAGGGTTGTTTGGATTGTTCAAATAGGTCATTTTAATCTTGTTAGATGCCTCTTAAAGGAAGGTGGTCAGATTTATTAAGTTGAGCCTCCCAGTTCTGCATCAGATTCATCACATTGATCAACCTAAACAAGATAACCAACTTTATACCTTCATTATTGTATTACATCTTGAAGTCAAATTTTATCTAAAATAAAGAAAGGTACATAATGTTATGCTCCTAACCCTATAGTGTGTGTTGATTTATGAGTAGTCAGCTTGTGGCTACCTTAAGTATTAATAAGTTACATAATAATTATTATAATGATATATAGGTATTTAGGCCATCCTAAGGGTTATAATTAAGTATCTAGATCAACTTGGGTGGCATCCAAGGCATAAGTGGGTATATGCAAAAATATGTGACACAAAAAAGATGCCAGTTTCTTTTTTATGCTTGAAATGAGCATTTGGTGAATGCCAAATTTGACGCTCGCCAAATGGTTTGGATGACCAAGCCTGAGTCTTTGTCATTCGAAACCAAATTCAGTGCTCTCCAAATGTGAATGATGTTATAAAAATTAAAAAACCAAACTTTCTTGTCATTTTTTTGCTCTTCAACCCACGACCTGCATATTTTCTACTCCTCAACCTGCACTCATAAAAATACATTGCCATTTTTCACCTTGAGTTTGTGAAATTTTCATCAAGATTTTGTTAAGATGTTGAGGAGGTCAAAGAGGTATCTCTACTTTTTTAGTTTCAAATTTTGATTAAATTGTAGATTGAATTAGGTTTTTTAAAAAAATTGTATTAATTTCTAGGAAATCATATTCCACCCCCAAATATTGAAAATCCTCCATCACCTCATAATGAAGACCCTCTTGAACAAGAACCACAACAAGAACCTCCATCAATTCCTACAAATCCCCCAGGAACACAAGAAAACATACTAGGGAAAATAGAAGACAATAAAAAATAGCTTGAGGAATTGATTACAAGGCTAAAAGATCCTGCTGCAAAAAATCCTCATAGGACAAGCCTTGTTGATCACTATAATCTATTGTGTCTCATGTAGGATCAATGAGTGCACAAGTTAATTTTTGGTCCAATAAGAGGGAAGAACAAAAACAATTTTATGCAAACAAACTATCCTATGAGCAAGTAAAGAAAAGGAAAATTAACAAATTCGACTTGTGTGCCCTCTTCACCAACCCACGAACCAATCAACCCTTAGCAATTGGATATAGGGGGTTCCTTATCCATAGGTGCCACCACAAAGGGATAAAGAATAATTTTTGGGCTAGGTGGTGGATGGTTTTTGACCAGCCTCCATGCAATAATTATCAGGTACCACAATACTTTTTGAGGAAACTCTATTATGAGTTTGTCCTCAATGTGATTCCAAACTATTTTGACTTTCTAGATTTTCACGGTAGAGGTAGGGGCTCCTGGCATGACAGAGTGGGGGAACAATGTAACTGAAACCTGGCACTAAGATCCTTGGGTAGACCTATGGTGGAGCATGTGATTGTTCCTTCTGTTGTGAAGGACAATGTCGAGGTGGACACTTTAGACTCCATTAGCTTGCTCACTCAGAGCCTACAAGGCCTCTAGTTTAGGGTGATGTGGGTGTCTTCTACGCCTCGAGTTCTAGTCCTTTTGTCAATATTGCGACACTTTTTGCACTTATGATCCTGAGAGTAGTCAGGATGCAGCTACATATGATACATCAACTACAAAGGGGATGGTTATGACAAAATATTTTTTGAATGAAACATTCAGCATCGATGCTCTGATAAATGTCAGCAATTTCATTTAATTTTGTTTATATTAAATTTTATTCTAAAATGTAAGAATAACTAAATTAGTAGAATGATTATGATGAAATTTTGGGTTAGAGTGTTCATGCTACTTGCAACATTCCCTCAACCCCCTATTTCATGACATCGTCAAGTCCACGTGTATGTAACCAATAAATAAATATAATTATTGCATGTGAATAGTTGAACCTTATATGAATGGTTTTCCCATAACTCACTTTGGATGGCAAATAGTTTGATGGTGGACCTTTGACATAAACACTTCGTAGTAGTCATCGTTGATGAACTTTCACCCAAGCAACCTTTATTCATTAATGGTTTTGTAAAAAAATGTTAGGTAGTTTTATTAATTTAACAACATTTATTGTTTCATTTTCAGATGATGACATCAGATACTCCTCCTAATGTTCATTCCACGTTAAACCATGGTGTTGCTACAACAAAAGAAATTTCTTCTCCATTGACAGAGGTATGAGACAAATTAGTAAATTTTACATTATATTTGTTCTTTTATCGATCGATTATTGAAAAAGTTAATAATACTCGTATGTAGTTTAATTATTATCTTGATGATTTCTACAGCGGCTTATGACTCTAGAACGTTTTGAGACCCTACTTAGCATTTCATTCTGGGAACACCACCTACAAAAAGCAAAAGAAAAATTTCAATCTCTCTATGAGACGAATGATTTGAATCCACTTAGGGAACTGTATGATGTAGAACACAGGTTAGTAGAGCAACACAATGAGCGCAATGATCACATCCTGGAGATTGTGTCTGTCGTGCATTCTTATAGAGCTGATAAAATCTAAGCACGAATGCATTCCCTTGTTGTGGATGAACATCTTGATTATTTGTATGTGGTAAGTCATTATTCTATTATATATCATTCTATAATTCAATTTCAATATATTATTTTTTATAATTTTTATTGTATTAGATGGACGTCCAGAGAATCCTAGAGAGGAGGACGAGTGAGCACACTAGAAAGACACCAGCATCATATGCATCTCCATCTAGTCAACAATAAAAGGTAGATTGTGATTTATTTCCTTCCCCTAGTGGGAAATGTCTACATTAGGGTCCTTTGTTGCATGCCTATGTGGTATTTTTTAACATATATTTTGTAGTATGGATATGTGACATTTTATGTCCATGTGGATTTTTTGCAAGCTTATATGACTTTATTGGATATATTTTACTTTAACATATAACATTGTATGGCCTTATTTATTTTTGGTTAATGCAAGTCTTTTTTACCATTATTATCCATATTTGCACTACAAATGATTAATTGAATAAATGAATAATTACACAAAGTTCATTGTTAGTAACCATAAAATTGTTACAAATATCCTATGCCTCTTTAAGGGGGAAACCCCCTTTACTTTAAACAATATTGGTAGCACAAGCATGTGAGTTTTGAATTCTTTGTCAAATATATTATGGATGAATTTGAGATAACAAGCATTTGGTAACAATGAAACTAAACATTATTATAATGCAACCATAAAAGATATATTATTGGGTCTAATTAACTATATCACATGTGTAGAGATCACATTGTCATCCTAACTACATCATACTTTTATATTTATTCTTACTTTAGGCACATCATGCTCTATATCACTATACGTCAAGCTTCCATTGCCACATCTTTACATTTTAGAGTGACATACTCTAAACCAAGCTTTATCCTTACAGTACGTGGCATAATGCACTTCCCCACCTAGGGAACTCATCTTTTAATATTTGTAGACATGAAAAATGTATTGATTGATCCTATACACCTGATCCTGATTTTACTAACATTGTTTCGTACTGAATCATCTCCTTTGCTAATCATTTAATTAAATAATTTTCATTTGATTAAATTCATCACATTCCATCTCTTAATTAAATAGATCAATTTTATCTGACTAAGTCATCTTTTCCTTTTTAATTAAATAATTCATTTTATTTAATTAATCTCTAAAGTCTTTCTATTAAATTAAATAAATTAATCTTTATTTGATTTAATCTAACATCATCCCTTTTAATTAAATAAATCAAACTTTATTTAATTAAGTCTATTAATCATTTTCCTCTTAGCTTGATTTAAATTAATCCAAAAATCTAAATCAAATGGTGAAATCAACTAATCTCCCTCTTAATTAATCAAATCATGATTAATTATGCTAATATTCATCACTCCAATCCTCTATATCTCTAAAGTCTTTCTATTAAATTAAATAAATTAATCTTTATTTGATTTAATCTAACATCATCCCTTTTAATTAAATAAATCAAACTTTATTTAATTAAGTCTATTAATCATTTTCCTCTTAGCTTGATTTAAATTAATCCAAAAATCTAAATCAAATGGTGAAATCAACTAATCTCCCTCTTGAATAATCAAATCATGATTAATTATGCTAATATTCATCACTCCAATCCTCTATATTTTTCAACTTGCTCATGAAAATCATTTTGATCGATTTATTAAATCTCTATTTACTTTCAAAAAGGCATCAAAGAGGGAATATTCTTCAAATTCAAAAAATCCCTCCAAAAGGGTTTGTACATCCAACAAGGCATTTAAGTTTCTTACATGTCATTTTCCTTGAGCCAAGTGGCATTAACTTCATTTTCTTCTCCCTCCAACTTGTCATTTCATCAATTTTGAAATTCCACCTAATTGCATTTAATTGCACAATGACCAAAATGTGCTCCACCTTTGTCCACTCACATGTTGACAAGTGGCTTTATGCTATTGGTTGGTCTTTTATCCCATATTCATCCATTTTTCCTCATCCTCCATCTTTCTCATCTATAAATAAGAGGCTCTCATTTGGATTTTGGATCCACAACTTTATGCAAAGTCATTATCTTGAGATTTTGAATTTGCTCACCCATTGTTCATCCATTTTCATCAAGTTTTATAGTTTTATAGCTAGGTTATTGCAGGAATTCCACTAAGGAGCATCAAATCTTCATCAATCATCATTCAAGCTTGCAAGGAATTGGGAAAGGGCCATTTTCCACATCAAAATGGCACCAATTCCCCCATGGGATTAAGAGTTTGATCATTTAAATAGGATTTAATAGCTTTTTCATTGTGTTCTTCATATTATTTCTTATTTTTATGTTTCAAATGAATTTCATGGGGAATGATGTTTCTAACTTGCATTTGGGATTAATTGTGTGTTTTTTCTTTGTATTTGTGCAGGTCTAGGATCACCATTCACATTTTGGCGCTAGAAGGAGGGTGAACTTGAAGAATCTAACACATTTTTTTTTAGAAATTCCATGGTTTTTTTAAATTTTTGTGTCTACAGGAAAACAACATTGTTGATAGAAGAACTATGACGCTATCAGTCTAGTAGCGCCATTTAACACCACTATCAAACTCCAAACCGCAATGTTGGCTTCTTCCTGCCTAGAAATTTGAATTCCAAATAGCGATGTTTTTGTTGACCGGGCGTTCAAACTCCAAACTTCGTCGTTGTCTAAAATAGCGTCGCAATCATGTTCACTGGATTTTTCATAGACCGTCACTATCAGTCTCAATGGCTCCATACAGTGCCCCTGACTCCTCTAAATTGTACTGCTGGAGTTGGGTAAAGGGCAGTTTTCAAATTAATTTCAACATGTGCTTTTTCATTTTGATTTCTTTTGACTACTAACTGGTTTTTGGCCTCTATTTCTGTAGTTTTAACCAGTTTTTGTAGGTTGGCTTGATCAAAAGTGAAGGGAGGAAATGAAGACAAAGACTTCTCTATGGCATCATCATCTCATTGCATCAAGTGTTTTTAAACACTTTGGGGGAGAAACTATAATCCCTTTTCTAAGGATTTTCTATCTTTCAAGCTTTAGGGCTCACTAATTTTTGTTTGGGCTTAAAAAGAACAAAACAAAGGGATTAAAAAGAACCTTAGGAAACTTACTAGATTTTGTTTTGGACTTAACAATTGAACAAGAAACTCTCATATTTCCTTTTGGTGCTTAAAAAGAATCCAATTCTTTCTTTGAAGGATTAAAATGAACATGTTCCTTTATGTTTTGTAATCTCTTATCCAAAGTAATATCATTTAAAAGACATATGCGCTTCTCTCATGCCTCATGGCGATCTTGAGAATTGAAAGGCTTTTCATGATATTAAGTTGTATAAGTGATTTCCTCCACACTTCAATTTGGATTCTTAAAACTGAACAAAATCTTGCGAGTGTGAGTGGAGTATATCACGTGTGTTCTCTCTTTGTTTCTCAACAAAGATTAATCGAACTACGGATGTGCTTGCTCACTTTTGTTTATCCTTAGAGGGTTTGTCTGGTGGGAAAAAATAATCACCCCAGGGAACGGCCCAACCAGAACACGCTAAAGCCAAGTGACTTCCACCCGGTATATAAGTGTGGGTACTTGAGGAAATTTCAAGTATTACGAGGATTGTTCTGACAAGAAAAGGGAATCAATGGTCTCTTTTCGTATGGATGATCCCCCACAAACGGAATGACTATACTAGAACCTTTTGTTTAGAGGCACAAAATCCTTATCTATTTGTTGGTGCAAGAGGTCAGACCTCTGAAGCCACCCCACATTTTTTTGGTTCTTCATAGAGATGAGAAGTACGCATGGGTACTAAAGCTTGGATGACCCATAGAAGTGAGTGTCGTGGAGGGGAGCCAATGTGGTCAAGTTTTTAATCATCCGCCAATAATAAGTGCAGCTGGATTTATCCAAGTGGGGATTCAACAAATATTGCCTCTTATCCATAGGTTTTTGCATGTTCTTGGAATCAAAACACTTTGCTTGGATCTTAAACATTGGGAAACAAACATTCAAACATGATCAAATTTCAAACCCTTTAGAGGAAGCAAATACCTTTGACAAGGTTCAAGTGTTATTGATTATCCTAGGGATTTCATCCTTAGAGGCTTCTAAGCATTTGAATTTACATCTTAATTTGCTCTCACTAAAGTCAACAATAGGTAACTTTTGCCTTAATTTCCTTGATTTCCACATAATGGACTTTGTGGGATGAGAAGAAATTAGGACATTAGACATTTAGTTTGAAAAACTAATCAAGAACTTGTTTGCGGTAAAAGGAACTCATTAAGCAAAGATAAGAAACAATTGAACCCCACACATGTGCCCTTTCAAATGATTTTCCAAAAGATCAAAATCTGAAAACCAAAGACCAAAGATCTTAGTCAAAAAGCTCACAAGAAAAGGTTGTCTATGCTTTACGAATTTAGAGAAATATTGCCCTTCATCTTTTACAAACGTGCATCAAGGAACAATCCAAATTTGTATTCATTTTACTATTGTCAAAATCCAAGTCTTTTTTAAAGGTTTGAGTATCTCACATAGGAAGTATTAGCATGTTCTTCAACACCTTGGTCTAGTAAAGAAAGTCTCTCTAAATCTTTAGGATCAAAATCAAAATACCTTCACCCATCTCCAAACATCAAAATCAAAAGATCACCTCACAAACAACTCTTGGAAATCTTGAAAAAATCCTTTATGCTAAACTTTGGGCAAATCCTTGAATCAAATCAAAATCATCTTGTTTGACTAGGTGTGTGTAGATGAATCCTTCTTCATACACTTAGCCAAATTGTCATCTTGTGGACAAGTTTACTCTAGGACAATATCCAACCTCTTAGAGTTTATGAGTTCATTATCTAAACCAAATCCAATCAAAATAAAAATCAAATCAAATCAATCCTAAATCAAAATCCTAAATCAAATCAAACATGAAAACCAAATTCCCAAAGTTTAGTATCCTCTTCAAGGTTTCCTAAGAGTTCCAATCATTCACCAATCATCCATCTTTAATTATCTCATCACGATCTTTGATCCTCAAATATCTTAGACTTTCTTTTTGTACCTAAAGTTTAGATCAATCTAGGGAATTAAAGGTTCACCTCCCATTCCTGAAAATTGATCCTTATTTTATGGTTCAAACTAGATCTCAACACAAGAAGAACATGGAAACAAACAAAGAAACATCCACTTCAAGTGACTTGAGTCAAACCACTTCCAAAATCAATCCCATTGGATCTAGCAATCCCACGCTAAATCTTCCTCCACTTCTACAAGATTCTCAAGAGGAAGGTCAAGTAGAAGACATCACCAACAATGTCTTAGGGATGACACAAGATGAAATTATTGAAATGGTCCAAAATCCTAAAAGTCACAAAATTGTCAATACCATGATGAAGCTCAATCCCTCACAATACATGCTAGAATTGGCTAAAGAAGGGGCTAAACTCCCTTCCGACTATGATGTGAGCACTCTTGTGGAAAAGCCTCCTGGGATTATGCCCCCAATTTCATCCACACCCCCAATATCATCCACACCTCCATTTCAAAGCATCACTCAAACCATCCCTCAAATCACAACATCCATCGCTCCAACTCAACCAATTTTCAACAAGGGGAGCACATTGCTTTAGGCACTACAGACACACCCCCTTGTGAAAAACCAAGATTTGGACGCAAACACCATCTGCTAAACCCATATGTTCTACTTACCTTTCAAGACCCCAATGACCCATCATCATCTTTTCACGCAACACCGGCATATCCCCTCAACACACAAACCTCTCTCCCTATGACTTCGCAAGGAGAAGGTGGGCCATTTGGACAAGGGGGCATCTTTGACCCCTCATTGTCATCATTTCCACAAGGGAACACACCACCCATTTTTCCACCACTTCCACATTTGCAATTAACATCCACACCACCTCTCAATTTAGGGTTACCTCTCTTACCACCACTCAACCAAAATCAAAGCAACCCCCCAATCATAAATCAAAACATCGTACCAAATCCTTTGATCTTTCCATTGATATCACAACAATAGATGGAAACCATCCAAGCAACCCAAGAAATCACTGCACCATCCATAAACATGGTCTCTCAAGGACCAAGCATATCAATCACACCATCCACCACACAAATCCCCACTGTCAATAGAACGACACCTCTCATCACAACAACAAACACCATTCCAAATCTACCACCACCATCGCCACCAAGAACAAATTTGGCCAACCAATATAGCATCACATTGCAAGCAGCTCAATAAGCCTATCAAAAGGCACTTCAGCAATTTCAAGCGCAACAGGCATAAAACATGCAAGCTGCTCAGCAAGCGCAAGCCACTCAAGGGGATCAAGCCGCACAACAAGCGCAACTAGCACAACAAGTTGCTCAAGCTCAATCCTTGTTGCAACAACAGAAAGCTGCCCAAGCTTACCAAGTTGTGCAAGTAGCTTAAGTTGCTCAAGCTGCATAGGCTACACAAGCCGCACAAGCTACACAGGTTGCACAAGCTACCGAACAGGTACAAGCCCAATACCAAGCTCAGCAAGTGCAAGCGCAAGCTTAATACCAAGCACAACTACAAGCAGCCCAACAACAAGCATATCAGCAAGCCCTACAACAGTACCAAGCATAGTAAGAAGCAGTCCAATTACTAGCCCAACAAGCATTATTGGCACAACAATAGCAAGATCAACAACAAGCATTGTTGGCACAACAACAGCAATACTAACAACAAGCATTGTTGGAATAGCAATAGCAAGACCAACAACAAGCATTGTTGGCACAACAACAACAAGACCAACAACAAGCATTGTTGGTGCAATAGCAAATGCAGGCATATCAACAAGCCTTGATCGCACAGCAGAGCTTGCAACAAACTCCCACCAACATACCCAACACTCCACCCATCACTCAACAACCTCGACCACTTCAAAACACATTCACTCCATCTCCTGATCCTCAAGATGATGTGATGACACAAATCAAGTTGCTCTCAAAAAAGTGTTTGATCTCCAATTAGGGAAAACAAAAAAAACACCAAGCAACTTGTGCCCCTATCCTTTCAATAGGAGCCTTGCAATGGTACCATTCCCAAAGGGGTTTGAAATCCCTAAATTCGACAAATATCGTGGGATAGGAAACCCTAAAGATCACATCAGGGAATTCCAAGTACATTGCATGGAGGTCGCATATGACGATACATATCTGATGCAGCTATTCCCTTGAAGTTTGGTTGGTCCTACCATGGAGTGGTTCTCTCGCCTTCCTCCTAGTATCAAAAAGTTCCAAGAGATTGTAGATGCATTCATAAAGAACTATGCATTCAATATGGGTATGGATGTTAGTTTAGAGGAACTATCGGCTCTTAAACAAGCTAAGGGGAAATCATTCGCTTCCTTCTTGCAACGATGGTGATCCAAGGCCAACAAGAGAAAATGGGCCATGCTAGAAGAACAAAAAGTTTGCACCATCATTGCTAATCTTGAGAAAACCTTGGATTTTCATCTTAAGGTGCAAGGTATCACCACATACAACCATTTGATCCCCAAGGCACTCAACATCCAATGAGCCCTTATCACACAAGGGGGGACACCCACATATCCAAAACATCAAGACAACCACCCTTCCACCAGCTATAACAAAAAACTTTGCACGTGGGCAAAGAATAGAAATGTCACTAATGATGGTGTGGTGGATGCCAAGGTCATAATCAGTGCTCCAAAACAAAACACCCAAACATACCAACAACCGCAAGGAAACAATCAAAACAATACACAAGCCAACACAGTATCACAACAACCACCAAATAATCAAGTCAACAACCTGAATAATCAAGGGGGACCACCCCCATGAAACAAAAATCCCCCCAAGAGAAAGTACACTACCCTTGGGAAACCAATTGAATCGGTCATGAAGAAAATAATAAACGAAAATCTCATCAAAATTCCCACTTATGAGAACTATCAAGAACCCCAAGTGAAACCACCATGGTACAATGAAAACCACCTTTGTGATTTTCACAAAATCAAGGGGCACACAATAGCTAGTTGCATGAGGTTGAAAAATCTAATCCAAGACCTCATCGATGACAAGGACATAAACGTTGAACAACCATCTAGAAATCAAGACCTAAAAATATACATCAATTTGATGTCGGATCATAACAAAGGGAACAACCATGGAAATACCAAGTATGTCAATGTGAACCATGTGTATGACCATGTTGTTGCATCCCTAGATGAAATGGTCATTGTTGTTAACATCAAGGGAGCCAAAGCTGATTGTGGAATCACCACATGCGGCAACAAAGTTACCATTGCTGGACCGTCACAACCAACTAGGGCACCCACTTCTACTCTGAAATCCATTCCTAATGGCTACAATGTCCTAGACCAACTGAAAAGAACCCCCGCTTAGATCTCCATCATGGAGTTGCTGAAGATATCGCCAGCACATAGAAAAATCCTACAGGAAGCATTGGCTTCATCCACCGTCTTCGCGGATCTAGATGTTGACCAGTCCTAGGCTATGGTCAGAAATATCACCACTCCAAGTCTCCTAACATTCTCTAATCAAGACTTCCCCTCCCAACTATCTCACAATCGCGCACTCCACCTTGAAGTCTTGTTTCATAAAAATAAAGTCAAAAGGGTCTTGGTGGATGGGGTTGCAGGTCTAAACATGTGTTCCCTCAAACTAATAAAGAATCTGGGATTCTTAGAAGATTCCATTGAAAAGGGTAAGGGCATCACAATCAGAGCATATGATGATCAAGAAAGAGTGTCTCAAGGCACTATCTAGCTCCCTATTCAAGTAGGGCCAACCATTATGGAAACAACATGCCAAGTCCTTGACCTTGATTTTCCTTATAACATTCTCCTAGGGAGTCCATGGATCCATGGGATTCAAGCAGTCGCATCAACCTTCCATCAGTGCATCAAATTCCCATATCAAAATCAAGAGGTCATGATTCATGGTGATCCTAAGCCCTTTGCCTACTGCAAAATCCTGGAAGCAAAATACTATAAAATCCCCCAAGTCCCAAAAAATGATGAAGGCCCTACCACTCTGTATATAGACCCAGCTACATTAGCCTCCACTTCTAAGACAAAGACACCTGCCATCCCTAATATATTTGAATTCAAGGTCATTATCCAAGACAACGAGTTTGGGGATTATAGAATAAAGAAAATTTATTTCATCATAGGAGAGTTACCTTAATCTCCTAGGGCTCATGGGCAACCCCAACCAGCTGAAACATCATCCCAAACTTTCAAAGGAGACCCTTCTAGATTCAGAAGTTGGGGGATCTAAGTCAGGAAATAGTAGATGAAAAAGACATGTCAAGTTTGTTATACCAAGATGAAAGGCTCGTGCCTAATCTTCCCATGGATGAGAGCAACAAAGGATTACAAATGATGTTAGGTATGGGCTATAACAGAAACAAGAAATTTGCACAGAATCACAATGGGATTCTAGTACCTCTCATTCTGGAGAAGCGTATGAGAAATCTTGGCCTTGGATGTACCCCTCCAAAGGTGACCATACTTGGAAAAGGTTCCTCAGTTAGAAAAGTCAAAGCTCCCCCTCAGCTATCAGCAGCCGCCCTTCAATTACCATTATCCACAAGTCAAGTGATAGATAACTTTACCTTTGACATAACTAATGTGTGTAGTAGTGATGAGGATCCCATAACCGACTTGCCTATGCTTTTCGAAGATTCCTCCCTACTCATGAGTAACAACCTGCCTTTTGAGTCAAACTATCAAACCCATGAAATAAACCTAGTCTACCCTCAACTCATCGATTACAACCAACGAGGACCACCAATTTTGGACACATTCAAAAATGATGAGGCACTCTCAAAATTCATGGGATTGTGGGATATGATACCATATGGAGATAAAAAGGTCATGTTTGACATCATACTGGACACACATGCCTACTACAGAGAAATGATTGAATCCTTCAATCACAAAAGTGAAAATTGAGTGAAAACCACACTGTAGCACTCTCTGATTCAAAAACAATAAAAATAAAGGACGTATCCAATGGTGAAAACCTCTCTAAGGCATCAGAGGATGAAGTATTCAATCTTACTCTCAGTGTAATTCATCAGGAGAAGTCAAAAGTCCTAGTAGAGAAGTGCAATCCATCCAACCTAGGAATAGAGGAACTACCACACATAACATTCTATGCAGTCACTTCTCATAGAAGAATAGGAACTTCTAGTTGGGTTCCTAAAAGAAAGAAAGATAAACTTCGCATGGACATATGTTGACATGCCTAGGCTTGATCCAAAGGTTTTGGTTCATCACATAGCTGTATATCTCGAAGCAAAGCCTGCAAGACAAAAGCTAAGAAAAATGCATCCCCAGATAGCCTTGTTGGTCAAAATGGAATTGAAAAAGCTCCTAGATGTCGGGTTCATACGTCTGATCAATTATCCAGAGTAGGTCTCAAACCTTGTACCTATTTCAAATCCCATTAGGGGCATCCATATCTGCACGAACTTTGGACATCTAAAAAAAGCATGTCCCAAGGATGACTTTCAACTTTTGAACATTGACATGATCGTGGATATGATGGTAGGACATGAGATTCTATTGGTTATGGATGGATTCTTAGGCTATAGCCAGATCATGATAGCAAAATATGACTAGTACAAAATAGCCTTCACTTTCCCATGGGGGACATATTACTGGAATATGATGTCATTCAGGTTGAAGAATGCAGGAGCAACCTGTCAGAGGGCCATGACACTAATCTTTCATGATATGATTCACAAAAGTGTGGAAGATTACGTGGATGATATATTGGCCAAATCAAAGAAAAGGCGAGATCACATAGTAGCATTGGGCTCCATCTTTGATAAGTTAGAAGAATACAAAGTCAGACTCAATCCAAAGAAGTGTCTTCGGAGTACAGTCAGGAAAGCTCCTTATATCGTGTCTATGAGAGGGATTGAAATAGATCCTGGTAAGGTTAAGGAAATTCTTGAAATGGAGGCACCCAAAACATTGAAATAGCTAAGAGGCCTACAAGGAAGACTCCAGTCCATCTGTTGATTCATAGCGCAACTAGCAGACAAGGTTGTCCCCTATTCTCACCTACTCCACAAGGGGGTAGCATACAAGTGGGACAAAAAATGTGATCAGACCTTCAACAAGATCAAGGAGTACTTACTCACGCTGCTAGTCCTCATACTGCCAATTCCAAGAAAACCCTTGATCTTATACATATTGGCAACAACTACAGCCCTTGGCACTCTCTTAGCACAGCATGATGAAAATGGAAAAGAGGGATCTATCTATTATATCAGAAGAACTATGGTAGGCCATGATCTAAACTATACATCCATTGAGAAAGCTTTTCTAGCAGTTGTGTTCGTAGCACAAAAATTTAGACATTACATGCTAGCACATCAAATAAAGCTCATTGCAAAGATAAACCTACTCAAGTAACTGCTTTCTAAAGCGACACTCACAGGGCAAACAACTAAGTGGGTTATAATCCTGATAGAGCATGAAATTGAGTATGTGGAATGCAAGGCTATCAAAGGACAACCAATTGTAGACCAACTAGAAGAGGCACTAATATACTCAAAGAATCCACTTATATCAGAATTCCCCGATGAATCAATCTTCAACCTAAGAGTAGCAGATCACTTGAAAATGTACTTTGATGGATCCTACACACAACATGGATCAGGGGCAAGGATCTTCATTCCAAAATCATACAAGTTGTCATTCCCTTGCACAAATAACATTGCATAGTATGAAGCTCTTGTCATAGGGTTTAGAATTAGAGTGAAGTGGAAAATCATGGCACTCAAAGTCTATGGAGACTCACAGCTCGTAATCAACCAGGTAAACGATGAGTATCAAACAAAAGATGACAAGCTGACTCCCTAAGAAAAATTGGTGGAAATTCTCAAGGAGTCCTTCATTGATATCACATTTGAGGAGGTACCAAGAGTAAACAATAGAGTGAAAGATGCAATGGCTACAATCGGATCACTCCTAGAAATCCCACGCAACATCCCAAGGCAAGAATTCCTTGTAGAGCAGCTTCTCGTGCCTGCATTCAAGGTTTTAGAGTCTGAATTTGTGTGCAAAATCATTGGTCCTAGTGATCCCTACCATGATATATACACTTACCTGAGAATAGGAGTCCTCCCTGCTGACATAACCTTGAACCTCAAAAGAGCCTTTGTCAAAAACTCATCCCATTTTGTCATCTTAGGAGATACCCTGTACCGTAGAAGCATTGAAGGAACCCTGTTACATTGCTTAAACACTGAGGAGGCTTTGATCGCCTTAATCGAGGTACATAACGGTATTTGTGGTTCACATTTGAGTGGTATAACCTTGGCCAAGAAATTGCTGAGGACGGGGTACTATTGGCCTACAATGGAAAGAGAAGCACACAACTATATCAGAAGGTGTTTATAGTGTCAGCAACATGGGGACCTCATCCATGCACCAGCTTAGGAGCTCCACTCGATTATCACACCTTGGCCCTTTTCACAGTGGGAGCTTGATCTTGTTGGAAAAATCACCCCCACCTCACCCAGTGGACATAAGTTCATCATCACTGCCACTAAGTACTTTACGAAGTGGGTGGAAGCCATTCCCATGACATATATCACAGGAAAGTAGATATCAAAGTTCGTCCTGAACTACTTAATTTTATGTTATGGTGTCCCTCAAGCCATTATCTCATATAACAAGACACCTTTCAAGAATCAGGATGTTCGCGACCTATGCCAAAAGTTTAATATCCAACATCGCTTTTTCACTCCATATTATCCCCAAGGAAATGGCCAAGCCAAAGCTACAAATAAGACCATCTTAAAAATCCTCAAAAAGACGATCAATGATGTTGGTCATGACTAGCATTTGCAGCTGAATCCTGCCCTATGGTCCTATCGAACAAGTATCTGCACAGCAACAGGTGCCACCCCATTCTCCCTGGTCTATGGATCAGAAGCCATACTCCCTATCGAGATTGAGCTCTTGTCCCTGAGAATATCATTATAGAATCTCATCACAGATGAAGAATACCGAGTATAATGACTGAATGAGTTGGAGCTATTGGATGAGCGGTGTATGGATGCCTTAAACAATTTGCAAGTGTACCAGAACCGACTCAAATGGAGTTATAACAAGAAAGTTAGGAGTCCGACCTTCCAAGTTGGGGAACTTGTGCTCAATGAGAATCAGAAGAATGTTCCAAATCTAGATAGCAAGGGAAAGTTTGAACCCAATTGGTTGGGACCCTTCGTCATCACAGCAAGCTACAAGTCAAGGGCATATCAGTTATCGACACCAGAAGGGGAACCCCTGCAGGAGCCTATGAATAGCTCCCATCTCAAAAAGTTTTATGCCTAATATTTTAAGGTATAAAACTAGAAAATATAAAAAAATCAAAAAATGTGTTGAAAAAATGGTCGCCCTAATGAAAACCTAGCAAATAGGCATCTTGGTGACAACAAAAAAATCAAAAAAATGCAAAATCCAAACAAAATTAGAAAAAGGATTAAAAACAGTAAAGAGAAAAATCGTCCTCTAGTGAAAACCACTTCGGTGGCACTTTTGGGAAAGTACCTTGGTAAAAACCTAGAAAACAAGCACCTTGTCTAAATAAGCACTTTCCATCCACCAGAATCTCCACGGCTTGTTTTGCATCATCCATACATCACAATTCCATCATCCATCTATCTCCATCCATCACCCATCCGCGTTTGCATCATAGCTTGATCATGTGTATGCATCATGATCCCTCCTAGTACTACTTCACCCATTCCCAATGTCAGTTTGTTCTGCCCTTATCAGAGTATTTTATTGCATCACGCTGGGGGAATTATCTCATTAGGTTGGATTCATGTATATTCTTGAAGTCTTCCTTAAATCAGAAAATCCAAAAACATTCATAAAAATGAAAAATCCAAAAACATTCAAAACATATCAAAATCCCAAAACAAGTTAAAAGAATCAATCAAAAAGTCAAAAACGGAGTCGTCTTGTTGAACTATGGGTCTTTGAGCTCTGAATGTAGGCAAGGTTGATCTTTGATCATCCCCCGAGACACTTAGATCAGTCCTTTAGGAGTCCGTCATAATAAATTGGCAATCCATTTGTTCATATCCCATCAATAATTGAGTCTACATTAGTCAAACTATGTGGTCTCTGTGTGTACAAAGTAGGCAAGGCTAATCTATTGATCAACCCTTAAGGCCCCTAGGATAGGTCTTTAGGTTAGTCTCTTGGTCAAAATCTCAGAAAACCCCAAAACATTGAAAATTTTGAAAATCAAAAACATTTGTAAAACCTTGAAAATACCAAAAATAGCCTCAAAACATTTCAAAAACATCAAAAGCATCCAAATATTTGAAAAAATCCATCCATCCCATCTCGCTTTCACCCGCAATAAACATTCACTCATAATAAATCATCGTCATCCTCAGCCTTTGGTGAAACAGTCAAAAACAAGTCTAGCAATTCTAAAGTGAGAACTAAAATGTCAAAGTCTCAAGTCTAGGTCAATAAATAAACAAGTTGGTCAACTCTTGGTATTAATAGTCTATCATCCAGTCAATCCCAAATCATCTAATAACATCATGTCCTAGGATGCATCCTTCCTACAATGGACATCAACATCAAGCATCACCATAGTTTAGTCTTGGCTGCGGTATTGAAGAACATTAGTTTGTTTGTTTACTTTATCTTTGTCTTTTGGCTTATCTTATTGCACTCATTTCGATGACCTCTTGATGATGTGCAAACAAAAGCATTTAGAGAGAAAGGAGAGGGGCAATGATCATTATCTTTTTATCTATTGTGTTAGTTGGATATTCTTGTAATATAACCTTGGTTATGTGTGCTTTGTTTGGGTGTAGGGAGGATGTTTTAGGTGTCTTGTTGACCACATAGGAAGGATTTCCTTTCTATGTTTTGGTCTGAGATATTTGTAATATCTAAACTACATTTTGAATGAAGTTCCATGTGTCAAATGTGAACAGGAGTACTCCTATCTAATTGTCGAGTCAAAGTCCATCACACTAGGTGCAATGCCATCCTGGTTCTTTATACCTTGATTTGTTGTGCCTACATGTGTTATCAAATATAGGGTAAATAGCCCTTTTTAAGTCCCAATTCTTGGTATGCAAATCATCATCATCATCATTATCGTCATCTCTAATAAAGTTGACTCATTGGATTCTCTTATTTCTTCTTCCTTCTTTCCACGTAACATGGAACCATGACAGTTAATCAAAATCATCGCTAATGTATCCATCTTGCATCCACAAACCATCAGCATAATGCATATCATACCATGACATATCATGTAGGAAACATTAATCATCTCACATACATTGCATTTCATCATTGCATAATATAGATTGGTTATTCTAAGCATCTCATAAACCATACATTTGCATCCATTGCATAAACATAAAAGTATCACCACATAG
Source organism: Sequoia sempervirens (assembly GCA_007258455.2). NCBI lineage: Eukaryota > Viridiplantae > Streptophyta > Pinopsida > Cupressales > Cupressaceae > Sequoia > Sequoia sempervirens. The sequence continues at coordinate 703,079,742 of VDFB02058242.1, read as the reverse complement.
GCATTATTAGATCATATCATATACATCATCAAAACATCCATCTCATAATCACTATAAACATCACATATACATCATATCATCCATACGTATCATCATAAAAGCATCATCACATCATATCATGTGCATCATCATGTCATCCATAAGGGCATCATTGCATCATACATGATAAAGAGATTGAAAGAGAAAAAGAATGTCATTACATCTCATACATTTTATCATTATCATCCATTAGGTGCATAATATAGATTTTTTAGTCTAAGCATTTTTAAACCATTTGCATATCATAACATTTGTACCATCCATACATCATCATAAAAAGTGCATAGGGAGATACTAAAAAAATAAATACATCCATCCATAAACATCTACATAATCACTGCATCACATCATAACATCATGTAGAAACATACATCACATTAAATCACATAGAATAAAAAGCAGACATGCATCACATTAGATAGATTCGTATCATCGTATATAGGAAATTAAATACATTCATCCATCAAGCAAAAATAAGATAAGAACACATCATACATCGGATTGAACCATATCATCTCATATATCATCAAAATAATAATACAACTGTCATAGTACAAGAATCAGGATCAAATGTGTATCAATCAATATAGTACAATCGCCCATGGGGATATCAAAAATGGAGCCCATGGATCTCAAAAAGAATGTTATCTCTGATCAAAAAATGTGAGGCTAGCCCTAATGGTTGCTCCCCTCACCTGGCTATTTCTCAGGTTGGTCCTGTCTCTACCCTATTTGTTGTGAGAAATCTGCCACCCGTGTCGCTCGAGGCACTTCCTGATGATAGTGTACTTTGTAGTATTGTGCCTCCATGACCACCTCATGGTACATCTTCACAGCGATGGTCCTACCCTATGTGGCCTCTAGCTGCTGACATCTACCGGTCTCCTGTGCCAACTAGAGCTCGGTGGCCTGTCTCTGTTGGATGGCCTGATCCTGTTCAACTCTCTTCTGATCCCTCTCAGCTGTCAGGGTGGCAACCTGTGCCTGCAGCTACTAGATCAGTGCATCTCTCTGATCTGGATGGGGTCGTGGTGGTAGTGGTGGTGGTTGCTACTACTAGTCTCTCGACGGCTACCTATCCATATCTCTCTACTGATCTCCAGGCACCTAGTCTCTATGTCCCCTCTGATTTGGAGATGGTCCACCTCCTCATCTACCTCCACCATCGTCTTCGTCTCCATCCCTATCTCATCTACCGCCTTGCCCCCACCCCCGCCCTGCTAACCGACCTTTGGGTCTCCTCCGCGGTAATAATGCACCAGGAACTGTCAATCTGACCAGTGGACAAAACCAATCACAATATGCCTAAGTAGTCCCCCGGTCTACCTATCCCTGATCGTATGGCCATGGCTTAGCCACCAGCTATCAAAAGCTATCCACTACCTCATCTAGAGGGATTGTGCGACCCCATGTGGTCTCCCTCGTAGTACACACAAATATTGCCACTTACTGGTCATCGGGATGGTCCTACACATCTTTGAACTGCCTCGCAACCCAATCTGGCAGATAAGACTCTATCATCATATGCTCTCTGCCCTACATGAGTCTATCTTGTCTGGCAAAGAAGAGTTGTTGAACATTGTCGTACCAAGTGAGCATGTCGAGCCAAGGCCTCCAAGTAAAAATGGTAATCTCATTGATGACCCTCCACCAATAATGGATTTCGGTTTCCCATGTGTAAGTAAAAGTTAGTCCACCCCTGTATCTCCAAATGGATGGATCATCTGGCTCCATGTTGACCGATGTGACTCATGGGTGGAGCACTACAATATGTTCCCAAGCCCAGATGTGTAGTAATGTGACCCCTGCTCTAATAGCCTTGCTATTTCAATATGCAAACTCATGTAGGTCATGGTAGAGGGAGGTCAACATCACTAGCCCCCATGCAAAACACTCTCTCCGTCGGAGCATCCGCTCCCAGGCAAGACCCCATCCTGGACTAAAATATCGGGTGCGCCGATCTGGTGCTACAAACCCTGAGATGATGGTTGTTACAATCAATCTGAATGTCGGCACTGTGGTCCTGTACCGCTATAGCTCGATCTACCCCTCAGCAAAAATGATCTCATCAAGGTCCATGACCTCATAACAAGCCTCTATCCTGGCATCCACATCATAGATGACCCACTTGTTATGTCTTGCATAATCACCCCATTTTGATTTGGATCAAAATGGGTCCCCCTTGTTTTTGTTTTGTCCTTGGTGTTTTCTTTGGGTCTTAGGAGAGTTTCTTTTTCCTCATAAGTCCTTGTTTCTTTTGGTTTGGTGGAAGCGGAGTCAGAATGGAAACTAGACTTGGAACTTTTGAAGGTTCCAAGTCTGAATTTGATCCCAGTTCCGACCCCGCCCTTGTCTCATTGTTCTTTTCGTTGTCTTTTGGTTTGTCTCACACTCTTGGGTTTGTTTCTCCCTTGAGTTGCTTCTCATTTCCTTGTGTTTTGTTTTTTCTTTGGCAAAAGTGGAACTGGAACCAAAACCGAACCTGGAACTTTGTAAAATTTTTAAATTATGTTTTCATCCCAATCCCGCTCCCGCTCGCTTGCTTTGTGTTGTTTTCTTTCATTGGTGTCTTGGTCGGGCCTGGTTTTCATTCTAGTCCCGCTTCCCGTTGTTTCTTTTGTCGCAGTGTTTTGTTCCTTTGTCAGGAGCGAAACTGGAATCAGAACCTAACTTGGAACTTTGTAAAAGTTCCAGCTCCAGTTTTGGTTTTGTTTCACCCCCGTTTCCCTTTGTTGTTTGTCCTTGCCGTAGGACCGAAACCGGTTCGGAGTTGGATAAGAGACTTGGATAAAGTTTCTTGTTATGTTCCGGATCTGCGTTCACTTCTGCCCTTCCTTTGATTTCCACATTGGTTGATTACTCATTTTCCTTTATGGTTCCACTCTCGATCAATCGCATTTATTGCATTAATTGTCGCCTCCTCACACGCACGAAATGCTTTTTAAAAACTAAATCAAGGTTAACTGGATCATTATCTTTATTATCTAAGTTGTTTTAGAAAACCTGCGCTAGGGTAACTTCAAGAGGAGCATGATTTGATTGCGGAGGCGCGTTGGTGAGCGGATTCTTATCCAGTTTCAACCTTTCTTGTTGGTGTTTTGAGGTAGGGTCTTTACCCATTCTGTTCCCTTTTGTTTTTCTCATTATGATTTCATTTTCTTGTTCGTGGTGTTCTTGCGCGTTCATGAGACCTTTTCTATGAATCTCCGCTCATTCCCTTGTGTGTGTATGTTTTTGTTTTGTCCTTTTTTTTGTTTTTCATTTTTTTTCTATCCTTTTCCATTTTGTTTTGTCGTTCTGTTGTCACTTTCATGGCATGTTTGTTCTGTCATGCCCTAGTTTCTAACTAGGGTTCTGTTTAATGGGGTCCTCTATGCTTTAAATGCTTTAAAATCTATTTAGTGACCCCTTTAATCTTATTTTTGTTTCGGTTTAGTTATTTTCAGGTTGATTTCTTGATGCCCTAATTACTTGAGTGGACGCATCACACAAACTAGGGTTTATGTGACGACCTTTACAATGTCGAGCCCCTAGAATTTGAATTTGGTCTTTATCCTGTTAAAGGGTGAGTTTAAGCCCCTTTATTTTGGGTTTCCTTATGTTTCCACGCAACCTAAGTCTTAGATTCATGTGACCACATCTTTAATAAATTGCTTCATTTTGAATGGTAAACTAGCGAAAGTGGACCTAGGAACAAACTCATCCTATAGGTGTTTGCATAGGAGTTCATTCCCAAAATGATCCCGCTCCCGATGACCGTTGAATCTAATTTTCATCCTTTCCTTTTGGCGGAAGCAAAACCAAAGTGGAGAATTAACTTGGAACTATCGATTGGTTTTGGGTTTGGTTTCCGTTTCGATCACGGTTCTAGTCTTTTTCCAATTCCAGTCCCAATCCCGCCCTGTGCTAAATAGTTTCTTGTTCTTGATTATTATTTGACTCTACTTCCAATGGATATAAGATTTTACTAAGTATGAAGAGATATCCTGAGGGAATAGAGAATGGTATGAGAGGCATTGGATGATGTAATGATTTTCATGCTTTTGTTCATCTAATCTAGGGTTGTATTGCAAGAATAGAGGATGTCGGGAGAATTAGAGTAAGCCTAAGAAGATAAAAGTGGAACAACTCCCCTACACCTTGAGGTATAAGCACCAAAGCCCTATTATTACAGCTAGCAAGGTGGATTCAAATTGGGCAGATATCACAAACACAAACTTGGGCCCATTCAATTACCAGGAGTTGCATGAAGAAACATAGTGAGGATGTAATAGGAAGAATAGAGAGAATTGTTCAATCTAGGTTGGTACATGTTGCCCTCTTTCCTCTATCAATTCAGTGTCCAAAATTAATACTTACTACAGCTGGAAGTTACAATCCCACCACCAGACAATGTGTGCACTTGCAGGGGAATATCATCATTGATCTAACACCATAGATGATAAGGTTCATGTTTAATGCACCCACCCCACAGAGCCCCAGGCAACTCAATGAGGTAGAAGCCCTGCAACTATATAGCAATAAGAAGGAGGCCAACGGGACTCATATGAACAAACACTGGATGAGAGTGGAGAAGAAATCCCTAGCCAAGCTTCCTGATCAGCTTAAGAGATTAGATTCTACAAGGATATCAATGATATTATTATGATGCTTTCCAGGGTGTTCGGGAAGAGGGATTCTCACAATTCAAGGAATGGATGTTTCCATTCATTCAAACCATTCTGGATGGCAAGAAATAATTTAACTGCCCAATGATTGTATCAAAGTCCCTACACAATAGAGGCTCAAAGTAAGGGAGACAAAATGCTTCTTCATGACCTCTTATGTAATATATGCAACTGCAAGAAGAGGCATCTTTCCTAGTTTGAATGCAATTGGGATATTGGGAGAAGCCCCTTGATGGAAAAGGTGTTGGATCACTATGATCAACTGACCTTGCAGACCTCTAAGTTACATTATAGAAGAGTTAATGATGCATTTATGTATTTCATCATTAACCAGCTAACAGGAGATGTGGGGTATAGACTGAGCAGAGATTCCATGGCATTCATTGCAGAGTGGGGACATTGGTACATCCAATACCCCAAGTTCACCTACTTTAAGTTGGCTGGTTTTGATGGTCATCCCCATTTACTACCCAGATGTTGCAATAACAGGATTGTTTTGATGGAGTTTATCTATCAAACTATTGCAGTTAATCTCAAATTTTCTAGCAATCATAAGACTGGTTGTCACAAATTTACCATGAAGTTGGGTGAGTATAGTTGTGCACACAATGTGGAGGCCAAGGTAATTTGTGATGAGTTGATCCATTTGAGTTAGGCTTGTATACATCTAGGAAGTGTTTTGATCCCAAGCACAAGATGCAAGGTTTACTTCCTACGGTTTTTAACAAACTTTTCAATCTACTGGTGGATTTATGGATGGACTTACAGGACAAGTATCATTTGAGAAGAAGAAATTATGAAAGGTTGCCCATTCCACTCATGATTGAGTATGGGGTGAAGGAGGACATTCCTAACACTTTGTCAGATGATGGGGTGACCTTGGATCCCCAATATGATGTTGATAAGGTAGGCACTAAGGATTTGGATCCATTGGATTGGGATGCAGAGGAATCCATTGACATAAAATAGATTGCAAGGCTAGTCCTAGATAGAAGTATTCAATGGGTGGTCATGAGAATTAAGGAGCCTAAGGCTCAAACTTCTAAAAAGAGAAAGGTTGTAGGTACCACTCAGGGGTATAGAAGAACAAAAAGGATATAGCTCCTAAGGAGCCATTGGAGTTTTTCCCTCCCAATTTTGGAGAAGAGCTTGAGCCTGCAATTCCCACTCAAGATGTTCCTGAATCACATGGAGAAGAGGCCACAACAGAAGCTAGAGGTGAAACTTCAACTCAACCTCCTCTTGTAGAACAACCAATTGAGGGGATTCCTATTGGAACCCTTCATAAGGAGGTTGAATCCTTAAAAGGGAAGGAACAAGAGATTGAAATTCATGATATCAATTCTGATTCAGAGGCTACACAGTTAGATGATGAGCCTCTCAAAGTTGTGTCTCCAAGAAATGTTGAGAGTGTTGATGAAGAACATGTCCTCACCCCAGAGGATCAGTGAAAATTGTTTGAAGAAGCTAAATAGGAAGTAGAGGCCAAAGCACAAGTTGAGTCACTTGCTAAGAAATATGAAGATGAGGCCAAGGCTAGGGAGGAAGAACTAGCAAGGAAGCAAAAAGAAAAAGAGGACTTGCTACAACAGCAAAAGGAGCAGGAACTGAAGACCAAAGAAGAGAGATAAATTGGCTATGTTAATGAAAATCCATGAGCTTGAAGAGGAGAAAGCTAGACAAAGGAGGGAAAGAGAAGCCCTTGAGGCTAAATTTAAAGTTGTTGAGGAAGGTCATAAGAGGAAAGAGGAGGAAGAACGCCTACACAGAGAAAAGGAGGCTAAAGAACTTGCTCAATATGAACAAAGGTCTAAAGAATCATGGGATAAGGTTAAAGAGCTTAAAAGACAAAGAGATCAAATGTATGAGGAGAAGAGGTTGGAAGAAGAACGTTTGAAAAGGGAGTTAGAGGCTAAAAAGATGCAAGAGCAAATGGACAAGACAGAAGCTAAAATACTTGCAAAAGAAGTTGCAAAAAGGGAACAACAAGTACAAGAGGTTGACTCTCAACCTAACACCACCATTCTACAGCCTATTTCTTCTACCATTGTTGCTTCTTCTTCCACACAAGTGGTCACCACTCCTGCTGCTCCAACATCGCTGAAATTAGACCTTGAAAGGAAGCAAATAGTCCAAACTCAGCCTTTAAATTGGGATGAAATGATGAAGGAGATAGAGAAAGGGAGGCCTAAGAAAAAGGCCAGGGTTCTCCATTCCACTAAGCTCATAGATGCAGGTGAGATTATTGTTGAATGTGTTATCCCAATGGTGGAAAAAGATAGGCAAGATATGCAAGTAACTGATTACCAATTGGGCACTATCAATTTGGGGAGAACTACAAGGAATCAACAAATGAACCTTATTAACATTGTGGTTTCCTCTACTAAATCTAGGATGATCAAAGATAAATAGAGGAAGGATGAACTTAAGGCCCAATTGGATCAGTTACATAAATTCTTGAAGGATGTTTCCACTCTAATTTCTCAACAAGTTGTTGCTCCAAAGACCCCAATCTCACTAAGCAAGAAAGAAGTTGATGACTTGGTGCAATTGAGAAATAAGGTGGGGATGCTTGATAGATGGGTTGATCAGCTCAATCAAGAGGTTGGTGAGGTGCTTGCTAATGGTTTTAAAGTTCATGAAGGTGCATTAGAGTTGTGGGAAGAAATGAATCAACATGTTGAAGTTTTGGAAAAGCAAGATGAAGAGTATAGAGAGCGTGTCAAGAAGCTAAAGTACATCAGCAAGGTGCCCAAGTCAACTCTTTTGGAGCAAATCAATCCTTGATGAGGATAATGTATATTTTATTGAGAAGACATTGAGCATAATTAGGTTTAGATCCAAATTCATCTATGAGCATAAAAATGAAGTTCAAGAAGCTAGTAAGGACTTGAATGAACAGATTGATGAATTGGAGGTGGTGATTGCTATTTTGCTCAATGTGGATATCCCTATCAAAGAAGTTCTTCCTCTTGATAAATTAAAAGAGAAATGGAGTAACAGATTTGAGGAAGTGATGCAGAAAGAAGATGATGGTGAAGACTTATTGTTGGATAGACTCATGGAAATTAAAGATGAAGTGAAAGCTACTAGGAGGGAGTTGATCAAGTTGAAAGATATGCAAGAGTTTGCCTCAGCAGAGTTGAAAAGAATCAAGTTTGAAGATAATTGGGTAGATGGACTTGATGTGGACATTCTTCAATAAGTATTCTCCAGTTATGATGAATACCTTCTTGATCAAGCAACATAGGAATGAGCTGGCAGTAGGATGTTTTGTTCTTGGTGTCCAACTTCCTCTTTTCTCTCTACATTGCAGAGTTATGACATGAGCTAAACTGCAGATCTCATCCAACAGTTCTACATTCCTTCTTGGGGATTAGATTTTGGACAACAGGGCTATCAACCATTGAACTGAAGATCAGCCACTTCATGTAGTTCTGGTTCCTTGAATAGTGGATCTTAGCTTTTGATTGAGAGAATTTTTTGCATCATTTCCCTATATGTAATTTTGAGCTCCTTTTTGTAGAGGTCGTCTGATTGAAGAAGGATTAGCCACCTGATGAGATAGGAGATAGTATTGTTATAGTATTAGGATTTTATAAGCTTTAAGATACTTTGAAAACTCTATTGTACTTAGATAATTTTACAGTTTCATGTTATTGTCAAGTTTGGACCTAAATGATAATGTTAATGAATTATAATCATCTGTATGCCAGTTGATGTTGTGCATAATTGTTTTCTATTTGATGCAAATCAATAGGGGAAACCAAATCTAAGATTATTTCATTGAATTGTCTATGAATGGAATTCATTTGTCTATTTGATCTAATTTTAGCAATGAGTGGGTGATATGTTTTGATCTTGAAGTAAAGTTTTGATGAATGGTTGTGATTGTTGAATTAGCATTGTGAATGTATGCAATGGTGTAGGTTATGCTATGGATTGCATCATGTTATGGTTTTGGTTAGTTGGAGAAACCCTCGTTGTTAAAATACATGTCTAGATGTGAAGAAGTTTATATTCATGTTTTACTATTCTAACGCTTTGTTCTATCTTTTTCTATTTATTTATATCCCCCAAATGTAGGTTAATTGATATGATGCAGTTTGTATTCCTTTATACCAGTAGGCCCCTTGAACATTACAATTGCATTGGCCATTGAGTAACATCAGCATAGTTGAGAACCAACTACTAGGACCTTGGAAGATAGATTGCTTTATGTTATCTTTCTTTTTTAGGAGAAATAGGATAGAGATGTTTTTTTTAATGTTGATGTGTTATTTTGACCATCAACACCACTCTTCATGGATTGACAAACAAAGGATGCGCCACACATCCTTTAGGGTCACTATAGCCTCGCCTGTAGGGAAGTGAAATGATGATGTCTCACTGTGCCATCTCTCCGCCAGTGTTGTCATCATCCCTAAGTGTGTCCTGATGACCGGGGCATATGCGACATACCAGAGCCTAATTGCTCCTAGGTGCTCCTACAGCAACTCATGTAAACTAGGATTCTGAGACAACCTTCTCAGAATTGAGGATCTGTGCTCTCATGAATGGACAGGCTCCATGTCCTCCTGCATCAAAAAGGTGACAGCATCAAGTTTCATAAAAAATCAAGGTCTTGTTTGGAGTTTTTGTGACTGAAACAGCAAATACGTCGTTGTTTGAAAATTCTAAACTGCACCGCTGGAGACCTAAAAGTTCCAAACAGCGTCGCGGCATCGCAGTTTAACCGTGCATCAGTTTGGCCCCTAAACCTAATTTCCTAATTGCACTGTTGCGGCGCAATTTGCATGTGCGACGGACTTTGAAAGCTAAACCCTAATTCCTAAACTGGACCACCTCAGGGCAAGTCACCAAAGTGGCACACTTTAAGGTCGTGTGGCACTGATTTAGCACCTTCAACAGTGCCAAACAGTGTTGCTTGACTTGTTTGACCTTTGGACCCTAATATACGCGCACGAAAGATGAAAAAACAATTTAGGTAAGGGTCACATACCGATGGTCCTATGCCTGTAAGTCGCTAGTACACTCGTACACACTCGAAAATGTGTCATGGAAGTGCATGTTGTGCCATCTCGAATAGTGGTCAGAGCTCAAAAGTGCTAAATCTCTAAAGGCTAAATGTGCAAATGAATTGGAAGTGGCCCCTCGAGGCCTATTTAAGCTTGAAAGTTAGGGTTTTTACACCCTGTTTAGCCATCCAACTAGGATTTTGGACCCCTGATCCCATTTTTTTCCCAACCGAAGGTTGTTTTGCATCATTTTTTTTTTGCGTTTTTGCACGTTTTTGGCATCCTGGACCCGTCAGGCACCTTGTCCTATTTTTCTTTGCGAGATCACCCAAAAATCAAAATTTTTCTGATCTCTCGAGGGGGCAGTATATCAGCATGTTTCTTCTTGCCAAGGCAGCAATGGGGCATTTGAAAATTGAAAAAAAATGAATTTTGATCATGACAAGCTTATTCTTTGAACCAATGCAACAAGTACATTGCTTCAAAGAGGGGCAAAATGTAGACACGAAAAATGTATCGATTGATCCTATACACCTGATCTTGATTTTACTAACACTATTTCATCCTGAATCATCTCCTTTGCTAATCATTTAATTAAATAATCTTTATTTGATTAAATTCATCACATTCCATCTCTTAATTAAAATAGATCAATTTTATCTGATTAAGTCATATTTTCCCTTTTAATTAAATAATACATTTTATTTAATTAATCTCTAAAGTCTTTCTATTAAATTAAATAAATTAATCTTTATTTGATTTAATCTAACATCATCCCTTTTAATTAAATAAATCAAACTTTATTTAATTAAGTCTATTAATCATTTTCCTCTCAATTTGATTTAAATTAATCCAAAAATCTAAATCAAATGGTCAAATCAGCTAATCTCCCTCTTAATTAATCAAATCCTAATTAATGCTAATATTAATCACTCCAATCCTCTAGATTTTGCAACTTGCTCATGAAAATCATTTTAATTGATTTATTAAATTTCTATTTACTTTCAAAAAGGCATCAAAGAGGGAATATTCTTCAAATTCAAAAAATCCCTCCAAAAGGGTTTGTACATCCAACAAGGCATTTAAGTTTCTTACATATCATTTTCCTTGAGCCAAGTGGCATTAACTTCATTTTCTTCTCCCTCCAACTTGTCATTTCATCAATTTTGAAATTCCACCTAATTGCATTTAATTGCACAATGACCAAAATGTGCTCCACTTTTGTCCACTCACATGTTGACAAGTGGCTTTATGCTATTGGTTGGTCTTTTATCCCACATTCATCCATTTTACCTCGTCCTCCATCTTTCTCATCTATAAATAAGAGGCTCTCATTTGGATTTTGGATCCACAACTTTATGCAAAGTCGTTATCTTGAGATTTTGAATTTTCTCATCCATTGTTCATCCATTTTCATGAATTTTTATAGTTTTATAGCTAGGTTATTGCAGGAATTCCACTAAGGAGCATCAAATCTTCATCAATCATCATTCAAGCTTGCAAGGAATTGGGAAAGGGCCATTTTCCACATCAAAATGGCACCAATTCCCCCATGGGATTGAGAGTTTGATCATTTAAAAAGGATTTAATAGCTTTTTCATTGTGTTCTTCATATTATTTATTTTTTTATGTTTCAAATGAATTTCATGGGGAATGATGTTTCTAACTTGCATTTGGGACTAATTGTGTGTTTGTTCTTTTTATTTGTTAAGGTCTAGGATCACCATTCACAATATCTTCATAATTTATACCTACATGAAATGTATAATGCCTTCCACTTACATATTTTTCTATCACTTTTATACCTTTATATTGAGGACATCATGCTTTCACCTCCTTAATAGTACACTCTTACATTACCTTACCTTGTACATCAGGGGCACCTTCCCTTTCCCCCATACATTCCACTTTTCTTCTAGCATCCACTATGGATCTATATCACCTTACCTACACAATTTTGTGTCCGTAGATGCCATATTATTAGAATAAGCCACTATATTGACCTGTATCCTTACATCTGTGTTATATATGTTCTCACATACGTATCTTCATGCTCATGCAGTGTTATATTATTTGGGTGTTTCCTTAGCATGATGATGATTTCTACATGTATGTACAAATAAGACATAGAGATTAGTTCATAAAACTCTAGGATTGTCATAACTTTATTAGGAATATCTTAGCTTCATTGTTAGGAATGTCATAACTTTCTTAGGAGAGTCACAGGTTCATTAGGACTATATGTTACATTCTTAGGATAGTGATAGGTTCATTAGGATATTCATAACTTCATTAAGACAGTCATAGGCTATTTAGGATAGTCATATGTTTGTTATTACTATCATAGTTTTATTATGGATGTCATAACCTTGTTAAGATATGCTTTAACTTTATTAAGACTTTCATAACTTCATTAGGGCAGCCCTAATGAGTGTATGATAGTCATAGCCTCATTGGGACTGTCATAACTTCGTTAGGACAGACCTAATGAATGTAGGACAATCATAGGCTCATTACGAATGATAAAAATAGTACTCAAATGATGAAAAATAAGATTGTGTTCTATTTTTGTAATATGACCCTAGAGGATGGAAGAAGATTAGTTAAGAAAAGTGGGTTGTCATTGTTTCTCGGATGGAACATATCTTTTGTAATTACCATAGAAATTTTAAGGTGGCATCTTACAAATTTTTCTCATTATTATTATAGCCAAGTGGTATGCATTGGATGTTGCTCATTGTGTAAAGAGTTAGCTACTAGCTCAACTAATTATATTGAAGATGCCAATGATTGCTTGGAATCATTAAAAGATAAATTTATTGATTACAAGTCACAAAGTGAACTCAGTCATGCTAGAAATTTAGATCTTCCCACTCACCAACCATCAAAGTCATGAAAAAAAATTGCATTTTGAGGGTATGAAAAATCTAAATGCAATATCTTGGAGCAGGTTGTGGAACATATTTCTATGAATGTTACTTGTTGACCTAGAAGAGAAGAAGAGTTGCATGACCAACACAAGTTATTTTCTTCCTCATGTATTATCTTTCTAGAGAATTTGGACAAAGATGTGAACCCATCAAATGTATTAAGTATCATTCAGCAAGAAAGTGTGGAATTTGTAAAGTTCTATGTCTCACCACCTCAAAGTTTCTAAAATTTTATAATACATTGTTTGCTTTGAAGATTAGGAAATCTTCCAAAGCGTGTCAACATATTTGTAGAATGAAAACATTATAGTTACAATATAGCCTAGAATGTTCGAGAGAGTTTGGGTGCAAAAAAGGACCATTCCTAGCATAGATGTGCCCACCCAGGTGTGATGGTGTTAACGGTTTGGCCCCATGATGCATAGAACAAAAATTAGGCTACCTTGCAACTTTGCATTGCATGCATCTGATGATTTTTGGGGCAGCAAAAAATATCTCACCACGGCCAAATAGTTTTGAGTCTTTAAAATTTGAGAGAGATTGTTGTAGAGGGGCATCACATGCACCTATAGGTTTAAATAGAATGTTTTTATGTTCCACTAACTCAAAAATACAATGTGTCAAATTTTGGCAATTTTTTTCACTTAGGGATCTTAAGAGAAAGCGCCAACACAGTGTAGCCTGGAAGGTTCACGAGAGTTGGGGTGAAAAACAAGACCATGCCCAACACAAACATTCCCAACCAAACATGTTGGGGTTGATGGTTTGGCCCCATGATGCAAAGAATGAAAATTAGGCTACCTCGCAACTTCACATTGCATGCATCTCATAGTTTTTGGGACAGCAAAAAACTTTCACCACGACCAAATGGTTTTGAGTCTTCAAAATATAAGAGAGGTTATTGTAAAGGGTCCCTATAATACCATGTAGGTTTATAAAAAAAATGTTACTATGTACCATGAATTCTGAGATACAATATGTCAAAGTTCAACAATTTTTCACACTTAGGGCTCTTAAGAGAAAGTGTCGACACAGTGTGGCTCGAAACATTCAAGTGAGTTGGGGAGAAAAAAAAGAGAATTTCTAGCATAAAACCACCCACCTAAACATTTTGGTTGTAAATATTTAGCCCCATGATGAACCGAACAAAAATTAGGCTACCTTGCAACTTCACATTGTATGCATTTGACGATTTTTACTGTAGCAAAAAAACTTTCACCACAGAAAAATGGTTTTGAGTCTTCAAAATCTAAGAGAAGTTATTGTAGAGAGGTCCTACAAACCCTATAGGTTCAAAAAAAATCCTACATACCATAAATTCTAAAATACAATCCATCAAAGTTTGACATTTTTTGCACTTAGGGGTCTTAAGAAAAACCATCGACACAATGTAGTTTGGAACGTTCAAGTGAGTTGGGGAGTGAAACAAGAGAATCCCTAGCATAAAATCTCCCACTTAGAAATTTTGGTACTAACAATTTGGCCCCATGATGAATAGAACAAAAATTAGGCTATTGTACAACTTCACATTGCATGCATCTAACGATTTTTGGGGTAGCAAAAAAACTTTCACCATGGACAAATGGTTTTGAGTCTTAAAAATATGAGAGAGGTTGTTGTATAGGGTCCCCACAAGACCCTATCAATTCAAACAAACTATTCCTACATACCACAAGTTTTGAAATACAACTCATCAAAGTTTCATAATTTTTTGCACTTAAGGCTCTTAAGAGAAAGTGTTGACACAATGTAGTATGTAACATTTGAGTGAGTTGGGGAGAAAAATAGGAACATTCCTAGCATAAAATTTCCCATATAGACATTTTGGAACTAATGGTTTGGCCCCATGATGAATAAAACAAAAATTAGGCTACCTTGCAACTTCGCATTGCATGCATCTGATGGTTTTTAGGGCAGCAGAAAAACTTTCACCATAGACAAATGGTTTCGAGTATTCAAAATATGAGAGGTTATTGAAGAGGGGCCCTGCGAGACCCTATAAATTTAGATGAAATTTTCCTAAATACCACAAGTTCTGAGATACATTATGTCAAAGTTTCACATTTTTTGCACTTAGGGCTCTTAAGAGAAAGCCTCGACACAATGTAGTATGGAACGTTCGAGAGAGTTGGGGTGCAAAATAGGACCATTCATAGGGTAAAACTACCCACCCAAACATGTTGGCATTTACTTTTTGGCCCCACGATGCATGAAACAAAAATTAGACTACCTTGCAACTTTGCATTGCATGTATATGACAATTTTTAGGATAGAAAAAAAAAATTCACCATGGCCAAATGGTTTCTAGTATTCAAAATCTAAGAGAGTTTATTGTAGAGGGTCCCTACATGAACATATATATTTAGACAAATATTTCATGTGTCATGAATTCTAAGATATAGCCCTTCTATTTTGGTGCAGTATTTTTTACAACATGATCTATCAAGGATTATCACAGTAATGGAATATGCATCACCATGAATTGGTTGTCACATTAAAGTAACGAATGATCTATGAAGGGTTATTCCAAATATGTCAATTCAATAGACTAATAATAACACAATGACATCACTAATGGTGTATGAATGGCCAATTTTCTTATAATCACTATTTTCTTGAATTAATAGCCAATTTTCTTAGAATGACATTTATGGTTCTCATTAATGATATTTCATAGCTTTCCTAACAAAAATTATTATTTGCATTTCAATGAGAGCATACATGAATATTTCATAACACATTACATTTATTTAAGCCCAATTTTAGATCGTAGACAACATTGTACAATGTAATTACACATATTTTTTTAGATTGTATTAAATATTACTTGTACAAATATACAAATAATATATACATATATACAAATAATTTTGACATTAATTTTTTTGTATTTATAGTCAAACCAATGTACCATTTGGATCCACTTTACTCTTTATTGTGTCAAGTATTGTATCATGTTCAAACTCACGAACCTTCCACAGGTTCATGTTCAATGGTTTACCCACATATTTCATCAAATGAACGTTTGATACCACGACAAGGTTAGAATAATGAATAATCTTCCTGTGCATCTCAAAGTCCTCAAATAACCACAAATTAGACTTCTTCACTAGGTACCTTCTAAGCCATGTTCCAGTAACAACCACTAATCCTATAGGGTACTCAATGTTTTCTCCATCTATAATAGGGGCTCCCAATTTCTTTTTTTCCTCAACACAATGATAGATAATAATTTATTCCTTATTTATTGTCTCCAGCTACAATACCTACATAAACATGCCTTGCAATGATATGTCCCTTCAATGAGACGAATTTACTAAACAATTAAGATAAAACATTAAATTTTATTAAATTTACATGTGGATAATTTACCTAGTTGGACTAGATCTAACACACAGTCAAATTCAATTGATGCTTCCATCTCTATGAGTTATGTTTTCGGGAATCGATACATCTAAACCGAGATCAGAGGTCTTGTACACCATTTTTCCACCCACTCCTTTGACTCACACTCATTCCAAGTTTTATTTGTACATGAAGAATAAAATCATACCATCCATCATGTATGGATACTCCATCAACCTACATTAGAGTTTCTAAAAGAGTGTCGCTCACTCGATCCTATCAATGTACAACAATCCTTATATTTTGCAATGTTAGTATGATCTACCAACCAAAAAAATCTATGATCTAAAGACTTACCTTCATTACCTTGACCCATTGTATCATTACACCACTTAATATATTTTTCATCTATCAACTTTACATTATCTTTGTAGTTTAACTCTTCTCCTGCTAAAGCTCTTTTAATACATGTTCTTGCACCATCATGCTCCCCCTCTTCATGCCCTTCCACAAAGGAATTCCACATATGCTAAACACCAGTGATCTTATGAATCCTACTCAACCAATAAAATATCTGGGAGTTCTTGAATTGTGATGCACAATTATCTAGCCATATGATATGCCCCTTCTAACCAAATAATGGTAGAACATCGGAAAGCAACCTTGCAAAATCTCTGTAGAAAATGTGTGATCATCGCTGATGAAAATGATACTCCCTCAATATCTCCATGTCATCCTCTATACTATCACCTACATTAATTAATGCTCTCATATCTTCTTTTCATCCTCTATACTATCACCTGCATGAATTAATGCTATATGCACAAATATAGCAACTTGTGTGGAGTTGTAATACTACAATTGCACCTCATTTTGTGGTAGTAGTGTGTAGTTCTCTACAAATTCAACTACTAAAACAATGGTATGAAGTGGAAACATTTCCTTGCATAACTTGAATTGCAAGTCCAATGATCAAGCTCTATGGGTATGTCTTGCATACTCATGCACTATATTCTCATGAAAAATTCCCATAAACTGATACACTAGAATCTTTTCACTTACCAATTCACACATTTTTGCTTCTTTTCAATATTTTAGACTATAGGCCACTATCTTATATTTTCCAAATTCCACTATTTCGTTTCCAATTACATGTGTGTACTATCCATATGTTCACAAATTGGAAAATGTTGCAAGCTACCACAATGAACGCACATGCCATCCAAGCATAATTTCTTGTAAAAAATTTGACCATCCACTCTTTCACATAAAATTTCAGATATGAAATCCCTTGAAGATATAGGTGGAGCCCTTATGTTACATTCCTGCAAAACATTGTTAGTATGAAAATCTACACACATATGTCAAACATCATAATGATTAGAAAATTCAATATGTACTCTACAACAACAAGTTGTGTGTGTGTGAATTATTTTGACATAAAAAGGCTTTACTATTTTAAAATATCTTTGGCTAATTTTAATTTGAGGATACATCACTTGAAATTTGGAAAAGAAAAAAAGTGTTTGAGTATATCCAAAAACTGCTTCGGATGTGGATCATGGATTTGACTACCAATCCTCCTTCTTTAAACATCTAGTTGATTGGGAGATACCCTTGTGTTATTCTTCCAAAATTCTTCAATTATGGATCTCAAGGCTTCAACAATTGCTTTATCTTTTCGTGGTAGTCTACCAAAGAATGCTCGTAATACATTGTTATTTGGATCCTCCACTCTTTTATTCCTTCTCATGGCTCTCATTAGAGATGATCTACTTATTTTCAATGCTTTACTTGTCTTTGTAATGAGGTGATATTTCTTGGTTTGATTGCTTACCATTGTTGATGTCATGACACGTCGAGTGGCATTACTATCTTTCATACGTGAGGTAGAACCCACACTCTCATATGCACTCATTATATTCTTTACAATAGCTTCCTCACTTGATTCATTCAATGTTCTTAGCCTAGGAATCTTCATGATGGGCCTAAATTTTAGTTGCCTCGTCATTTCAAAAAATAATTGACATCTTCTGGTCTCATTTAACTTCTCAAAAAATAATCTCCATATCCTCTTAGCATATATTTGACAAGTATGCTTTGGAATCTTATCAACCATTGGTTTTGAAATATTAGCATCAATATCAATCAAATACTTAGGATTTCTATGCATAACTCTAGGAGGTGTTCTCAAAGGTAGAGTTGCCTCAACATTAGGAATTTCAACAACATTGGGGATAGATGGTGTACCTTCAACTTGAGATATGGAAGATAGAGTGTCTCCAACTTGAGATTTAAATATTGATGTACTTTCAACATGACATGTCGTAGATGGTGTGGCTCCAACTTGAATTGTGGTAGATGACATGCCCCCAACTTCAGGATTCAATTATCTCACTGCACGAAGGTTTTGAATCTATTAACTTTATGATGCCAATTCCACATATCTCTTATACTACATGGATTTTTCATGTTCCTCTTGAATAGGCATGTTTTCTTATATGGTGTTCAATTTCTTTCATGATGTTGCCTCATTATTTTTCTTTTATTTGCAATCTTGACTTCATGCTCATTTGATGTTAGAGTCTTTGGTCATTTCCTCAGCATGATGAATTCCACATGTATGCACCATTAAGCAAGGTTGACCAAATTTAAGTAATGTTCACATTTTATTTCATTATCATTCAAAATTGGTAATCTTTGATTTGTATGACCATAAGAATCAAGGACAATCATATTGGTTCCCTAGGAATGTCTAAATATCTTTATGACACCCATATGTTCTTAGGTGTGCCAACATGAACCAATGTAGGAATGTGAGATAGCAATGCAACGTATATTCACTTTTTGTCAACATGGACCACTTAAGGTGTGCACATATCAATGACATATTAACTAGGCACATGCTAACATAATCATATGGCCAAGTAAATAAATACAATAAGAACAAGTGAAAATGAAAATAATTGTAATTGAACTATGTGAGAAGGTGACAAGCACAAAACACATAAAGACAAATATGATGCACCTTCAAATTTGAGATTTGATATTACAATTTACAAATTATGTCATGTTTCTTCATTTTTTGCTTCAAACTCCTAATTTTTTGACTTTTCACACAACTTCCTTTGAATTCAATGTTGAATTCAATGTAAATATAATATGATTAGTAAAAATTATGAAAATAATAGGTCTATATTCTCAAATTTAAACAAAAAACTCATAATAAACATTTGAATTCTAGAAACACAAAATTATTACCTCATATAATCAAATTTGATCTAAAAACTTTGAATTTTTGTCTTCTATGTTGTCAAACAAATAAAAAGGTGATGGAATATGAAAAATATGCTTGTATAAGATGTCAACACCATGAAAAACATTTCTTTGTCAAATAATGAAAAGAAACCAAACAAAATCAAAGAATGTGGGCTTGAAACACAGGTCACATGCCTCTTTTTACCGTTTTTAGTGTAGTCTATTTGACAAGAAAATAATCTTTATTGAGATTTTTCAACCCTTAAAAAATTAGGAAAGAAGAGAGAGATAGAGATAGAAGAGAAATAGAGAAATAGAGAAGGAAAGGGAATGAGTGAGACACACACACACTCAAAGACCCTCACCCATAAACCCTTTACCCTCAATCATAAACCCTAAACTCTATATTGATACCTTCAACTATAAACTGAATACCCTAAACCCTACACCTCAACCCTAGATACCCTATACCATCAACCCTAAACCCTACACCCTCAACCTATACTCTCAACCCTATAATCAACACCCTTAACCCTAAACCATACACCCTTATCCTAAACCCTATACTAATACACTTGACCCTATAACCCTTTATGCTAAATCCTTAACCGGGCTAGTGCAGGAGCACCTAGGAAACACTAGGCTATGGGTAGTCTAGGATAAATTTAGTGTAAATGCTTTTCTAAGAAGGTCATGTTGACCATTGGAATTTGAGTTAGAGTGTTTTCTTGTCTTGATCAGGAGTGATCAGGAGGGAGTTTGTAACTCATGTTTCTTAGTTGTTTAGGAGTTAGCAATAATTGGCAAAGGTGGCAAAATGGGACATTTTGCACCTTTTTCCACTTGATTATGGAAATGTCTGACCCAAGGGATTGGTAACTACCTTGGAGAGGAGTTATAAGGAGTTGCTTGAGCTAAGAGCAAGGTTGGTTGGTTTTTGATTTGTAATAATTTCATGGAGTGCAATTAAGACTGTGATATTAAAGAACATCTTCTGGTTTATGTTTTTGGATTTATGCATTTATGGTTTGATCAGATGTTGAGAGTAGAGTAGGTCGTGTAATTCCTTTTTCAGGAATTGCTTAGTTCAGTAGTTAGCTTGTTGCATCGGTTCAAGCATTTTTTTTTGTTAGGGTAGTTCATTTCTTGCAATTTTTGTTCTAACTGTCAGACCAGCAGAGATGGAGCTCTAGACCGTGTTTCCCCTGTACCTGGTGTATGGGTTCTTGGAAACAGAGGCTAGACTCCATGTTTGTACATAAGGTAGAGGTAGGAGTCCTTAGGAGTCAGGAATCCATGGCAAAAGACTGTTCCTAGGCGAGCTTGGCAGTGCCCGACTAGGACAGTCAAAGAGTGCAGAGCACTAAGGTTGCAGGGGTGCCAATCTCCTGGTGAACCACGGTGTGGAGAGGATGTGGATTTCCTTGCAGAGGCTTGGTAACAAGGAGGCTTAACACAGACCAGGAAATTGCAAACAAACTGACTGATCTCAAGGAGGTCAGAAATTGGCTTAAAACAAGCATAAATTTGCTAAGTTAAGGGTTGGAGCAGTGTACAGATAGTGGAGGGTCCAAACCCCAAAAATCTTCAAGGTGTGGGAAAGGGTACCATGAATCCCAAGAAAATATTTGGATTCATTTGGAGAATTTGGGCACACTCTCCATTTTTCTCGGGTTAGGAGGCCTAGTTGGGGCTCTAGGGCTTGTAGCCTTTTCTAACCCTAGGAGAGGGTTTGGTGGAAGCGATGGAGAATTGGAGTCTAGTGATTGATCAAGAACCCTAATAGGTTGCTATGAAGCTTTTTACTACATCTCTACACCCCTGCAAGAACCGAACTAAATGTTGGCAGTAATTGGCCTTTAGGGAAGAGTAAGGGTCAAGGGTGAGATAGTGGCAAGGCACCAAGATTGGCTTGGTAGAATGGAAGAGTGATGATAGTGGGGTTGGCCAGTAGGACCAGGGGTACCTATACCTGAGATAGGACCTAAAGGTTAAGGTGGCAGAGTCACCTAGGAGTTCTTGAGAACAAGGACCCAGAGCATGGGACAACGAGTGTTCCACCCAACCCTACCCTATCAGATTGGTATTAGAGCAGGTTAAATATTTGGGATAGAATCTTGCATGTCAGACCTTGAATCCAGTGGGTCTACAATCATGGTGACAAATGCTGAGTTGGAAAAGAAGGTTGAAGACCAAGAAGAAGATAACAAGAGACTAAGGGAAAGATTGGCACAACTTAAAGAGACATTGAGTAATGTGCTAAACAAGACCGATGAGGATGGTAATAGGGTACCAAAGAAGGAAGAGGTTGCAGAGGAAGACAAGATCCCTGAACCTGACCCTGTTCTACAAGAGGAGCCTTTCTTGAAGGCATTGAAAGCTTTGAGTGGGAAAGCACTTGAAGGCATACCATTGTTTAGTGGGAAGTTGGAAGCCGATCTGGTCATAGATTGGATAGAAGGCATGGAGAACCATTTTGAGTGTGATGGAGTCGCTAAAGCATAGAAAGTGAAGGTGGCAAAATAAAGACTAAGAGGATCTCCCTTGACATGGTGGAAATTCATACAAACAGAGAGGGAAAAAGAAGTAAGAGACCAATTTCAACTTGGAAGGGTATGGTTGCAAGGGTGAAAGAAGCATACATACCAGATGATTATGAAATTTAGGTACACAAGAAGAGACAAAGCTTGAGGTAGAGAGACCAAGATGTGAACACTTACACTGAGGAGTTTCAAAAACTTTGTATGAGGTCCAATGTCTCAGAAGATGAAAGTCTCAAAGTGGTTAGATATCTTAATGGCTTGAAGTGGAACATCCAAGAAGAGATGACTCTTCTAAGTCCAAAGATAGTACACCAATGTTACCAATTGGCCATCAAGATTGAGGAACAAAGCAAGAGAAAACAAGATTAGGTTTCTAAAGACAGAGGCAAAGGCAGAGATCAAAGAGATCAAAGAGGGCATAGAGGTGGCTACCAAGGTAGAGGAAATGAGCAAAGGAACCAAGGTGAATCCAAACCCACAGAGAATGGAGGTGAAACATCTTCTAGAGGAGGATATGGTAGAGGTAGAGGTTCTCAATGAGGATCAAATAGAGGAAGAGGAGCAAGCAGGAGCAATTCATACTTTGCAAACATGAAATGCTACTATTGTGGTCAAGTTGGACACCCAGCTTATAGGTGTCCATAGAAAGCATCTACATCAAGCAATGAGAAGAGAGTGGCTTATGCACAAGAGGACACCATGAGTCCTAAGTCACCTGAGGTCAGTCACATTGAATATGAGATGGGAGAGAATCTGATGTTTAGAAGAGTGTTGATCAGACAACCGGTCAAGGAAGAACCAAAACAAAGAAGAGCTCTATTTAAAGTGAAGTGCAAGATACTTGGTAAAGTATGCAAGGTCATTGTAGATTCAGGTTCAATAAACAATATCATCTCAGAAGAAGCAATAATGAAACTGAAAATGAAAAGGTACCCCACACTAACCCCTACAAGGTAACATGGCTCAACAAAGGGCAAAGTGTTCTAGTGAATGAGCAAGTAACGGTGGAGTTTCCATTGGAGGGTATAAGGATAAGTTAGTTTGTGATGTTTTACCCATGGATGCATGCCATCTACTATTGGGCAGACCATGGCAGTATGACAGAAGTCCCATGTATGATGGGAAAGTGAATAGCATTTCCTTCGAGAAGGATGGGAAGACTTTCAAGTTGCAATCACTGTCAGAAGAAGAAGAGGGACAATCAAAGACACCAAGTGTCATGTTGAGTAGTGGGAAGGAGTTCCTTAACAACCTACATCAAGGGGGTGAAGGTTATGTTACAACCTAAAGAAGAAGACAAGGCTTAAAAGACAGTCATACCCGGAGCAATCCTAAAGTTGTTGGATCAGTTCAAGGACATTGTAAGTGATGGTGCACCGGCAACTCTACCACCAAAGAGAGCCATAAGTCATCAAATTGACTTCATACCTGGAGCCTCATTTCCTAACAAAGCATCTTATAAGCTTACACTGGATCAGAATCTAGAGGTAGCTAGGCAAGTGCAAGAGTTATTGGATCAAGGATTAATTCAAAAGAGCATCATCCCATGTGCAGTACCGGTAGTCTTGGCAACCAAGAAGGGAGGTAAATGGAGGTTATGCACTGATTCTAGAGCAATAAATAGGATCACCATTAGGTATAGGTTCCCTATTCCTAGAATTGAGGACTTAATGGATTGTCTTGGAGGAGCTCAATACTACACAAAGTTGGATCTCAAGAGTGGATACCATCATATCAGAATTAAGGATGGTGATGAGTGGAAGACAGCATTTAAGACAAATGATGGGTTATATGAATGGAGAGTGATGCCATTTGGTCTCTCCAATGCCCCTAGCACATTCATGAGGCTCATGAACGAAGTTCTCAAAGACTTCATAGGGGTATTTGTGGTGGTATACCTTGATGACATCCTCATATTCAGCAAGACAGCAGAAGAGCATCTAAAACATGTGGAGTTGGTTCTTAGAAGGTTGCAAGAGGATAACTTGGAAATCAATCTAGAGAAGTGTGAGTTCTTTAAGCAAGAGCTTGTATATTTGGGTTTTGTAGTGTCCAAAGGATCATTGAAGATGGATCCAAGTAAGGTGGAAGCTATCCTAAACTGGCCTACACCAACCACAGGGACTGAGGTAAGAAGTTTACATGGATTGGCTCAGTTCTACAGAAAATTCATAAGCAACTTTAGTGGTATATGTGCACCAGTCCTAGATACAATCAAGGGTGGTTTAAAAACTAAGTTTGTGTGGACTCAAGAAGCTGAGAAAGGGTTTGAGAAACTGAAACAAGAGGTGGCAACTCAACCTATTCTCTTATTACCTAGTTTTGGAAAATTGTTCACTGTTGAATGTGATGCAAGTGGAGTGGCAGTAGGAGGAGTGCTAAGTCAAGAGGGCAGGCCTATAGCCTTCTTTAGTGAGAAGCTCAATGAATCAAAGAAGAGGTATTCAACTTATGACTTAGAACTTTATGCTTTGGTTCAATCACTTAGGGCATTACCTTCTACCCAAGGAATTTTTAGTCTTTACCGACAATCAGGCACTTAGCTATATGAATACCCAAGAGAAGTTGAGCAATAGACACTTGAAGTGGATGGAATACATCCAAGCTTTTACCTTCACCATCAAGCACAAGAAGGGACAGCTAAACAAAGTAGCAGATGCATTGAGCAGGAGGTTGTTGACAGTGCAAGAGATACAAGTGAAGAGCATAGGGATTGACAGTTTTAAAGATCTCTATGGGGAAGATGAAGACTTTTCAGAGGTCTATAGGGTATGCTCTAACTTTGAGAACCATTTCCATAGCCAATACTCAGAGTACACATTGCAAAGTGGGTTATTGTTTAAAGGAAATCAATTATGTGTTCCAAGAGGGTCAATGAGGGAAAATCTCATTCAGGAAAAGCATAATGGAAGTCTTAGTGGACATTTTGGCATCAACAAGACTTTAGAACTAGTGCAAAGATTCTATTGCTGGCCTAAGTTGGCCAGAGATGTTAGAAAGTATGTGGAACAATGTGTTGTGTGTATGAAAGCTAAGGGAGGAGCTAGTAATGATGGTCTATATCAACCCCTACCCATTCCTAATAGACCATGGGAGTGTGCAAGCATGGATTTTGTGGTAGGCCTTCCTAAGACCAAGACTGGTTTTGACAGTGTCTATGTAGTAGTGGACAGATTTAGCAAAATGAGTCATTTTATCCCTTGCAAAACTACTCATGATGCTAGTTACATAGCTCATCTCTTCTTCAAGGAAGTTGTACAGATCCATGGATAGCCTTTGAGCATTATTTCAGACAGGGATGTGAAGTTCATGAGTCACTTTTGGAAGACTCTATGGAGTAGATTGGGTACCAACCTGTCATTTGGATCAGCTTACCATCCTCAGATCGATGGTCAAACAAAGGTGGTTAATAGGGTGCTAGGTAGCCTTCTAAGGTGCCTAACTAAGGAGTATGGATAGACATTGGATATGGCTATCTCACAAGCTGAGTATGCTTACAATGATAGTGTGAACCGAACCACAGGGAAGAGTCCTTTTGAAGTTGTGTATGGGATGCACCCAAGAGGCATATGTGAGCTCAGAGATCTTGGAGCTATGGAACATAGAATTGGACATGCAGAGGACTTCAGTCAAACCATGCAAGAGATTCAGGAGCAGGTGAAGAAGATAGTCACCGAGGCTACACAAAAGTTGAAGGAGAAGGTAGATTTGTCAAGGAAGGATGTGCAATTTGTAGTAGGAGACTATGTCATGGTCCACCTTAACAAGTCAAGGTTGCAGAAGGGAATGGCAACCAAGTTGCAAATGAAAAGAGTAGGACCATGCAAGATATTAGCCAAGTATGGTAAAAATGCATACAAGTTAGAGTTACCTACCGGTTTAGGAATCTCATCAGTTTTCAATATAGCTCACTTGATCAAGTACAAGGGCTTAGTCAATGATGTGGATCAGAATAGTCAGGATATCTTCAAGGACATCAGCAATATATCCTTACCTAATCAAGACAAGCCTCAGGTAGAGAAGATCTTGGAGTCAAGAGTGAAGAAGGCTACAAGACACAAGGTATACATGGAGCATCTTGTCAAATGGAGGAATAAGCATGAATATGAGGCTACATGGATGGATGAAGCTTAGCTCCAGAGGTAGGGCATCAACGTGTCATTACCCTCTCCTAACATTCCTTAGAGTTTGTGTAGAGGGGGGAGAATGGTGCAGGAGCACCTAGGAAACACTAGGCTATGGGTAGTCTAGGATAAATTTAGTGTAAATGCTTTTCTAAGAAGGTCATGTTGACCATTGGAATTTGAGTTAGAGTGCTTTCTTGTCTTGATCAGGAGTGATTAGGAGGGAGTTTGTAGCTCATGTTTCTTAGTTGTTTAGGAGTTAGCAATAATTGGCAAAGGTGGCAAAATGGGACATTTTGCACCTTTTTCCACTTGACTATGGAAATGTCTGACCCAAGGGATTGGTAACTACCTTGGAGGGAGTTATAAGGAGTTGCTCGAGCTGAGAGCAAGGTTGGTTGGTTTTTGATTTGTAATAATTTCATGGAGTGCAATTAAGACTGTGATATTGAAGAACATCTTCTGGTTTATGTTTTTGGATTTATGCATTTATGGTTTGATCAGATGTTGAGAGTAGAGTAGGTAGTGTAATTCCTTTTTTAGGCATTTCTTAGTTCAATAGTTAGCTTGTTGCATCGGTTCAAGCATTTGTTTTTGTTAGGGTAGTTCATTTCTTGCAATTTTTGTTCTGACTATCAAACCGGCAGAGATGGAGCTCTAGACTGTGTTTCCCCTGTACCTGGTGTATGGGTTCTTGGAAACAGAGGCTAGACTCCATGTTTGTACATAAGGTAGAGGTAGGAGTCCTTAGGAGTCAGGAATCCATGGCAAAATACTGTTCCTAGGCGAGCTTGGTAGTGCCCGGCTAGGACAGTCAAAGAGTGCAAAGCACCAAGGTTGCAGGGGTGCCAATCTCCTAGTGAACCATGGTGTGGAGAGGATGTGGATTTCCTTCCAGAGGCTTGGTAACAAGAAGGAGGCTTAACACAGACCGGGAAGTGGCAAACAAACTGAATGATCTCAAGGAGGTCAAAATTTGGCTTAAAACAAGCCTAAATTTGCTAAGTTAAGGGTTGGAGCAGTGTACGAACAGTGGAGGGTTCAAACCCCAAAAATATTCAAGGTGTGGGCAAGGGTACCATGAATCCCAAGAAAAGATTTGGATTCATTTGGAGAATTTGGGCACACTCTCCATTTTTCTCGGGTTAGGAGGCCTAGTTGGGGCTCTAGGGCTTGTAGCCTTTTCTAACCCTAGGAGAGGGTTTGGTGGAAGCGATGGAGAATTGGAGTCTAGTGATTAATCAAGAACCCTAATAGGTTGCTATGAAGCTTTTTACTCCATCTCTACACCCCTGCAAGAACCTAACTGAATGTTGGGAGTAATTGGCCTTTAGGGAAGAGTAAGGGTCAAGGGTGAGATAGTGGCAAGGCACCAAGATTGTCTTGGTAGAATGGAAGAGTGATGATAGTGGGGTTGGCCAGTAGGACTAGGGGTACCTATACCTGAGATAGGACCTAAAGGTTAAGGTGGGAGAGTCACCTAGGAGTTCTTGAGAACAAGGACCCAGAGCATGGGATAATGAGTGTTCCACCCAACCCTACCCTATCACAGGCTATACCTTATACCTTATACCCTCAACCATAAAACCAATACCCTAAACCCTAAACCCTAATACCTTATGTACCCTAAACCTTGTACCATCAATCTTGTACCATTAACCCTATACCAATACCATAAACCCTATACCCTATACCCTCAACCCTATACTCTATAATGTACCTCAACCTTGTACCATCAATCTTGTACAATAAACCCTATACCAGTACCCTAAATGTTAATCCTTATATCATATACCCTAAAAATTATACCCTATGTACCCTAAACCTTGTACCATCAATCTTGTACCCTAAGACATATACCTTATACCATATGTACCTTAAACCTTGTACCATCAATCTTGTACCCTAAACCCTTGATGCCCTAAACCCTAAACCTTATACCTTATATCCTACATTGTATATCCTATACCTAAATGGGGAAAGAGAGGGATGAGCTAGATAAAGAGGGATAGGGACAATCCTAATGAAGGTTGAAGCCTAAGGTGATCTTCTCTAACATGAACAAGGTAGCTAACAGTGCTCCTCATATGCCACCTATATCATCACAATCTTGCAATATGGAGGAGCTAACATATGACATGTTAAACACTATAGATAATGTTGCCACTCATTCTGAGGTATTGCTTCAAGATCATGTTTCTAGTTCTGAGGTTATGGGCTCACAAAATAATATACCTAGGTCCTCACAGAGAAAAAAGAACAAAAAAAAATCTAAATACTATTGTTCAAGATCCTCTTTTCACAAGTATTGATAGTACTAATGAAGCTACTCATAGTGAGGCATGTCTTATTAAATGATAAGAAGCACACTTAGATTCAATGTGAAAGAAAAGAAAGGGAGAAAAATATATCCTGGATCTTAACTCAAAATTTGAATTGGAGCAAGATCAGCTTGACATTCATACAACTAGAGTTGGTTTTCATGGAAACACTTATAATACTAATGAAAGGATAATGGGTTTTTAGGAATCAGAAAAAATGATGGAAGTCCTAGAAATCATAGCCTTTTCCATAGTGGTCAGATTGAAGCAGAAGATTGTGGTACCCTACAAACTGCAAAGGGTGGATTAAATACTATTAACAATTAAATTGTTGGTAATTATGCTTGCTTGACTACATATATTAGAAATAAAGGGAGTGGGCTTTCTGATGATCATGCAGTTTGTGCTTGCACAGTTATCAAAAGACCTACATGTTATAATTTTAAAAATGTAGGTGAACAATTGACAATAGGAGAGAATATAGATGATAAAAAAAATTAGTGAGAAAAAAATTGTCCATGCCTCTTCTTGGGGTAAGGGTAAGCAACATAATCATATAAGTAAAGAATTATTTGTTGGTGAAAGAAAAGTTCAGGATCATAATTAGATAGGTGAAAATATAAATACTTCAAAGAATTTGATACATGATGGTACTGATTTTGATGGAGTTGATTCATTGAGATCTAGCTATCTGACACCACATTTTAAAAGCAACACAATCCATGTTACAATGGAAAATCTCATCTTCCCTATAGGCATGGAAGGTCTTATGGACCAAACTTTGATAAATCAGGAAACAAGAAAGTTTGCACATGATTACAAAGAGTCTGTAGAAAAAATTACAAGTGATGAGGTGCCACCACAATAAATTATGCATGAAGTGTTTGAAATGTCATTTGAAATATAAAGTCATATACCCCATTTGCAATCTAATGTCTCTTATGATATTAATTCCAAAAGATCTAGCTATTCAAGTGCATCACATGGAAAGGTCAACGTAGCAAATGTCCCTTCTAATATCTTTAGAGACTCAAGTGACCATCTAGACAAAACCATGAGCAAGGTGGATGTTGTGAAGGGTGTTACCAAGCATGCAAATCTTAACAGGCAAGAGAAAAGTTCATCAGGATTTATGTCTATTGAAGAAAACAACCAAGGTACTTTGAGGAAGAAATGTGTTAATGAAATTATGGACTTAAATAGGCAACTTGATAATCATATTCAACTGCATTAAGGTTTATCTACATCAAAAAAATAAAGGAAGGTTGTGCATGTAAGAGAGAATGTCTCAATAATGGACAAACTAGAAATGAATACAATCCTATAGATAGAGTAAAGTCTAAAGGTCAAAAGAATCTACCTCCCATTCAAGATATCAACAATCAATGTGCATCTAAAAGGAGAAATTATTTCTCCTCTAATGGTTTAGATGCTACCAATATGCCCTCTTTTGATAGTGAGCAAGCTATTGAAAGGTGTGAATCTCATTTTCCTTCCAAATAATGTGAAAATTTAAGTCCAAGTTTATTTAAGATTCACTCAAGGCCAACATTTTTGTACACTAAACATATAAGTTTGGCACCATGTGATCGCCATAGAAAATTCTCCAAGACAAAAACATCACACATCACTATGAAAATTCCTCACATCCTTCAAAGTGCAGATGTTGTGATCCACATAGTTGTAATGTGAATGCATTGTGAGAGAGAGAGAGAGATAGGAGTAAGAAGAGATGGAGGGAGAGGTGGAAGTGGAGGGAGTGAGAGACCTAGGGAAAGAAGAGATAGATGGAAAGAGAGGTGAGAGACCTATAGGGGAAAGGGAGGTGAGATGGGGGTTTAAGGAGGGAGGGGGGATAAATATGGGGAGAGGAAGAAATCAAGGGGACATCCTAGAGAGGTGATGGAGGGAGAAGAGGAGAGAAAAAAGAACAAAGAGAGAGAGGAGTAACAAGGGATGGAGGGAGAGGCATGCATGGAGGGAGTGAGAGACCTATAGAAGGAGGAGATAGAGAGGTGATGACATAGGAAGGGGAGGGAGAGAGAAGAGGAGAGAGAGGGAGAGAATAATGAAGAGAAAGAGAGGTTTAAGGAGGGATGGACAGGTAGACAAGGATTGATTGAGAGACCTAGAGAGGGGATAGGTAGAGAGCTGGGGGAGAGAATAAAATGGAGATAGAAGTTCACAAAGAGGGAAAGAGGGGTAAGGAGGGAGAGAGAGAGGTGGAGAGAGAGTGAAATAACTAGAGAGGGGAGAGATATTGAGAGACATATAGCTTAGGGAGAGAGGGGTGAGAGACATAGGGAGAGATAGAGGTGAGAGATAGATGGGGGAGAGAGGTGGGTAGTGACACAAGTTAAGGGAAAACAATCTATTGAGAGGGGGTGAATCAGTAGATCAAATATATGTAAAAATATTTAACTCAATATGTATATTGAAACATGAAACATGAATCAAAACCACAAAATAAAACCTTCACACAATGAACACTAGATATACATGGAAACACAAAATGGGAAAAACCACAATGAGAAGAGCTAATTGGAGCTACTATCCAAATCTAGCCTCATAAAATAATGAATACATTATAGTAATGACATAGGCACTGGCCTACAAGAGACACCAACCCCCTATTGAGTTTGTAGGTACTAACCTACTAGAGACACCAATCCCTAATACAAAATATGAGTACCAACTCAATGAGTAAAACACCAATCCTACCGAATTACAAAGATAAAGTTTGGAGAACTTTAATGATAATCACATAGCTTACGCAAGATTTGATCTTGATTTAGACACTCTCATAGACTCCTTATGATCTTCTAATGATGGTGCACAACAATTGAGATGCAACTCAAATTGAATATTGATTGCTCCCACAATTGATCTCACACTCGCTCACTTTCATTACATTCAGATACACTTCTCACATATCATGTGAAGTGAAATCTAGATCTTTCATGTTGGCCAGGGATCTGCAATTAACCAAAATGACATAAGATGGATCTAAATTCAAATTACATGAAACATATAGTGAGTAGGTCCTAAATCATTTTTTTTTCCGCCAATCCAACATGATGTTGTGTGCTTCCACAAGGTCCTCAACCTAGACCTATTTTAACTCTCCATGCTATCACCGGATGTTGCACACTATTATTCATTGTCACACAGTTCTGGACCACCAACTAGTTAACTAATAAGCATGATGACCCTTCTATCACTTCAACCTTTTTGCATGCTAAAAATAACTTCTAGAAACTTGGGAACATGATAGAACATGTGTAGACATAATCTCCATTCAAACCACAAAGACAAATTCACCTTCAGGAAGAAATACTGAACATGAATATATTGCCATAGAAATCTCTCTTCCCTAAGTAACTAACCTAAAACATTCCAAATCAAACTTTTAGATTCATTTTCTCATCATGAATAGATAAAATCATGATATGTCAAGGATGCTATAGTCACTCTTCTTCATTATACTCAAAATGAAATGATAATTCAAGTACAATTGCATTTAATTCTCACTGTACTGCTAGCATTACTCCTTAGACATTTGTGAGCACTACCTGTCATCAAGAACACTAATCCTTGGCATTAGTCATTTGAAATCAATGGCAACATTTTTCCAACAATCTCCCCCTTTGTCATTGATGGCAAACAACAAAATACTATCCACACAAGAAGACAAATCTAATGTGTCTAGAATAGGAAACCACCTCACATATTTCCACTGTTCCATTTATCCCCTTCAAAGGATTTGGCATTTTGAGTCCTATTTCTCCCCCTTTGACAGCAATGGAAAATTTCAACTGCTTTTTTGGCTCTCTGCACAATCTAGAAACATGTTTTCCAAATAGACTCCCCCTGATTCCATACCACACTACTTCTGAAAATACTTCACAAGAATACCAAGTCTTCTTGAGGCAAGGAGACACGACTCCCCCTCAACATGTACTTCCTCTTGATTCAAGAGGAGGGAGAAACAACTCTGAGCTTCTTCCAGAGATACTCAAAAGTCTCCTTTGGAGGTAATTTTGAGAAAATTTTGGCTATTTTCTCCTTGATTTCCACATAATCCAACTTCACTTCTTTTTCTACAACCTTCTCTTTCATAAAATGATACTCAATTGCAATATGCTTTGTCCTTGAGTGCATTACCGGATTATTTGAAATTTTTATGGTACTAGTATTATCACACAAAATGGAAATAGGTTCATCAAATCTATCTTCATCTCCTTCAAATTTTGCTTCATTCATAATATGTTAGTGCAATATGAAGTTGTAATGTACTCTATTTCTATTGTAGATAAAGATACTAAATCTTGCTTCTTGCTTAGCCAAGATACAATACTATCACCAAGAAAGAAAGCTCCACCACTTGTACTTTTCTATGCATCTATGCTTCCTTTCCAATCTAAATTTGTGTATGCATTCATAGTGAAATTTTCACTCTTAAGATACCATAAACCAAAACCCATTGTATCCTTCAAATATCTAAATATTCTCTTTACTACTTTGAAATGAGTTTCCTTAGGTGTTGTCTGAAATCTGGCTACCATCCCAATTTCTTGCATTATATCTAGTCTAGATGCAATTACATACAACAAACTACCAATCATGGATCTATACAAGGTCTGGTCTACCAAAGTATATTCATCATCTTTACTCAGTTTACATCTGATAACCATAGGTGTACTTACCAGTTCTCATTCTTCCATCTTGACCTTAATATTTCCTTTGTATACCTGTTCTGAGAAATGAATATGCCTTTGTCTAATTGAGAAATATGTAAACCAAGAAAGAAAGAAAATTGACCAAGCATTGAAATTTCAAACTCACTCTACATTGCATTCATGAATTCCTTGCAGATGTCATCACTACTTCCACCAAAGATGATGTCATCAAAATAGACAACAATAAACACTAGTTGGTCACTTTCTATTTTTATGTATAAATTACCATTTGCACTACCTCTCAAGAAACCTTGCCATTGAAAATACCTATCCAACCCAAAATACCATGCTCTAGGAGCTTTTTTAAGTCCACAAAGTGTCTTTTTCGATCTGCACACAAAATCCAAATTATCTAAACATTGAAACCCTTATGGTTGCTCAATGTAGACTTCTTCTAACTTTCCATTTAAAAATGTTGACTTCACATTCATCTAATACACCTTGAAGATCTTGAATGTTGATAAGGCCAAAAACATTATGATTGCTTCCAATCTTGCTACTCGAGCAAATATCTCCTCAAAATCAATTCCTTCAACTTGAGCATATCCTTTACACACAAGTCTAGTCTTGTTTCAAATCACTTCTCCATCTTCATTCAACTTGTTTTTGAAGACCCATTTGGTACCAATAATACTTTTGTCTTTGGGTCTTGGAATTAACTCCCAAGTTTCCTTCTTCTTAGTCTGAGTTAGTTCTTCCTTCATAGCATCTATCCATCCTTTCTCTTTGATTGCTTCTATATAGGACCTTGGTTCAATCTTTGATAATAATGCAAAATGTACCTATTCATTTGCTCTCTCAATTCTTCTATGGGTCTAGACTCCACTGTCCTTATCTCCCATAATGTGATATTCAGAATGATTTTTTTAAACATACCTTGCCGAAGTCTTTGTAATAGTATTCTCAGAATTAACTTTTGGGTCTTCATCACTTTTTTGGATTGGTTCTTCATCATCTACTTCCCAAATATCAGTAAATTGTATTGTCTCATCAATACTTACATTGACACTTTCAACAATTCTTTTAAACCTTGTGTTATAACATCTATATGTCTTGCTTGTCATAGAATAACCAAGAAAAATGCCTTCATTAAATCTAGAATCAAACTTACCCAAGTGTTATTCAAAAATTTTGATGTAACACTTTCTTTCAAATATCCTAAGATTTCTAACTAAAGTTGGTCTTCCTCTCCATAATTCACATGGTGTTTTATCAATCCTTGGTCTGATTTGAGCCATGTTTGAAATATACACCACTGTTTGAATTGCTTCTCTCCAATATATATTTGGTAAACTTGCTTGACTTAACATTGTTCTTGCCATCTCTTGTACTGTCTGATTCTTTCTCCTAGCAACTCCATTCTACTGCAAAGTCCTAGGAGCAAAAAATTATCTTCGAATACCATGTAGCTCACAAAATTCA
>VDFB02058242.1:703012894-703045236 GCA_007258455.2 Sequoia sempervirens | reverse complement strand
GCATATCAACAAGCCTTGATCGCACAGCAGAGCTTGCAACAAACTCCCACCAACATACCCAACACTCCACCCATCACTCAACAACCTCGACCACTTCAAAACACATTCACTCCATCTCCTGATCCTCAAGATGATGTGATGACACAAATCAAGTTGCTCTCAAAAAAGTGTTTGATCTCCAATTAGGGAAAACAAAAAAAACACCAAGCAACTTGTGCCCCTATCCTTTCAATAGGAGCCTTGCAATGGTACCATTCCCAAAGGGGTTTGAAATCCCTAAATTCGACAAATATCGTGGGATAGGAAACCCTAAAGATCACATCAGGGAATTCCAAGTACATTGCATGGAGGTCGCATATGACGATACATATCTGATGCAGCTATTCCCTTGAAGTTTGGTTGGTCCTACCATGGAGTGGTTCTCTCGCCTTCCTCCTAGTATCAAAAAGTTCCAAGAGATTGTAGATGCATTCATAAAGAACTATGCATTCAATATGGGTATGGATGTTAGTTTAGAGGAACTATCGGCTCTTAAACAAGCTAAGGGGAAATCATTCGCTTCCTTCTTGCAACGATGGTGATCCAAGGCCAACAAGAGAAAATGGGCCATGCTAGAAGAACAAAAAGTTTGCACCATCATTGCTAATCTTGAGAAAACCTTGGATTTTCATCTTAAGGTGCAAGGTATCACCACATACAACCATTTGATCCCCAAGGCACTCAACATCCAATGAGCCCTTATCACACAAGGGGGGACACCCACATATCCAAAACATCAAGACAACCACCCTTCCACCAGCTATAACAAAAAACTTTGCACGTGGGCAAAGAATAGAAATGTCACTAATGATGGTGTGGTGGATGCCAAGGTCATAATCAGTGCTCCAAAACAAAACACCCAAACATACCAACAACCGCAAGGAAACAATCAAAACAATACACAAGCCAACACAGTATCACAACAACCACCAAATAATCAAGTCAACAACCTGAATAATCAAGGGGGACCACCCCCATGAAACAAAAATCCCCCCAAGAGAAAGTACACTACCCTTGGGAAACCAATTGAATCGGTCATGAAGAAAATAATAAACGAAAATCTCATCAAAATTCCCACTTATGAGAACTATCAAGAACCCCAAGTGAAACCACCATGGTACAATGAAAACCACCTTTGTGATTTTCACAAAATTAAGGGGCACACAATAGCCAGTTGCATGAGGTTGAAAAATCTAATCCAAGACCTCATCGATGACAAGGACATAAACATTGAACAACCATCTGGAAATCAAGACCTAAAAATATACATCAATCTGATGTCGGATCATAACAAAGGGAACAACCATGGAAATACCAAGTATGTCAATGTGAACCATGTGTATGACCATGTTGTTGCATCCCTAGATGAAATGGTCACGGTTGTTAACATCAAGGGAGCCAAAGCTGATTGTGGAATCACCATGCCTAAAGTGAGTCAAAGCACAGCCTGTTGGACCACTGCAACTCAGCTAACCAGGGCAAATTCCACTTCAATCAAATCCATTCCCACGGCCACAATGTCTAGACTAAAAGAACCCCCGCTTAGATCTCCATCATGGAGTTGCTGAAGATATCGCCAGCACATAGAAAAATCCTAGAGGAAGCATTGGCTTCATCCACCGTCTTCGCGGATCTAGATGTTGACCAGTTCCAGGCTATGGTCAGAAATATCACCACTCCAAGTCTCCTAACGTTCTCTAATCAGGACTTCCCCTCCCAACCATCTCACAATCGCGCACTCCACCTTGAATTCTTGGTTCATAAAAATAAAGTCAAAAGGGTCTTGGTGGATGGGGGTGCAGGTCTAAACATGTGTTCCCTCAAACTAATAAAGAATCTAGGATTCTTAGAAGATTCCATTGAAAAGGGTAAGGGCATCACAATCAGAGCATATGATGATCAAGAAAGAGTGTCTCAAGGCACTATCTAGCTCCCTATTCAAGTAGGGCCAGCCATTATGGAAATAACATGCCAAGTTCTTGACCTTGATTTTCCTTATAACATTCTCCTAGGGAGTCCATGGATCCATGGGATTCAAGCAGTTGCATCAACCTTCCATCAGTGTATCAAATTCCCATATCAAAATCAAGAGGTCACGATTCATGGTGGTCCTGAGCCCTTTGCCTACTACAAAATCCTGGAAGCAAAATACTATAAAATCCCCCAAGTCCCAAAAAATGATGAAGGCCCTACCACTCCACATATAGACCCAACTACATTAGCCTCCACTTCTAAGACAAAGACACCTACCATCCCTAATATATCTGAATTCAAGGTCATTATCCAAGACAACGAGTTTGGGGATTATAGAATGAAGAAAAGTTATTTCGTCATTGGAGAGTTACCTCAATCTCCTAGGGCTCATGGGCAACCCCAACCAGCTGAAACATCATCCCAAACTTTCAAAGGAGACCCTTCTAGATTCAGAAGTTGGGGGGATCTAAGTCAGCAAATAGTAGATGAAAAAGACATGTCAAGTTTGTTGTACCAAGATGAAAGGCCCGTGCCTAATCTTCCCATGGATGAGAGCAACAAAGGATTACAAATGATGTTAGGTATGGGCTATAACAGAAATAAGAAATTTGGACATAATGACAATGAGATTCTAGTACCTATCATTCTGGAGAAGCATATGAGAAATCTTGGCCTTGGATGTACCCCTCCGAAGGTGACCATACTTGGAAAAGGTTCCTCAGTTAGAAAAGTCAAAGCTCCCCCTCAGCTATCAGCAGTCACCCTTCAATTACCAGTATCCATAGGTCAAGTGATAGATAACTTTACCTTTGACATAACTAATGTGTGTAGTAGTGATGAGGATCCCATAACCAACTTGCCTATGCTTTTTGAAGATTCCTCCCTACTCATGAGTAACACCTTGCCTTTTGAGTCAAACTATCAAACCCATGAAATAAACCTAGTCTACCCTCAACTCATCGATTACAACCAACGAGGACCACTAGTTTTGGACATGTTCAAAAATGATGAGGCACTCTCAAAATTCATGGGATTGCAGGATATGATACCATATGGAGATAAAAAGGTCAGGTTTGACATCATACTGGACACACATGCCTACTACAGAGAAACGATTGAATCCTTCAATCACAAAAGTGAAAATATGGGAATAATCTCTAGGTCTTTGAGTGAAAACCACACTATGGCACTCTCTGATTCGAAAACAATAAAAATAAAGGGCGTATCCAATGGTGAAAACCTCTCTAAGGCATCAGAGGATGAAGGATTCAATCTTCCTCTCAGTGTAATTCATTAGGAGAAGTCAAAAGTCCTAGCAGAGAAGTGCAATCCAGACAACCTAGGAATAGAGGAACTACCACACATAACATTCTATGCAGATTCACTTCTCACAGAAGAATAGGAACTTCTAATTGCGTTCCTAAAAGAAAGAAAGATAAACTTTGCATGGACATATGTTGACATGCCTAGGCTTGATCCAGAGGTTGTGATTCATCACCTAGCTATATATCTCGAAGCAAAGCCTGCGAGACAAAAGCTAAGAAAAATGCATCCCCAGATAGCCTAAGAGGCCTACAAGGAAGACTCCAGTCCATCCGTTGATTCATAGTACAACTAGCAGACAAGGTTGTCCCCTATTCTCACCTACTCCACAAGGGGGTAGCATACAAGTGGGACAAAAAATGTGATCAGGCCTTCAACAAGATCAAGGAGTACTTACTCACGCTGCCAGTCCTCATGCTGCCAATTCCAAGAAAACCCTTGATCTTATACATATCAGCAACAACTGCAGCCCTCGGTGCTCTCTTAGCACAGCATGATGAAAATGGAAAAGAGAGAGCTATCTATTATATCAGAAGAACTATGGTAGGCCATGATCTAAACTATACATCCATTGAGAAATATTTTCTAGCAGTTGTGTTCGTAGCACAAAAATTCAGACATTACATGCTAGCACATCAAATAAAGCTCGTTACAAAGATAAACCTACTCAAGTAACTGCTTTCTAAAGCGACACTCATAGGGAAAACAACTAAGTGGGTTATAATCCTGACAGAGCATGAAATTGAGTATGTGGAATGCAAGGCTATCAAAGGACAAGCAATTGTAGACCAACTAGAAGAGGCACTAATATACTCAAAGAATCCACGTATATCAGAATTCCCCGACGAATCAATCTTCAACCTAAGTGTAGCAGATCACTTGAAAATGTACTTTGATGGATCCTACACGCAACATGGATCAGGGGCAAGGATCTTCATTCCAAAATCATACAAGTTGTCATTCCCTTGCACAAATAACATTGCATAGTATGAAGCTCTTGTCATAGGGTTGAGAATTGCAGTGAAGTGGCAAATCATGGTACTCAAAGTCTATGGAGACTCACAGCTCGTAATCAACTAGGTAAACGATGAGTATCAAACAAAAGATGACAAGTTGACTCCCTATAAGAAATTGGTGGAAATTCTCAAGGAGTCCTTCATTGATATCACATTTGAGCAGCTACCAAGAGTAAACAACAGAGTGAAAGATGCAATGGCTACAATTGGATCACTCCTAGAAATCCCACGCAACATTCCAAGGAAAGAATTCCTTGTAGAGTAGCTTCTTGTGCCTGCATTCGAGGTTTCAGAGTCTGAATTTGTGTGTGAAATCGTTGGTCCTGGTGATCCCTAGTACCATGATATAAACACTTACCTGAGAATAGGAGTCCTCCCTACTGACATAACCCTGAACCTCAAAAGAGCCTTTGTCAAAAAATCATCCCATTTTGGCATCCTAGGAGATACCCTGTACCGTAGAAGCATTGAAGGAACCCTGTTACATTGCTTAAACGCTGAGGAGGCATTGATCGCCTTAATCGAGGTACATAATGGTATTTGTGGTTCACATTCGAGTGGTATGACCTTGGCCAATAAATTGCTGAGGACGGGGTAGTATTGGCCTACAATGGAAAGAGAAGCACATGACTATATCAGAAGGTGTTTATAGTGTCAACAGCATGGAGACCTCATCCATGCACCAGCTCAAGAGCTCCACCCAATTGTCACACCTTGGCCCTTTTCACAGTGGGGGCTTGATCTCATTGGAAAAATCACCCCCACCTCATCCAGTGGACATAAGTTCATCATCACTGCCACTAAGT
This sequence comes from Sequoia sempervirens, assembly GCA_007258455.2. Lineage (NCBI taxonomy): Eukaryota > Viridiplantae > Streptophyta > Pinopsida > Cupressales > Cupressaceae > Sequoia > Sequoia sempervirens. Next base: position 703,040,078 of record VDFB02058242.1, on the reverse strand, counting down.
ACTTAACGAAGTGGGTGGAAGCCATTCCCATGACATATATCATAGGAAAGCAGATATCAAAGTTCATCCTGAACTACTTAATTTTCTATTATGGTGTCCCTCAAGCCATTATCTCATATAACAGGACACCTTTCAAGAATCAGGATGTTCGCGACCTATGCCAAAAGTTTAATATCCAACATCATTTTTCCACTCTGTATTATCCCCAAGGAAATGGCCAAGCCAAGGCTACAAATAAGACCATCTTAAAAATCCTCAAAAAGATGATCAATGATGTTGGTCATGACTGGCATTTGCAGCTGAATCTCGCCCTATGGTCCTATCAAACGAGTATTTGCACACCAATAGGTGCCACCCCATTCTCCCTGGTCTACGGATCAGAAGCCATACTCCCTATCGAGATCGAGCTCTTGTCCCTGAGAATATCATTACAGAATCTCATCACAAATGAAGAATACTGAGTATCATGACTGAATGAGCTAGAGCTATTGGATGAGCGATGTATGGATGCCTTAAACAATTTGCAAGTGTACTAGAACTGACTCAAGTGGAGTTATAACAAGAAAGTCAGGAGTCCGACCTTCCAAGTTGGGGAACTTGTGCTCAATGAGAATCAGAAGAATGTTCCAAATCTAGATAGCAAAGGCAAGTTTGAACCCAATTGGTCGGGACCCTTCGTCATCATAGCAAGCTACAAGTCGATGGCATATCAGTTATCGACACTAGAAGGGGAACCCCTGCAGGAGCCTATGAATAGCTCTCATCTCAAAAAGTTTTATGCCTAATATTTTAGGGTATAAAACCAGAAAATATAAAAAAATCAAAAAATGTGTTGAAAAAATGGTCGCCCTAATGAAAACCTAGCAAACAGGCATCTTGGTGACAACAAAAAAATCAAAAAATGCAAAAATCCAAAAAAAATTAGAAAAAGGATTAAAGAGAAAAATCGTCCTCTAGTGAAAACCACTTCGGTGGAGCTTTTGGGAAAGTACCTTGGTGAAAACCTAGAAAACAGGCACCTTGTGTAAATAAGCACTTTCCATCCACTAGGATCTCCACGGCTTGTTCTGCATCATCCATCTATCTCCATCCATCACTCATCCGCGTTTGCATCATAGCTTGATCATGTGTCTATATCACGATCCCTCCTAGTACTACTTGACCCATTCCCAATGTCAGTTTTTCCTGCCCTTATCAGAGTATTTTATTGCATCACATTGGGAGAATTATCTCATCAGGTTGGATTCGTGTATATTCTTGAAGTCTTCCTTAAATCAGAAAATCCAAAAACATTAATAAAAATGAAAAATCCAAAAACAAGTTAAAAGAGTCAGTCAAAAAGTCAAAAACAGAGTCCTCTTGTTGAACTATGGGTCTCTGAGCTCTGAACGTAGGCAAGGTTGATCTTTGATCATCCCCCGAGACACTTAGATTAATCCTTTAGGAGTCCATCATAATAAATTGGCAATCCATTTGTTCATATCCCATCAATAATTGAGTCTACATTAGTCAAACTATGTGGTCTTTGTGTGTACAACGTAGGCAAGGCTAATCTATTGATCAGCCCCTAAGGCCCCTAAGATAGGTCTTTAGGTTAGTCTCTTGGTCAAAATCTCAGAAAACCCCAAAACATTGAAAATTTTGAAAATCAAAAACATTTGTAAAACCTTGAAAATACCAAAAACAGCCTCAAAACATTTTAAAAACATCAAAAGCATCCAAATATTTAAAAAAATCCATCCATCCCATCTCGCTTTCACCCGCAATAAACATTCACTCATAATAAATCATCATCATCCTCAGCCTTTGGTGAAACAATCAAAAACAAGTCTAGCAATTCTAAAGTGAGAACTAAAATGTCAAAGTCTCAAGTCTAGGTCGGTAAATAAACAAGTTGGTCAACTCTTGGTATTAATAGCCTATCATCCAGTCAATCCCAAATCATCTAATAACATCATGTCCTAGGATGCATCCTTCCTACAATGGACATCAACATCAGGCATCACCATAGTTTAGTCTTGGCTAGCGGTATTGAAGAACATTAGCTTGTTTGTTTACTTTATCTTTGTCTTTTGGCTTATCTTATTGCACTCATTTCGATGACCTCTCGATGATGTGCAAACAAGAGCATTTAGAGAGAAAGGAGTGGGGCAACGATCATTATCTTTTTATCTGTTGTGTTTGTTGGATATTCTTGTAATATAACCATGGTTATGTGTGCTTTGTTTGGGTGTAGGGAGGATGTTTTAGGTGTCTTGTTGACCACATAGGAAGGCTTTCCTTTGTATGTTTTGGTCCAAGATATTTGGAATATCTGAACTACATTTTGAATGAGGTTCCATGTGTCAAGTGTGAATAGGAGTACTCCTATCTAATTGTCGAGTCAAAGTCCATCACACTAGGTGTAACACCATCCTGGTTCTTTATACCTTGATGCATTGTGCCTACATGTGTTATCAAACATAAGGTAAATAGCCCCTTTTAAGTCCCAATTCCTGGTATGCAAATCATCATCATCATCATTATCGTCATCATCTCTAATAAAGTTGACTCATTGGATTCTCTTGTTTCTTCTTCCTTCTTTCCACGTAACATGGTACCATGACAGTTAATCAAAATCATCGCTAATGCATCCATCCTACATCCACAAACCATCAGCATAATGCATATCATACCATGACATACCATGTAGGAAGCATTAATCATCTCACATACATTGCATTTCATCATTGCATAATATAGATTGGTTATTCTAAGCATCTCATAAACCATACATTTGCATCCATTGCATAAACATAAAAGTATCATCACATAGGCATTATTAGATCATATCATATACATCATCAAAATATCCATCTCATAATCAATATAAACATCACATATACATCATATCATCCATACGTATCATCATAAAAGCATCATCACATCATATCATGTGCATCATCATGTCATCCATAAGGGCATCATCGCATTGAAAGAGAAAAAGAATGTCATTACATCTCATACATTTTATCATTATCATCCATTAGGTGCATAATATAGATTTGTTAGTCTAAGCATTTTTAAACCATTTGCATATCATAACATTTGCACCATCCATACAACATCATAAAAAGTGCATAGGGAGATACTAAAAAAATAAATACATCCATTAATAAACATCTGCATAATCACTGCATCACATCATAACATCATGTAGAAACATACATCACATAGAATAAAAAGCATACATGCATCACATTAGATATATTTGTATCATCATATATAGGAAATTAAATACATTCATCCATCAAGAAAAAATAAGATAAGAACACATCATACATCGGATTGAACCATATCATCTCATATATCATCAAAATAATAATACAATTGTCATAGTACAAGAATCGGGATCAAATGTGTATCAATCAATATAGTACAATCACCCATGGGGATATCAAAAATGGAGCCCGTGGATCTCAAAAAGAATGTTGCCTCTGATCAAAAAATGTGAGGCTAGCCCTAATGGTTGCTCCCCTCACCTGCCTGTCTCTTAGGTTGGTCCTGTCTCTGCCCTGTCTGTTGTGAGAAATCTGCCACCCGTGTCGCTCGAGGCACTTCCTGATGATAGTGTACTCTGTAGTATTGTGCCTCCATGACCACCTCATGGTACATCTTCACAGGGATGGTCCTACCCTATGTGGCCTCTAGTTGCTGACGTCTACCGGTCTCCTATGCCAACTAGAGCTCGGTGGCCTGTCTCTGTTGGATGGCCTGATCCCGCTCAGCTCTCTTCTGATCCCTCTCAGCTGTCAGGGTGGAAACCTATGCCTACAACTACTAGATCAGTGCATCTCTCTGATCTAGATGGGGTGGTGGTGGCAGTGTTGGTGGTTGCTACTATTGGTCTCTCAGCGGCTACCTATCCCCATCTCTCTACTGATCTCCAGGAACCTAGTCTCTTTGTCCCCTCTAATCTGGAGGTGGTCCACCTCCTCATCTACCTCCACCACCGTCTCTGTCTCCATCCCTATCTCATCTACCTCCTTGCCCCCACCCCCGCCCTGCTAACCGGCCTCTAGGTCTCCTCCACAGTAATAATGCACCAAGAACTATCAATCTGACCGGTGGACAAAACCAATCGCAATATGCCTGAGTAGTCCCTCGGTATACCTGTCCCTGATCGTATGGCCATGGCCTAGTCTATCAAAAGCTATCCACTACCTCATCCAGAGGGATTGTGCGACCCCATGTGGTCTCCCTCGTAGTACATGCAAATATTTCCACTTATTGGTCATCGGGATGGTCCTACACATCTTTGAACTACCTCACAACCCAATCTGGCAGATAACACTCTATCATCATATGCTCTCTTCCCTACATGAGTTTATCTTGTCTGGAAAAGAAGAGTTGTTGAACGTCGCCATACCAGGTGAGCATGTCAAGCCAAGGTCTCCAAGTAAAAATGGTAATCTCATTGATGACCCTCCACCAGTAATGGATTTCGGTTGCCCATGGGTGAGTAAAAGTTAGTCCACCCCTGTTTCTCCAAATGGATGGGTCATCTGGCTCCATGTCGACCGGTGTGACTTGTGGGTGGAGCACTACAATATGTTCCCAGGCCCAGATGTGTAGTAATGTGACCCCTGCTCTGATAGCCCTGCTATTGCAATATGCAAACTCGTGCAGGTCATGGTAGAGGGAGGCCAACATCACTGGCCCCCATGCAAAACTCTCTCCATCAGAGCATCCGCTCCCAGGAAAGACCCCATCCTGGACTAAAATATCGAGCGCGTTGATCTGGTGCTACAAACCCTGAGATGATGGTTGTTACAATCAATCTAAATGTCAGCACTGTGGTCCTATACTACTCTAGCTCGATCTGCCCCTCAGCAAAAATTATCTCATCAAGGTCCATGACCTCATAACAAGCCTCTATCCTGGCATCCACATCATAGATGACCCGCTTGTTATGCCTTTCATAACCACCCCATTTTGTTTTGGATCAAAATGGGTCCCACTTGTTTTTGTTTTGTCCTTGGTGTTTTCTTTGGGTCTTAGGAGAGTTTCTTTTTCCTCATAAGTCCTTGTTTCTTTTGGTTTGGTGGAAGCGGAGTCGAAATGGAAACTAGACTTAGAAATTTTCAAGGTTCCAAGTCTGAATTTGATCCCAGTTCCGACCCCACCCTTGTCTCATTGTTTTTTTCATTGTCTTTTGGTTTGTCTCACGCTCTTGGGTCTGTTTCTCCCTTGAGTTGCTTCTCGTTTCCTTGTGTTTTTTTTTTCTCTGGAAAAAGTGGAACTGGAACCAAAACCGAACCTGCAACTTTGTAAAAGTTTTAAATTATGTTTTCGTCCCAATCCCACTCTTGCTAGCTTGCTTTGTGTTGTATTCTTTCGTTGGTGTCTTGGTCGAGCCCGGTTTTCATTCTAGTCCCGCTTCTCGTCGTCTCTTTTGTCTCGATGTTTTGTTCCTTTGTCAGGAGCGGAACCAGAATCAGAACCTAACTTGGAACTTTGTAAAAGTTCCAGCTCCAGTTTTGGTTTTGTTTCACCCCCGTTTCCCTTTGTTGTCTGTCCTTGCCAAGGGACCGGAACCGGTTCGGATTTGGATAAGAGACTTGGATAAAGTTTCTTGTTATGTTCGAGGTCTGCATTCATTTATGCCCTTCCTTTGATTTCCACATTGGTTGATTACTCATTTTCCTTTATGGTTCCGCTCTAGATCAATCGCATTTATTGCATTAATTGTCGCCTCCTCACACGCGTGAAATGCTTTTTAAAAACTAAATCAAGGTTAACTGGCTCATTATCTTTATTATCTAAGTTGTTTTAGCAAACCTGCACTAGGGTAACTTCAAGAGGAGCATGATTTGATTGTGGAGGCGTGTTGGTGAGCGGATTCTTATCCAGTTTCAACCTTTCTTGTTGGTGTTTTGAGGTAGGGTCTTTTCCCGTTTTGTTCCCTTTTGTTTTTGTCATTATGATTTCATTTTCTTGTTCGTGGTGTTCTTGCGCGTTCATAAGACCTTTTATGTGAATCTTTGCTCATTCCCTTGTGTGTGTCTATTTTTGTTTTGTCCTTTTTTTTGTTTTTCATTTTTTTTCTATCCTTTTCTATTTTGTTTTGTCGTTCTGTTGTCACATTCATGGCGTGTTTGTTTTGTCATGCGCTAGTTTCTAACTAGGGTTCCGTTTAATGGGGTCCTCTGTGCTTTAAATGCTTTAAAATCTATTTAGTGACCCCTTTGATCTTATTTCAGTTTTGGTTTAGTTATTTTCAGGTTGAGTTCTTGATACCCTAATTACCTGAGTTGACGTGTCGCGCAAACTAGGGTTTGTGTGACGACCTTTACAATGTCGAGCCCCTAGAATTTGAATTTTGTCTTTATCCTATTAAAGGGTGAGTTTAAGCCCCTTTATTTGGGGTTTCCTTATGTTTCCACACGACCTAAGTCTTAGATTCATGTGACCGCATCTTCAATAAATTGCTTCATTTTGAATGGTAAACTAGCAAAAGTGGAACTGGGAACAAACTCATCCTATAGGTGTTTGCATAGGAGTTCATTCCCAAAATGATCCCACTCCTGATGACTGTTGACTCTGATTTTCATCCTTTCCTTTTGGCGGAAGCAAAACCAAAGTGGAGAATGAACTTGGAACTATCGATTGGTTTTGGGTTTGGTTTTCGTTTCAATCCCAGTTCTGGTCTTTTTCCGATTCTGGTCCTGATCCTGCTCTGTGCTAAATAGTTTCTTGTTCCTAATTCTTCTTTGACTCTACTTCCAATGGATATAAGACTTGACTAAGTATGAAGAGATATCCTGAGGGAATAGAGAATGGTATGAGAGGAATTGGATGATGTAATGATTTTCATGCTTTTTTCATCTAATCTAGGGTTGTATTGCAAGAATAGAGGATGTCAAGAGCATCAGAGCAAGCCTAAGAAGATAAAAGTGGAACAACTCCCCTACACCTTGAGGTATAAGCACCAAAGCCCTATTATTACAACTAGCAAGGTGGATTCAAAATGGGCAGATATCATAGACACAAACTTGGGCCCATTCAATTACCAAGAGTTGCATGAAGAAACATAGTGAGGATGTAATAGGGAGAATGGAGAGAATTGTTCAATTTGGGTTGGCACATGTTGCCCTCTTTCCTCTATCAATCCAGTGTCCAAAATTAATACTTACTACAGCTGGAAGTTACAATCCCACCACCAAACAATGTGTGGACTTGCAGGGGAATATCATCATTGATCTAACACCATAGATGATAAGGTTCATGTTTAATGCACCCACCCCATAGAGCCCCAGGCAACTCAGTGAGGTAGAAGCCCTACAACTATATAGCAATAAGAAGGAGGCCAACAGGACTCATATGAACAAACACTGGATGAGAGTGGAGAAGAAATCCCTGGCCAAGCTTCCTGATCAGCTTAAGAGATCAGATTCTACAAGGATATCGGTGATATTATTATGATGCTTTCCAGGGTGTTCGGGAAGAGGGATTCTCACAATTCAAGGAATGGATGTTTCCATTCATTCAAACCATTCTAGATGGCAGGAAATAATTTAACTGCCCAATGATTGTATCAGAGTCCCTACACAATCAGATCCTCAAAGTAAGGGAGACAAAATGCTTCTTCATGACCTCTTATGTAATATATGCAGCTGTAAGAAGAGGCATCTTTCCTAGTTTGAATGCAATTGGGATATTGGGAGAAGCCCCTTGATGGAAAAAGGTGTGGGATCACTATGATCAGCTGACCTTGCAGACCTATGAGTCACATTACAGAAGAGTTAATGATGCATTTATGTATGTCATCATTAACCAACTAACAACAGATGTGGGGTATAGACTGAGCAGAGATTCCATGGCATTCATTGCAGAGTGGGGACATTGGTGCATCCAATACCCCAATTTCACCTACATTAATTTGGTTGGTTTTGATGGTCATCCCCATTTACTGTCCAGATGTTGTAATAACAGGATTGTTTTGATGGAGTTTATCTATCAAACTATTGCAATTAATCTCAAATTTGCTAGCAATCATAAGAATGGTTGTCACAAATTTACCATGAATTTGGGTGAGTATAGTTGTGCACACAATGTGGAGGCCAAGGTAATTTGTGATGAGTTGATCCATTTGAGTTAGGCTTGTATACATCTAGGAAGTGTTTTGATCCCAAGCACAAGATGCAAGGTTTACTTCCTACAGTTTTTAACAAACATTTCAATCTACTGGTGGATTTATGGATGGACTTACAGGACGAGTATGATTTGAGAAGAAGAAATTATGAAAGGTTGCCCATTCCACTCATGATTGAGTATGGGGTGAAGGAGGACATTCCTGACACTTTGTCAGATGATGGGGTGACCTTGGATCCCCAATATGATGTTGATAAGGTAGGCACTAAGGATTTGGATCCATTGGATTGGGATGCAGAGGAATCGATTGACATAAAATAGATTGCAAGGCCAGTCCTGGATAGAAGTATTCAATGGGTGTTCATGAGAATTAAGGAGCTTGAGGCTCAAACTTCTAAAAAGAGAAAGGTTGTAGGTACCACTCAGGGGTATAGAAGAACAAAAAGGATATAGCTCATAAGGAGCCATTGGAGTTTTTCCCTCCCAATTTTGGAGAAGAGCTTGAGCCTACAATTCCTGCTCAAGATGTTCCTGAATCACATCGAGAAGAGGCCACAACAGAAGCTAGAGGTGAAACTTCAACTCAACCTCCTCTTGTAGAACAACCAATTAAGGGGATGCCTATTGGAACCCTTCATAAGGAGGTTGAATCCTTAAAAGGGAAGGAACATGAGATTGAAATTCATGATATCAATTCTGATTCAGAGGCTACACAGTTAGATGATGAGCCTCTCAAAGTTGTGTCTCCAAGAAATGTTGAGTGTTGATGAAGAACATGTCCTCACCCCAGAGGATCAGTGAAAATTGTTTGAAGAAGCTAAATAGGAAGCAGAGGCCAAAGCACAAGTTGAGGCACTTGCTAAGAAATATGAAGATGAGGCCAAGGCTAGGGAGGAAGAACTAGCAAGGAAGCAAAAAGAAAAAGAGGACTTGCTACAACAGCAAAAGGAGCATGAACTGAAGACCAAAGAAGAAAGATAAATTAGCTATGTTAATGAAAATCCATGAGCTTGAAGAGGAGAAAGCTAGACAAAGGAGGGAAAGAGAAGCCCTTGAGGCTAAATTTAAAGTTGTTGAGGAAGGTCATAAGACGAAAGAGGAGGAAGAACACCTACAAAGAGAAAAGGAGGCTAAAGAACTTGCTCAATATGAACAAAGGTCTAAAGAATCATGGGATAAGGTTAAAGAGCTTAAAAGACAGAGATCAAATGTATGAGGAGAAGAGGTTGGAAGAATAACATTCGAAAAGGGAGTTAGAGGCTAAAAAGATGCAAGAGCAAAAGGACAAGACAGAAGCTAAAATACTTGCAAAAGAAGCTGCAGAAAGGGAACAACAACAGGTACAAGAGGTTGACTCTCAACCTAACACCACCATTCTGCAACCTATTTCTTCTACCATTGTTGCTTCTTCTTCCACACAAGTGGTCACCACTCCTGCTGCTCCAACATGGCTGAAATTAGACCTTTAAAGGAAGAAAATAGTCCAACCTCAGCCTTTAATTGGGATGAAATGATGAAGGAGATAGAGAAAGGGAGGCCTAAGAAAAAGGCCAGGGTTCTCCATTCCACTAAGCTCACAGATGCAGGTGATATTATTGTTGAATGTGTTATCCTAATGGTGGAAAAAGATAGGCAAGATATGCAAGTAACTAATTACCAATTGGGCACTATCAATTTGGGGAGAACTACAAGGAATCAACAAATGAACCTTATTAACATTGTGGCTTCCTCTACTAAATCTAGGATGATCAAAGATAAATAGAGGAAGGATGAACTTAAGGCCCAATTGGATCAGTTACATAAATTCTTGAAGGATGTTTCCACTCTGATTTCTCAACAATTTGTTGCTCCAGAGACCCCAATCTCACTAAGCAAGAAAGAAGTTGATGACTTGGTGCAATTGAGAAATAAGGTGGGGATGCTTGATAGATGGGTTGATCAGCTCAATCAAGAGGTTGGTGAGGTGCTTGCTAATGGTTTTAAAGTTCATGAAGGTGCATTGGAGTTGTGGGAAGAAATGAATCAACATGTTGAAGTCTTGGAAAAGCAAGATGAAGAGTATAGAGAGTGTGTCAAGAAGCTAAAGTACATCAGCAAGGTGCCCAAGTCAACTCTTTTGGAGCAAATCAATCCTTGATGAGGATAATGTATATTTTATTGAGAATACATTGAGCATAATTAAGTTTAGATCCAAATTCATCTATGAGCATAAAAATGAAGTTCAAGAAGCCAGTAAGGACTTGAATGAACAAATTGATGAATTGGAGGTGGTGATTGCTATTTTGCTCAATGTGGATATCCCTATCAAAGGTCTTCCTCTTGATAAATTAAAAGAGAAATGGAGTAACAGATTTGAGGAAGTGATGCAGAAAGAAGATGATGCTGAAGACTTATTGTTGGATAGACTCGTGGAAATTAAAGATGAAGTGAAAGTTGCTAGGACGGAGTTGATCAAGTTGAAAGATATGCAAGAGTTTGCCTCTGCAGAGTTGAAAAGAATCAAGTTTGAAGATAATTGGGTAGATGGACTTGATGTGGACATTCTTCAACAGGTATTCTCCAGTTATGATGAATACCTTCTTGATCAAGCAACGTAGGAATGAGCTGGCAATAGGATGTTTTGTTCTTGGTGGACAACTTCCTCTTTTCTCTCCTACATTGCAAAGTTATGACATGAGCTAAACTGCAGATCTCATCCAACAGTTCTACCTTCCTTCTTGGGGATTAGATTTTGGACAACAGGGCTATCAACCATTGAATTGAAGATCAGCCACTTCATGCAGTTCTGGTTCCTTGAATAGTGGATCTCAGCGTTTGATTGAGAGAATTTTTCGCATGATTTCCCTATATGTAATTTTGAGCTCCTTTTTGTAAAGGTCGGCTGATTGAAGAAGGATTAGCCACCTGATGAGATAGGAGATAGTATTGTTATAGTCTTAGGATTTTATAAGCTTTAAGATACTTTGAAAACTCTATTGTACTTAGATAATTTTATAGTTTCATGTTATTGTCAAGTTTGGACCTAAATGATAATGTTAATGAATTATAATCATCTATATTCCAGTGGATGTTGTGCATAATTGTTTTCTATTTGATGCAAATCGATAGGGGAAACTAGATCTAAGATTATTTCATTGAATGATCTAAGAATGGAATTCATTTATGTCTATTTGATCTAATTTTAGCAATGAGTGGGTGATATGTTTTGATCTTGAAGTAAAGTTTTGATGAATGGTTGTGATTGTTGAATTAGCACTGCGAATGTATGCAATGGTGTAGGTTATGCTATGGATTGCATCATGTTATGGTTTTGGTTAGTTGGAGAAACCCTCGTTGTTAAAATACATGTCTAGATGTGAAGAAGTTTATATTCATGTTTTACTATTCTAACGCTCTGTTCTATCTTTTTCTATTTATTTATATCCCCCAAATGTAGGTTAATTGATATGATGCAGTTTGTATTCCTTTATACCAGTAGGCCCCTTGAACATTACAATTGCATTGTCCATTGAGTAACATCAGCATAGTTGAGAACCAACTACTAGGACCTTGGAAGATAAATTGCTTTATGTTATCTTTCTTTTTTAGGAGAAATAGGATAGAGATGTTTTTTTAATGTTGATGTGTTATTTTGACCATCAACACCGCTCTTCATGGATCGGAAAATGAAGGATACGCCACACATCCTTTAGGGTCATTGTTGCCTTGCCTGTAGGGAAGTGAAATGATGATGTCTCACTGTGCCATCTCTCTGCCAGTGTTGTCATCATCCCTAAGTGTGTCTTGATGACAGGGGCATATGCGACATACTAGAGCCCAATTACTCCTAGGTGCTCCTACAACAACTCATGTAAACTAGGATTTTGAGACAACCTTCTCAGAATTGAGGATCTGTGCTCTCGTGAATGGACAGGCTCCATGTCCTCCTGCATCAAAAAGGTCATAGCGTCAAGTTTCATAAAAAATCAAGGTCCTGTTTGGAGTTTGCGCGATTGAAACAGTAAATACGTCGTTGTTTGCAAATGCATCATTGTTTGAAAATTCTAAACTGCACCGCTGGAGACCTAAAAGTTCCAAACTGTGTCACGGCATCGTAGTTTAACTGTGCATCAGTTTGGCCCCTAAACCTAATTTCCTAATTGCACCGTCGCGGCGCAATTTGCATGTGCGACGGACTTTGAAAGCTAAAACCTAATTCCTAAACTGGACCGCCGCAGGGAAAGTCACAAAAGTGGCACACTTTAAGGTTGTGTGGCACTGATTTAGCACCTTCAACAGTGCCAAACAGCATCACTTGACTTATTTGACCTTCGGACCCTAATATACGCGCACGAAAGATGAAAAAACAAGTCAAGTAAGGGTCACATACCGATGGTCCTATGCCTGTAAGTCGCTGGTACACTCGCACACACTCAAAAATGTGTCATCGAAGCACAAGTTGTGCCATCTCGAATAGTGGTCAAAGCTCAAAAGTGCTAAATCTCTAAAGGCTTAATGTGCAAATGAATTGGAAGTGGCCCCTCGAGGCCTATTTATGCTTGAAAGTTAGGGTTTTTACACCCTGTTTAGCCATCCAACTAGGATTTTGGACCCCTAATCCCATTTTTTCCCAACCGAAGGTTGTTTTGCATTTTTTTTTTCATGTTTTTGCACATTTTTGGCATCCTGGACCCGTCAGGCACCTTGTCCTCTTTTTCTTCGCGAGATCACCCAAAAATCAAATTTTTTGTCTGATCTCTCGAGGGGGCAGTATATCAGCATGTTTCTTCTCGCTGAGGCAACAATAGGGCATTTGAAAATTGAAAAAAAAAAAAATTGATCATGACAAGCTTATTCTTTGAACCAACGCAACAAGTACATTGCTTCAAAGAGGGGCAAAATGTAGACACGAAAAATGTATCGATTGATCTTATACACCTAATCTTGATTTTACTAACACTGTTTCATCCTGAATCATCTCCTTTGCTAATCATTTAATTAAATAATCTTTATTTGATTAAATTCATCACATTCCATCTCTTAATTAAAATAGATCACTTTTATCTGATTAAGTCATATTTTCCCTTTTAATTAAATAATACATTTTATTTAATTAATCTCTAAAGTCTTTCTATTAAATTAAATAAATTAATCTTTATTTGATTTAATCTAACATCATCCCTTTTAATTAAATAAATCAAACTTTATTTAATTAAGTCTATTAATCATTTTCCTCTCAATTTGATTTAAATTAATCCAAAAATCTAAATCAAATGGTAAAATCAGCTAATCTCCCTCTTAATTAATCAAATCCTAATTAATGCTAATATTAATCACTCCAATCCTCTAGATTTTGCAACTTGCTCATGAAAATCATTTTAATTGATTTATTAAATTTCTATTTACTTTCAAAAAGGCATCAAAGAGGGAATATTCTTCAAATTCAAAAAATCCCTCCAAAAGGGTTTGTACATCCAACAAGGCATTTAAGTTTCTTACATATCATTTTCCTTGAGCCAAGTGGCATTAACTTCATTTTCTTCTCCCTCCAACTTGTCATTTCATCAATTTTGAAATTCCACCTAATTGCATTTAATTGCACAATGACCAAAATGTGCTCCACCTTTGTCCACTCACATGTTGACAAGTGGCTTTATGCTATTGGTTGGTCTTTTATCCCACATTCATCCATTTTACCTCATCCTCCATCTTTCTCATCTCTAAATAAGAGGCTCTCATTTGTATTTTGGATCCACAACTTTATGCAAAGTCATTATCTTGAGATTTTGAATTTGCTCATCCATTGTTCATCCATTTTCATCAATTTTTATAGTTTTATAGCTAGGTTATTGCAGGAATTCCACTAAGGAGCATCAAATCTTCATCAATCATCATTCAAGCTTGCAAGGAATTGGGAAAGGGCCATTTTCCACATCAAAATGGTACCAATTCCCCCATGGGATTGAGAGTTTGATCATTTAAATAGGATTTAATAGCTTTTTCATTGTGTTCTTCATATTATTTCTTTTTTTTATGTTTCAAATGAATTTCATGGGGAATGATGTTTCTAACTTGCATTTGGGACTAATTGTGTGTTTTTTCTTTTTATTTGTTAAGGTCTAGGATCAACATTCACAATATCTTCATAATTTATACCTACATGAAATGTATAATTCCTTCCACTTACATATTTTTCTATCACTTTTATACCTTTATATTGAGGACATCATGCTTTCACCTCCTTAATAGTACACTCTTACATTACCTTACCTTGTACATCGGGGGTACCTTCCCTTTCCCCCATACATTCCACTTTGCTTCTAGCATCCACTATGGATCTATATCACCTTACCTACACAATTTTTTGTTCGTAGATGCCATATTATTAGAATAAGCCACTATATTGACTTGTATCCTTACATATGTGTTATATATGTTCTCACATACGTATCTTCATGCTCATCCAGTGTTATATTATTTGGGTGTTTCCTTAGCATGATGATGATTTCTACATGTATGTACAAATAAGACATAGAGATTAGTTCATAAAACTCTAGGATTGTCATAACTTTATTAGGACTATCTTAGCTTCATTGTTAGGAATGTCATAACTTTCTTAGGAGAGTCATAGGTTCATTAGGACTATATGTTACATTCTTAGGATAGTGATAGGTTCATTAGGATAGTCATAACTTCATTAAGACAGTCATAGGCTATTTAGGATAGTCATATGTTTGTTATTACTATCATAGTTTTATTATGGATGTCATAACCTTGTTAAGATATGCTTTAACTTTATTAAGACTTTCATAACTTCATTAGGGAAGCCCTAATGAATGTATGATAGTCATAGCCTCATTGGGACTGTCACAACTTTGTTAGGACAGACCTAATGAATGTAGGACAATCATAGGCTCATTACGAATGATAAAAATAGTACTCAAATGATGAAAAATAAGATTGTGTTCTATTTTTGTAATATGACCCTAGAGGATGGAAGAAGATTAGTTAAGAAAAGTGGGTTGTCATTGTTTCTCGGATGGAACATATCTTTTGTAATTACCATAGAAATTTTAAGGTGGTATCTTACAAATTTTTCTCATTATTATTATAGCCAAGTGGTATGCATTGGATGTTTCTCATTGTGTAAAGAGTTAGCTACTAGCTCAACTAATTATATTGAAGATGCCAATGATTGCTTGGAATCATTAAAAGATAAATTTATTGATTACAAGTCACAGAGTGAACTCAGTCATGCTAGAAATTTAGATCTTCCCACTCACCAGCCATCAAAGTCATGAAAAAAATTGCATTTTGAGGGTATGAAAAATCTAAATGCAATATCTTGGAGCAAGCTGTGGAACATATTTCTATGAATGTTACTTGTTGACCTAGAAGAGAAGAAGAGTTGCATGACCAGCACAAGTTATTTTCTTCCTCATGTATTATCTTTCTAGAGAATTTGGACAAAGATGTGAACCCATCAAATGTATTAAGTATCATTCAGCAAGAAAGTGTGGAATTTGTAAAGGTCTATGTCTCACCACCTAAAAGTTTCTAAAATTTTATAATACATTGTTTGCTTTGAAGATTAGGAAAGCTTCCAAAGCATGTCAACATATTTGTAGAATGAAAAGATTATAGTTACAAGATAGCCTAGAATGTTCGAGAGAGTTTGGGTGCAAAAAGGACCATTCCTAGCATAGATGTGCCCACCCAGATGTGTTGGTGTTAATGGTTTGGCCCCATGATCCATAGAACAAAAATTAGGCTACCTTGCAACTTTGCATTGCATGCATCTGATGATTTTTGGGGCAGCAAAAAATATCTCACCACGGCCAAATAGTTGAGTCTTTAAAATTTGAGAGAGATTGTTGTAGAGGGGCATCACATGCACCTATAGGTTTAAATAGAATGTTTTTTATGTTCCACTAACTCAAAAATACAATGTGTCAAATTTTGGCAAGTTTTTTCACTTAGGGATCTTAAGAGAAAGCGCCAACACAGTGTAGCCTAGAAGGTTCACGAGAGTTGGGGTGAAAAACAAGACCATTCCTAGCACAAACATTCCCAACCAAACATATTGGGGTTGATGGTTTGGCCCCATGATGCATAGAATGAAAACTAGGCTACCTCGCAACTTCACATTGCATGCATCTAATAGTTTTTGGGACAGCAAAAAACTTTCACCATGACCAAATGGTTTTGAGTCTTCAAAATCTAAAATCTAAGAGATGTTATTGTAGAGGGTCCCTATGAGAACATGTAGGTTTATAAAAAATGTTACTATGTACCATGAATTCTAAGATACAATATGTCAAAGTTCAACAATTTTTCACACTTAGGGCTCTTAAGAGAAAGTGTCGACACAGTGTGGCTCGAAACGTTCAAGTGAGTTGGGGAGAAAAAAAAGAGAATTTCTAGCATAAAACCACCCACCTAAACATGTTGGTTGTAAATATTTGGCCCCATGATGAACCGAACAAAAATTAGGCTACCTTGCAACTTCACATTGTATTCATTTGACGATTTTTACTATAGCAAAAAAACTTTCACCACAGCCAAATGATTTTGAGTCTTCAAAATCTAAGAGAAGTTAATGTAGAGAGGCCCTACAAACCCTATAGGTTCAAAAAAAATCCTACATACCATAAATTCTAAAATACAATCCATCAAAGTTTGACATTTTTTGCACTTAGGGCTCTTAAGAAAAACCATCGACACAATGTAGTTTGGAACATTCAAGTGAGTTGGGGTGTGAAACAAGAGAATCCCTAGCATAAACGCTCCCACTTAGAAATTTTGGTACTGACAGTTTGGCCCCATGATGAATAGAACAAAAATTAGGCTATCGTACAACTTCACATTGCATGCATCTAATGATTTTTGGGGTAGCAAAAAAACTTTCACCATGGACAAATGGTTTTGAGTCTTAAAAATATGAGAGAGGTTGTTGTATAGGGTCCCCACAAGACCCTATGGATTCAAACAAACTATTCCTACATACCACAAGTTTTGAGATACAACTCATCAAAGTTTGATAATTTTTTGCACTTAAGGCTCTTAAGAGAAAGTGTTGACACAATGTAGTATGTAACATTCGAGTGAGTTGGGGAGAAAAATAGGAACATTCCTAGCATAAATATTCCCATCTAGACGTTTTGGAACTAATGGTTTGGCCCCATGATGAATAAAACAAATATTAGGCTACCTTGCAACTTCGCATTACATGCATCTGAAGGTTTTTAGGGCAGCAGAAAAAATTTCACCATAGACAAATGGTTTTGAGTATTCAAAATATAGAGAGGTTATTGTAGAGGGGCCCTACGAGACCCTATAAATTTAGATGAAATGTTCCTAAATACCACAAATTCTGAGATACATTCTGTCAAAGTTTCACATTTTTTGCACTTAGGGCTCTTAAGAGAAAGCCTCGACACAATGTAGTATGGAATGTTTGAGAGAGTTGGGGTGCAAAATAGGACCATTCATAGGGTAAAACTACCCACCCAAACATGTTGGCATTTACTTTTTGGCCCCACGATGCATGAAACAAAAATTAGACTACCTTGCAACTTTGCATTGCATGTATATGACAATTTTTAGGATAGAAAAAAAATTTCACCATGGCCAAATGGTTTCTAGTATTCAAAATCTAAGAGAGTTTATTGTAGAGGGTCCCTACATGAACCTATATATTTAGATAAATATTTCATGTGTCATGAATTCCAAGATATAGCCCTTCCTATTTTGGTGTAGTATTTTTTACAACATGATCTATAAGGATTATCACAGTAATGGAATATGCATCACCATGAATTGGTTGTCACATTAAAGTAATGAATGATCTATGAAGGGTTATTCCAAATATGTCAATTCAATAGACTAATAATAACACAATGACATCACTAATGGTGTATGAATGGCCAATTTTCTTATAATCACTATTTTCTTGAATTAATAGCCAATTTTCTTAGAATGACATTTATGGTTCTCATTAATGATATTTCATAGCTTTCCTAACAAAAATTAGTATTTTCATTTCAATTAGAGCATACATGAATATTTCATAACACATTACATTTATTTAAGCCCAATTTTAGATCGTAGACAACATTGTACAATGTAATTACACAAATATTTTTTTAGATTGTATTAAATATTACTTGTACAAATATACAAATAATATATACATATATACAAATAATTTTGACATTAATTTTTTTGTATTTACAGTCAAACCAATGTACCATTTGGACCCACTTTACTCTTTATCGTGTCAAGTATTGTATCATGTTCAAACTCACGAACCTTCCACAGGTTCATGTTCAATGGTTTACCCACATATTTCATCAAATGAATGTTTGATACCACGACAAGGTTAGAATAATGAATAATCTTCCTGTGCATCTCAAAGTCCTCAAATAACCACAAATTAGACTTCTTCACTAGGTACCTTCTAAGCCATGTTCCAGTAACAACCACCAATCCTATAGGGTACTCAATGTTTTCTCCATCTATAATAGGGGCTCCCAATTTCTTTTTTTCCTCAACACAATGATAGATAATAATTTATTCCTTATTTATTGTCTCCAGCTACAATACCTACATAAACATGCCTTGCAATTATATGTCCCTTCAATGAGATGAATTTACTGAACAATTAAGATAAAACATTAAATTTTATTAAATTTACATGTGGATAATTTACCTAGTTGGACTAGATCTAACACACGGTCAAATTCAATTGATGCTTCCATCTCTATGAGTTATGTTTTTCGGGAGTCGATACATATAAAGCGAGATCAGAGGTCTTGTACACCATTTGTCCACCCACTCCTTTGACTCACACTCATTCCAAGTTTTATTTGTACATGAAGAATAAAATCATACCATCCATCATGTATGGATACTCCATGAACCTGCATTAGAGTTTCTAAAAGAGTGTCGCTCACTCGATCCTATCAATGTACAACAATCCTTATATTTTGCAATGTTAGTATGATCTACCAACCAAAAAAATCTATGATCTAAAGACTTACCTTCATTACCTTGACCCATTGTATGATACACCACTTGATAATAGATTTTTCATCTATCAACTTTACATTATCTTTGTAGTTTAACTCTTCTCGTGCTAAAGCTCTTTTAATACATGTTCTTGCACCATCATGCTCCCCCTCTTCATGCCCTACCACAAAGGAATTCCACATATGCTAAACACTGGTGATCTTATGAATCCTACTCAACCAATAAAATATCTAGGAGTTATTGAATTGTGATGCAAAATTATCTAGCCATATGATATGCCCCTGCTAACCAAATAACGATAGAACATCTGAAAGCAACCTTGCAAAATCTCTGTAGAAAATGTGTGATCATCGCTGATGAAAATGACACTCCCTCAATATCTCCATGTCATCCTCTATACTATCACCTACATTAATTAATGCTCTCATATCTTCTTTTCATCCTCTATACTATCACCTGCATGAATTAATGCTATATGCACAAATATAGCAACTTGTGTGGAGTTATAATACTACAATTGCACCTCATTTTGTGGTAGTAGTGTGTAGTTCTCTACAAATTCAACTACTAAAACAATGGTATGAAGTGGAAACATTTCCTTGCATAACTTGAATTGCAAGTCCAATGATCGAGCTCTATGGGTATGTCTTGCATACTCATGCACTATATTCTCATGAAAAATGCCCATAAACTAATACACTAGAATCTTTTCACTGACCAATTCACACATTTTTGCTTATTTTCAATATTTTAGACTATAGGCCACTATCTTATATTTTCCAAATTCCACTATTTCATTTCCAATTGCATGTGTGTACTATCCATATGTTCACAAATTGGAAAATGTTGCAAGCTACCACAATGAACGCACATGCCATCCAAGCATAATTTCTTGTAAAAAAATTGACCATCCACTCTTTCACATAAAATGTCAGATATGAAATCCCTTGAAGATATAGGTGGAGCCCTTATGTTACATTCCTGCAAAACATTGTTAGTATGAAAATCTACACACATGTCAATAAACATCATAATGATTAGAAAATTCAATATGTACTCTACAACAACAAGTTGTGTGAGTGATTTATTTTGACATAAAAATGCTTTACTATTTTAAAATATCTTTGGCTAATTTTAATTTGAGGATACATCACTTGAAATTTGGAAAAAAAAAAGCGTTTGAGTATATCCAAAAACTGCTTTGGATGTGGATCATGGATTTGACTACCAATCCTCCTTCTTTAAGCATCTAGTTGATTGGGAGATACCCTTGTGTTATTCTTCCAAAATTCTTCAATTATGGATCTCAAGGCTTCAACAATTGCTTTATCTTTTCGTGGTAGTCTACCAGAGAATGCTCATAATACATTGTTATTTGGATCCTCCACTCTTTTATTCCTTCTCATGGCTCTCATTAGAGATGATCTACTTATTTTCAATGCTTTACTTCTTTGCAATGAGGTGATATTTCTTGGTTTGATTGCTTACCATTGTTGATGTCATGACTCGTTGAGTGGCATTACTATCTTTCATACGTGAGGTAGAACCCACACTCTCATATGCACTCATTAGATTCTTTACAATAGATTCCTCACTTGAATCATTCAATGTTCTTAGCCTAGGAATCTTCATGATGGGCCTAAATTTTAGTTGCCTCATCATTTCAAGAAATAACTGACATCTTTCGGTCTCATTTAACTTCTCAAAAAATAATCTCCATATCCTCTTAGCATATATTTGACAAGTACGCTTTGGAATCTTATCAACCATTGGTTTTGAAATATTAGCATCAATATCAATCAAATACTTAAGATTTCTATGCATAACTCTAGGAGGTGTTCTCAAAGGTAGAGTTGCCTCAACATTAGGAATTTCAACAACATTGGTGATAGATGGTGTACCTTCAACTGTAGATGAAAAGGATGATATGCCTTGAAATTGAGATGTAAAATATGGTGTACCTTCAACTGTAGATGAAAAGGATGATATGCCTTGAAATTGAGATGTAAAATATGGTGTACCTTCAACTTGAGATATGGAAGATAGAGTGTCTCCAACTTGAGATTTAATTATTGATGTACTTTCAACATGACATGTCGTAGATGGTGTGGCTCCAACTTGAATTGTGGTAGATTACATGCCCCCAACTTTAGGATTCAATTATCTCACTGCACAAAGGTTTTGAATCTATTAACTTTATGATGCCAATTCCACATATCTCTTATACTACATGGATGTTTCATGTTCCTCTTGAATAGGCATGTTTTCTTATATGGTGTTCAATTTCTTTCATGATGTTGCCTCATTATTTTTCTTTTATTTGTAATCTTGACTTCATGCTCATTCGATGTTAGAGTCTTTGGTCATTTTCTCAGCATGATGAATTCCGCATGTATGCACCATTAAGCAAGGTTGACCAAATTTAAGTAATGTTCACATTTTATTTCATTAACATTCAAAATTGGTAATCTTTGATTTGTATGACCATAAGAATCAAGGAAGGTCATATTGGTTCCCTAGGAATGTCTAAATATCTTTATGACACCCATATGTTCTTAGGTGTGCCAACATGAACCAATGTAGGAATGTGAGATAGCAATGCAACGTATGTTCACTTTTTGTCAACATGGACCACTTAAGGTGTGCACATATCAATGACGCATTAACTAGGCACATGCTAACATAATCATATGGCCAAGTAAATAAATACAATAAGAACAAGTGAACATGAAAATAATTGTAATTGAACTATGTGAGAAGGTGACAAGCACAAAACACATAAAGACAAATATGATGCACCTTAAAATTTGAGATTTCATATTACAATTTACAAATTATGTCATGTTTCCTCATTTTTTGCTTCAAACTCCTAATTTTTTGACTTTTCACACAACTTCCTTTGAATTCAATGTTGAATTCAATGTAAATATAATATGATTAGTAAAAATTATGAAAATAAGAGGTCTATATTCTCAAATTTAAACAAAAAACTCATAATAAACATTTGAATTCTAGAAACATGAAAATATTACCTCATATAATCAAATTTGATCTAAAAACTTTGAATTTTTGTCTTCTATGTTGTCAAACAAATAAAAAGGTGATGGAATATGAAAAATATGCTTGTATAAGATGTCAACACCATGAAAAACATTTCTTTGTCAAATAATGCAAAGAAACCAAACAAAATCAAAGAATGTGGGTTTGAAACACAAGTCACATGCCTCTTTTTACCGTTTTTAGTGTAGTCTATTTGGCAAGAAAATAATTTTTATTGAGATTTTTCAACCCTTAAGAAATTAGGAAAGAAGAGAGAGAGAGAGAGAAAGAGAGAGAGAGAGAGAGAGAGAAGAGAAATAGAGAAATAGAGAAGGAAATGGAATGAGTGAGACACACACACTCAAAGACCCTCACCCATAAACCCTTTACCCTCAATCATAAACCCTAAACTCTATATTGATACCCTCAACTATAAACTGAATACCCTAAACCCTACACCCTCAACTTATACTCTCAACCCTATAATCAACACCCTTAACCCTAAACCATACACCCTTATCCTAAACCCTATACTAATACACTTGACCCTATAACCCTTTATGCTAAATCCTTAACCAGGCTATACCTTATACCGTATACCCTCAACCATAAAACCAATACCCTAAACCCTAAAACCTAATACCTTATGTACCCTAAACCTTGTACCATCAATCTTGTACCATTAACCCTATACCAATACCATAAACCCTATACCCCATACCCTCAACCCTATACTCTATAATGTACCTCAACCTTGTACCATCAATCTTGTACCATAAACCCTATACCAGTACCCTAAATGTTAAACCTTATATCATATACCCTAAAAATTATACCCTATGTACCCTAAACCTTGTACGATCAATCTTGTACTCTAAGACATATACCCTATACCCTATGTACCTTAAACCTTGTACCATCAATCTTGTACCCTAAACCCTTGATGCCCTAAACCCTAAACCTTATACCCTATATCCTACATTGTATATCCTATACCTAAATGGGGAAAGAGAGGGATGAGCTAGATAAAGGGGGATAGGGACAATCCTAATGAAGGTTGAAGCCTAAGGTGATCTTCTCTGAAATGGATAAGGTAGCTAATAGTACTCCTCATATGCCACCTATATCATCACAATCTTGCAATATGGAGAAGCTAACATATGACATGTTAAACACTATAGATAATGTTGCCACTCATTCTGAGGTATTGCTTCAAGATCATGTTTCTAGTTCTGAGGTTATGGGCTCACAAAATAATATACCTAGGTCCTCACAGAGCAAAAAGAACAAAAAAAAAATCTAAATACTATTGTTCAAGATCCTCTTTTCACAAGTATTGATAGTACTAATGAAGCTACTCATAGTGAGGCATGTCTTATTAAATGATAAGAAGCACACTTAGATTCAGTGTGAAAGAAAAGAAAGGGAGAAAAATATATCCTGGATCTTAACTCAAAAGTTGAATTGGAGCAAGATCAGCTTGACATTCATACAACTAGAGTTGGTTTTCATGGAAACACTTATAATACTAATGAAAGGATAATGGGTTTTTAGGAATCAGCAAAAATGATGGAAGTCCTAGAAATCATAGCCTTTTCCATAGTGGTCAGATTGAAGCAGAAGATTGTGGTACCCTACAAACTGGAAAGGGTGGATTAAATACTATTAACAATTAAATTGTTGGTAATTATGCTTGCTTGACTACATATATCAGAAATAAAGGGAGTGGGATTTCTGATGATCATGCAGTTTGTGCTTGCACAGTTATCAAAAGACCTGCATGTTATAATTTTAAAAATGTAGGAGAACAATTGACAATAGGAGAGAATATAGATGATAAAAAAAATTAGGGAGAAAAAAATTGTCCATGCCTCTTCTTGGGGTAAGGGTAAGCAACATAATCATATAAGTAAAGAATTATTTGTTGGTGAAAGAAAAGTTCAGGATCATAATTAGATAGGTGAAAATATAAATACTTCAAAGAATTTGATACATGATGGTACTGATTTTGATGGAGTTGATTCATTGAGATCTAGCTATCTGATGCCACATTTGAAAAGCAACACAATCCATGTTACAATGGAAAATCTCATCTTCCCTATAGGCATGGAAAGTCTTATGGACCAAACTTTGATAAATCGGGAAACAAGAAAGTTTGCACATGATTACAAAAAGTCTATAGAAAAAATTACAAGTGATGAGGTGCCACCACAAGAAATTATGCATGAAGTGTTTGAAATGTCATTTGAAATATAAAGTCATATACCCCATTTGCAATCTAATGTCTCTTATGATATTAATTCCAAAAGATCTAGCTATTCAAGTGCATCACATGGAAAGTTCAACGTAGAAAATGTCCCTTCTGATATCTTTAGAGACTCAAGTGACCATCTAGACAAAACCATGAGCAAGGTGGATGTTGTGAAGGGTGTTACCAAGCATGCAAATCTTAACAGGCAGGAGAAAAGTTCACCAGGATTTATGTCTATTGAAGAAAACAACCAGGGTACTTTGAGCAAGAAATGCGTTAATGAAATTATGGACTTAAATAGGCAACTTGATAATCATATTCAACTGCATTAAGGTTTATCTACATCAAAAAAATAAAGGAAGGTTGCACATGTAAGAGAGGATGTCTCAATAATGTACAAACTAGAAATGAATACAATCCTATAGATAGAGTAAAGTCTGAAGGTCAAAAGAATCTACCTCCCATTCAAGATATCAACAAACAATGTGCATCTAAAAGGAGAAATTATTTCTCCTCTAATGGTTTAGATGCTACCAATATGCCCTCTTTTGATAGTGAGCAAGCTATTGAAAGGTGTGAATCTCATTTTCCTTCCAAATAATGTGAAAATTTAAGTCCAAGTTTATTTAAGATTCACTCAAGGCCAACATTTTTGTACACTAAACATATAAGTTTGGCCCCATGTGATCACCATAGAAAATTCTCTAGGATAAAAACATCACACATCACTGTGAACATTCCTCACATCCTTCAAAGTGCAGATGTTGTGATCCACATAGTCGTAATGTGAATGCATCATGAGAGAGAGGAGTAAGAAGAGATGGAGGGAGAGGTGGAAGTGGAGGGAGTGAGAGACCTAGGGAAAGAGGAGATAGATGGAAAGAGAGGTGAGAGACCTATAGGGGAGAGGGAGGTGAGATGGGGGTTTAAGGAGGGAGGGGGGATAAATATGGGGAGAGGAAGAAATCAAGGGGACATCCTAGAGAGGTGATGGAGGGAGAAGAGGAGAGAAAAAAGAACAAAGAGAGAGAGGAGTAACAAGGGATGGAGGGAGAGGCATGCATGGAGGGAGTGAGAGACCTATGGAAGGAGGAGATAGAGAGGTGATGGCATAGGAAGGGGAGGGAGAGAGAAGAGGAGAGAGAGGGAGAGAATAATGAAGAGAAAGAGAGGGCTAAGGAGGGATGGACAAGTAGACAAGGAGTGATTGAGAGACCTAGAGAGAGGATAGGTAAAGAGATGGGGGAGATAATAAAATGGAGATAGAAGTTCAAAAAGAGGGAAAGAGAAGTAAGGAGGGAGAGAGGTGGAGAGGGAGTGAAATAACTAGAGAGGGGAGAGATATAGAGGAGACATATAGCTTAGGGAGAGAGGGGTGAGAGACATAGGGAGAGATAGAGGTGAGAGATAGATGGGGGAGAGAGGTGGGTAGTGACAAAAGTTAAGGGAAAACAATCTATTGAGAGGGGGTGAATCAGTAGATCAAATCTATGTGAAAATATTTAACTCAATATGTATATTGAAACATGAAACATGAATCAAAACCACAAAAGAAAACCTTCACACAATGAACACTAGATATACATGGAAACCCGAAATGGGAAAAACCACAATGAGAAGAGCTAATTGGAGCTATTATCCAAATCTAGCCTCATAAAATAATGAATACGTTATAGTAATGACATAGGTACTGGCCTACAGGAGACACAAACCCCCTGTTGAGTTTGTAGGTACTAACCTACTAGAGACACCAATCCCTAATACAAAATATGAGCACCAACTCAATGAGTAAAACACCAATCCTACTGAATTACAAAGATAAAGTTTGGATAACTTTAATGATAATCACATAGCTTACGCAAGATTTGATCTTGATTCAAAAACTCTCATACACTCCTTATGATCTTCTAATGATGGTGCACAACAATTGAGATGCAACTCAAATTGAATATTGATTGATCCCACAATTGATCTCACACTCGCTCACTTTCATTACATTTAGATACATTTCTCACATATCATGTGAAGTGAAATCTAGATCTTTCATGTTGGCCAGGGATCTGCAATTAACCAGGATGACATAAGATGGATCTAAATTCAAATTACATGAAACATGTAGTGAGTAGGTCCTAAATCAATTTTTTTTCCGCCAATCCAACATGATGTTGTGTGCTTCCACAAGGTCCTCAACCTAGACCTATTTTAACTCTCCATGCTATCAACAGATGTTGCACACTATTATTCATTGTCGCACAGTTCTGGACCACCAACTAGTTAACTAATAAGCATGATGACCCTTCTATCACTTCAACCTTTTTGCATGCTAAAAATAACTTCTAGAAACTTGGGAACATGATAGAGCATGTGTAGACATAATCTCCATTCAAACCACAAAGACAAATTCACCTTCAGGAAGAAATACTGAACATGAATATATTGCCATAGAAATCTCTCTTCCCTAAGTAACTGACCTAAAACATTCCAAATCAAACTTTTAGATTCCTTTTCTCATCGTGAATAGATAAAATCATGATATGTCAAGGATGCTATAGTCACTGTACTGCTAGCATTACTCCTTAGACATTAGTGAGCACTAATTTTCATCAAGAACACTAATCCTTGGCATTACTCATTTGAAATCAATGGCAACATTTGTCCAACAATCTCCAACTTTGTCATTGATGGCAAACAACAAAATACTATCCACAAATCTAATGTGTCTAGAATAGGAAACCACATCACATATTTCCA
>VDFB02058242.1:702927291-703012794 GCA_007258455.2 Sequoia sempervirens | reverse complement strand
CTACTGTTTACCTTCTTGGCATTGATGGTTTTGGGGTCCAGCGGTATGAAGTCTTCAGCCTTAGCTTTTGGTGCAGACCAATTTGATAATGAGGATGATGGGGGAAGGAAAAAGCAAGAGAGATTCATTAATTGGTATTATTGTATAGGTACCATATCTATCATGGTGGGCTTAACTTTCCTTGTTTATATAGAAAGTATTTGGAGATTAGGATTTGGCTTGGCTACCATCTTGATCATTATCTCCACTGGATTTTTTCTGTTGGGGACAAAGTATTATGTTAAAATGAGTCCAGAGGGCAGTCCCTTGACAGGATATGCTCAAGTGATGGTTGCTTCTTTTAGAAAAAGAAATCTTGCACTGCCTTCTAATCCAAAAGACTTTTATGGCACTCATTTGGAAAAAGGAGCGGTTCTAGACCTCTGTTTGACAGACCAGTTCAAGTATGCACCTTTTCTACTCATTATCGTTCAATGATATTGAATACAAAAGCACGATATACATCTAATCTCTTCTAATCAAAAGTTTTATGATAATTATGTTAAACAATAAACAATTCTAATCTCTCTCTCTTCCTTCAGGTTTTTGAACAAAGCAGCCATTATAAAGATAGAAGACTTTGAAGAGAATGGCTCAGAACCCAATCCCTGGAAGCTTTGCACAGTGAAGAACATCCAAGAGCTAAAGTCAGTGATAAGTGTATTGCCTGTTTGGAGTTCTGGAATTGTGGCGTCCTTCACGTTAATGGGTTCTTCGCACACTTACATGGTATACCAGGCAGAGCACATGAACACAAAGCTGGGCAGCTTGAAGGTACCTGCGTCATCATACATCATCTTCTCTCTGTTGGCCACTTCCATATGGTTGCCCTTCTATGACAGAGTTGTTCTTCCTTTCTCCCGTCGCTTAACAAAGAGGGGCCAGGGAATTTCGGTAATGGAAAGGATTGGAATGGGGCTTATGATTTCCGTGCTAGCCATGACAGTTGCAGCAACGGTAGAAGTTAAACGGAAAGAGAGCATATTCAAGCCTATCTCTGCCTTTTGGCTTGCTCCGCAGTATGCTTTGATAGGCTTGGCAGAGGCGTTTTATGCCATTGGCTTGATCGAATTCTTTTATGAGAAGTTCCCCAAGAGCATGAGCAGTACGGCTGTAGGGTTGTTTTGGTGCAGCATGGGGATTGGGGTGTTGCTCAGCAGTGTTGTTTTCACAGTTGTGCATAAGGCCACCGGGGAGAATGGTAGAAAGGCTTGGCTACCTCAGGACCTTAATCATGGCCATCTTGAGTATTATTACTGTTTTTGTGCTGGACTTGGTGTTTTGAATTTGCTTTATTTTCTTATATATGGCAGGGGTCTAAAATATAGAGACTGATGGGAAGAAAATCATCACAAAAATGAGGGAAGATGGAACTTTCAGCTTATTGTGATTGATGGTGGAACTAAATCGCACCTTAAAAGAACCTTTCAAACTTATTAATAAAGTGTAATATTATAATGGTGAAAATTTCATATTAAAGCATTTTTTTCAATGTTTTGAGTTTATGATTTCTGGATTAAAATTGTGTTGCATTTTTTTACATCAACGTTTCGGATCAAATTCCATGATCCATCATCAGGATGCAAAGTAGAGTCGAAAAATTGATAACCATTAATATTTATTACATTATACAAACCTAAACTTTTTAATGTGATATTAGTAACCATTAATATTTATTACATTGTACAAACCTAAACTTTTTGATGTAGCCTTAAACTTGTAGAATTAAAATATTTTATGCTGATAATAAAAAATTACATGACATTTGTACTTACAATAGAGAACTTGGTGATGTTGAAAAACATCATTGAAACTTGTAATACAAGAGAAAATTTGACTTGATTGGGCTTCTTGTGAATAGTCAAGCCTCATTGATCAATTCCATGATTTTGATACAGCTAGAAGACAACAAGCAGCAAGTGTGACTAAGATTAAACATATGTGATTATGCTTAGTGCTTGAAAATTAATATTTTATGAAATGGAATGTGATGCATGCATTCACCGTATTAAAGTGATCTAGTGTAAGAAAGTTGGGATTTTAGATTTGTTGGTACAAGGGCTATAGTTTATGTGAGTAATGCAAGAAACTGTGCAATTATAATTGACTAATTATTTGCAAAAGATTAATGGAAATGGGTTATCTTAAAAATGGATATAATTTAAAGATTTATCGATGATCCAGGTGACATAGGGGTGATGTCCTTTTACACGGTGTAGGGGTATAATTGGAAGTTTTGGCATATAATTCAATGGGTAATCACAAATTGGAACTCAAGTAGTTTGGACCCGTAATCAAATATGGAATTTTAAAATTTGGGAAAATCTTCACCTATGGATTTCACCTAGGTAAAAATACTTATAGTTTTGAATCTAATAAAGGAAATACTGATCTAAAAGCTTGAATTATTTTTAGCAAGGATAAAATGATATTTTTAAGTATTACTCTAAGTTTAAATCTACCAAAAAGATAAATCAATCAAAATTATGTGCTTGAGGCAATTCATATAAGACACCCATACAAAATAGTACAAAAGAAAATGAAAAAAAATGCAAAGATTACACTTTTAACCTATACAAGAGTATTAAAAAGCTGAAATCAAACATAAAGAATAGTAGGATTTATATTAAATAAATGAGGCTATTATATAAGCTCAAAAAATTTAATGTTCAAATGTATATTTTAATTAAGGGTAAATATTTTTGGTTGGATTTATGAATTATAAATAGAAATTTTCAGAGGGCCCCATCCTTTTACAAAGATCAGTAAAGATACAACAAAGATGTCACCATATTAACATGTAACAACAATGTGGAACACCAAGTTGCAAGTTAGCAAAACATTAAATTAGCAATACTCCACCAATAGGGGCAACATAGACTAAAGAAGGTTGATTACCTAGAAACATTAGCAAAGCTAAAATTTCACAATAGCTTGAATCCAAAATGCTTCAAGGAGCTATATATTATCATCAGCCTTATCCTTTGTTGTGAACGAACCTATTTCCTTTCTAATGGAGTTTCCATCTTTAGTTTCCAAAATTGAGACCAAAGGGAATAAAGGGTTCCTATAATGCTTCTCAACTTGAACCTTCTTCATATTTTCCTTATTAGAAGCCATACCAAGAGGTGAATGTTGCAATTCAAGAGAATGGTATTGGAATGAACTCCAGCCAATCTATCCTAACATGCTTCTTCTCTCTACCAATCTCCTCTAAATTGCTCTTGACAAGACCATTTGAATTAGTCATGTCTAAAAAAGGACCAATCGCCCCTCCATTATGCCCAAAAGAAACCTCAACAAAAAGAAACCATTGTCATGTTTTTAGCTATGCATCTTTAAGTAAACAAGGCTCCATCTCATCCTTATGCATTTTGTGACCTTGCCTTCCTCTAAAACCTGTAACGTTCCCAAATTTTATAAATCAACATTGTGGTTAAATAATTAATTTAATGTTGTTGAAAAGGCTAAATTTAAAAGAGAACTTAAATTAATTATTTAAATAAAGAAAAAGTAACTTAAGTGGAAAAGTTAAATTAATTAACTAAGTTAATTTTTATGAGTTCTCAAAAAGAATTAAAATAAAAGTGAAATAGAAAAAGGGGAATTCAAAGAGTCTGGGAGGAGTTATAGGAGTGGAGTGAATAAAAGATTGTTGTAAGCTTATTATTGTAGATTGGATTTGGTTTTGTGGAACAAGTATTTGGCTGGAATTTATCCAGAATTTTGTGAGGACGAAATCCTTCTCATAGAGAATATCATCTTTAGTGTTGGAAGATACCCCTGAATGATTGCTAACAGTCCTACTTCGGGGCTGTGCTAGTGCTTAAATTTGTGAAAGTAATGGAGTATTAGATATTAATAAGATCAATACTTTGAGAAAGAAATATAATTTCAATATATCTTGGGTTGTTGGTTGATTTCTAGTTTTTTCCATACTGGTCGTACATGCTCTGGAAATACCAAAAAATCTCATATTTTATTACACTGAAGTTTAGAGAGTGCAAGGTTGATTATGGGTGTTATTTCATTGTTCTTATCCTGATTGGGTGATTAATTACAAGTATGGGTGATTGATTACAAGTATTAAAGGCAATTTTTGAAAGCATATTCAAATTTTTGGAGAAGGTCGTACAACTTTGACAAGCCATTACCTCATATTTTGCTTGTAATAGTTGAATAAAATAATTACTGGTTTTGGGTATTGTGGCATTGTTTTCTATTAGCTGGGTGATCAAGTTTATGTAATGAGAGTCAAGTTAAATGTGGAGTTGGAATTTCTTTGTGAGGTTGTACTTTCCAACAAGTCTGTACCATGTACATTAGTCATACCACCTTGTTTGGATTGGAAAATTTGTTGGAAGCTTTTGATTTGTATGGGTATTGTTTGGTTTCATTTCTTTTGATTGGACGATGGATTTTGACAAAATTCGTGGAGTAGAAATTATGAGCAGAGACAAAATTGGAAAAAAGCAGGCACATCTAAACTACCTTCTCATCATTAACAAAAGCATTAAATAGATTGCAATGCACCGTCTAATTGTGTAACCGGAATTACTAAAAAATAGCCAAAAACTCAAACTAGAGTTAACTAAGAATGTCATAAATGCAACTACAACCTAACTGCTAGAAGAGTGGAGATTAGTTAGAGATATTTCAACACTCCTCCATAATCTCAACTATTACATTCTTCAGCACTAATGCAGCCTACGTGTTGTCTCTAAAATTCAAACACAACTCTTCCCAGTGGTTTGGTGAAGATATCTGCTAGTTGATCCTTAGATCCATAAAAATGATGTGTGATTTCACTATTGTTGACAAGCTTGTGAATGAAATGATAGTGAGTGTCAATATGTTTGCTTTTCCTATGAAATACATGATGGTTTTTACACAATGTTTTTGATAAAGGGTAAAACGGGTTTTACAGGGACCCGAAACCACAAAGTTTACAAAAATAAGGAAAGGAAACAAAAGTCCAACAAAAAACACCAGCTGCCAGAAAGGAAAAGGACAGATCAAACAACAGCCAACCATAATAGACCATAAAGGTCAAGCAAAAAAGGCCAGTAAAGCAGACAACAAAAAACCAGCTGCGACTAACCCAGAGTCTTGAGGATAGACTCTGTCTCTGCCTCCAAATTCTGCATGTCATGGACTCCCTTTTTAAAAATTTGAATCATCTTCGGAGTGGGGGGAGCCTTTCTCTTCAGATTGGCTCTCGTTCTCTTTGATATGCGAGCATCCATTTCCTGACTATCATCATTGGTCTCCTCTAGGTCCACCATCAGAGACCCTTGTTGGGCTCTATCAAGCTTCTCAGTCATCGCATTTATTATAATGGTGTTGTGTCTGGCCAACCGGTTATTTTTCTCAGCAACAATTTTGATGGTTTTCCTCATATTCTCAACCTCAATTTCAATCTTTTTGTTATTGTCAGCGAGGTGCCGAGTTTCTTTGCTGAAACCTTGATCACCATGATCCACATCTATCCTTTCAACTGCAACAATCTTGGCACCCAGCTCTTCCAGTTTGCTTTGAAGGGTCCAATTTTTTTATCTTTAACTCATTAAATTCATTGAAGGTCCATTCCAAAAATTTGAAATGGGAATCAACATTAGTTTTGGCTAAATTCAGGACGTCCAAAGAAGTATCCCTCCTAGTGTTTAAACATGTTTTTTCAGGGTCAGGAGTAACAGGGGACCTATCTCTAGCAGTTCTTTCCAACAACGGGTCGGCACTAGACTCAGTTTTATTGGCACCAGACGTCTCAGATTCAGGGGAATCTTTGGAATAGGAAACAAGATTTTTAGCCTGTGGGTTCTTATCAATAGTTCTGGTCTTGAAGGAGGGGCTTCCCGGCTCAAACTCAGTACAAGCCTTATCAGAAGAAGGGATAGGGTTTTTTCGCTAGAAAAGACAACATGCGGGCTAGGGACAATCCTGACTGGACTTAAATTGGGAAAATACTCCAAACAACTGGGCTCAGTGTTGTCTTCCTTAGAATCAGGAAGGGTTTCCAGATTAGCGGGGCGGGAAAATTTTGATAATGCTCTACAATCAACCTAATCAGCCCAGTATGCAGGATAGGGAATCTTCTAGGGTTTTTCTTATGATCATCCAAGCTTTTCCTAAGAGAACAGAAAAGATAGTAGGGGATCGGAACCCTTACCTTGTAGCGGAAGTGATTCAGCAGAGCAAAGTGATAGCCATAGACCCTAGTGAAGCGCCTGTCCACCGTAATGTACTCCATGATGACCCGTAGGACCTTTCTCTAAAGGGCTTTTATGGTATCGACTTCAAAGTAGCTGTTAGCTATTTTCACAAGATTTAGCCTTTCTTTTTCTTTTTCTTTTTTACTGAGTTATTGTTGAGTTATTGTCACATTAGATAGTAGTTGGCTCCTTTTCCACATGTGCAAGATCCATCAAAATTCTTTGTAGTCAAACTGCATGGCATGTTGTTTTAGTTGTTGCTACATACTCTACTTCTGTAGATGAAATGCTAACAATGGATTGCTTTTTGGAAGCCCATGAAATCAGATTTGTCCTTAAATGTAAAACATATCTAGAAGTACTTTTCATGTCATCAAGACTGCCTGCAAAATCACTATATGTGTATCCTATAAGTGTATTGTCTTTAGAATATGTGTACCACAATCCATAATTAGTTGTACCTGCAACATATCTCAAAATTTGTTTTCCAAATTTCTAATGAGAGTGCTTAGGAGACTCCATAAATCTAGAAATAAAACTAACTATATACATTAAATAAGGTCTTGTTGTAGTAAGGTACATGAGATTGCCTACAAGTCTCTTATATAGTGTTGAATCAACTTTTGGTCCATCATCATGTCTGCTCAATTTTGTTCCTGTACAATAATAGGTGTTTCTGCTGGTTTAGATTTTTCCATCCTGCATCTATTCAAGATGTCTGTAGATACTTATGCTGACATATAAAAATTCTTTGAGCAGATTGCTTAACTTCTATTCCCAAAAAATACTTCATGAGACCAAGATCAGTCATCTCAAACTCCTTTTTCATGACTGTTTTAAATTCATCTAATGGCAGATTTCCAGTATAGATCATGTCATCAACATAAAGAAAAACAATAAGTATGTTACCTTGCTGATATGCTTTTGTATAGAGAGTGGGCTCATTGCTGCTCTTGCTGAACCTATTGTTGATCAGGTAAGAGCCAATTTTGCTATACCAAGCTCTCGGAGCTTGCTTAAGACCATACAAGGCATTCTTCAATTTGTAGACTTTAGACTCTTGGCCTTTAACTACAAACCCTAGTGGTTGATTCACATAAACCTCTTCCTTTAGTATGCCATTGAAGAAGGCTGATTTCACATCCATTTGAAACACTGGCTATTTTTTTTGGGCTGCAATGGCTAA
Organism: Sequoia sempervirens; assembly: GCA_007258455.2. Taxonomy (NCBI): domain Eukaryota; kingdom Viridiplantae; phylum Streptophyta; class Pinopsida; order Cupressales; family Cupressaceae; genus Sequoia; species Sequoia sempervirens. Next base: position 703,005,357 of record VDFB02058242.1, on the reverse strand, counting down.
AATAGCTCGAATGGTATCTAACCTTACTACTAGAGCAAAATTTTCACCATAGTCAACACCAGGCTACTGAGAAAAACCTTTGGCAACAAGCCTTGCCTTATGCTTCTCTACTTTTCCTTTCTCATTCAACTTTGTCTTGTAAACCCACTTGACACCAATGCTGGTTTTGTTTGCAGGAAGTTCAATAAGATCCCATGTCTTATTTCTCTGAATTGCATCAATTTCTTCATTCATGGCTCGCACACAATGATCTTCTTTCATTGCTTCTTCAAAATATGTAGGTTGACAAGACAAAAAGGAAAAGTGAACTTGCTGATCCATGTCACTATTTACTTCATAGATATCTCTTAAACTCTTTGTTCTTTGATTTCTTGGAAAAGAATCTATCTGACTACTAGAAGAACTATTTGTTGGTTGTTCTTCTTGTCCCTGCACTTGTAATCTTGGAATCCAAATTGAAGAAGCTGGTTGTCGTAAGCTTTCCTCCTATTCACCATTTGTTGGATCATCTTCTTTGTCAATCCAAGAGTTATCTTCTAGGAACTTGACATCCTTGCTCACCACAAATTTCTTGGAAATTGGATTAAGTATAGTTTATAAGCTTTGGACTGTTCACCGTATCCAATAAAAATACACCTCACTCCTATCATCCAACTTTCTTCTCAATTCATCTGGTACATAGGCATATGCAATGCATCCAAAAACTTTGAAATGAGAGACACTTGATTTAGTGCCACTCCATGCTTCTTGAGGAACCTTGTCCTTCACACTCATTGTGGGAGATCTGTTCAATATATATATACTGAACATGCAACAACTTTAGCGCAATAATCATTAAACAAATTATTTGCTTTGAGCATGCTTCTGGCCATATTCATGATAGTCTCGTTTTTCCGTTCAGCTACTCCATTCTGATGTGGAGTGTACCTTATTGTGAACTGCCTCTTGATTCTTTATTGCTTGCAAAAATTTGTAAATTCATGTGAATCATATTCACCTCCTCCATCCGACTTGAGCATCTTGATGTATTTTCCACTCTGCTTTTCAACCAAAGCTTTGAACTCTCTGAACTTTGAGAAAGTTTCAGATTTGTTCTTGAGAAAATAGACCACCTTGATGTATTTTCCACTCTGCTTTTCAACCAAAGCTTTGAACTCTCTAAACTTTGAGAAAGTTTCAGATTTGTTCTTGAGAAAACAGACCCAAACTTTCCTGCTAAAATCATTAATAAAGGTTAGAAAGTAAAAACTCCCCCCAATGGACTGAGTTTGCATGGGGCCACAGAGGTTTGTATGGACTAGTTCTAGATTCTCTTTAGCTCTATAGGAGGCAGTTGGAAAGTTGTCCCTGTGATGCTTTCCTAGGATACAATTTTCACATGAATTGGATTGTTCATTCATCATTGGAAATCCCTTGATCATTGACTGCTTTTGTAAAAGACTAAGACTCTTAAAGGGTAAATGACCGTACCTACAATGCCACAATCAAGTCTCATCTATGCTTGAGATGTGTTGTGAATATGATTGTGACAGATTGATACTTCTCAAATTTAGAGGGAACATTCTATTTTTGGTCATTTCCACCTTAGCTATGAGTCTCCTACTAGGTGGCTTATCTACGATGATGCAAGTAGAGCCCTTGAATCTGACATCATAGCCATTTTCACTTAACTTTCCTACACTGATCAAATTATGTTGAAGATGTGGAACATAAAAACATCATGTATTGAATTCAGTTCATTTTGACTAGTTAGGACAGGAACAATACCTTTACTCTGGGCTTGAACTTGAGAGTCATCACCTAGCTTAATTTTTGATGTGGTAGAGTTTTCTATGCTAGAAAATAGTGTTTGTTACCTGTCATATGATTGTTGCAGCCATTGTCCAACAACCAAAGATCCTTGTTGTGATCTTCTTCAGTGATCTGGCATGAGAGGAACATTAACTCAGATGTCCCTTCTTTAGTGTTAGAGATATTGGCTTTGCCTATGTTCTGATCTGATTGCTTCTTCCTACATTCACTTTCATAATATCCATACTTCTTGCAATAGAAGCATCAAACGTTGAACTTGTCTGTCCATTTTCTTCCTCTCCCTCTTTGACTATGAGAATGTCTATGTTGGTAGATGATTGTCCTGACTGTTTCAGAGATAAACTCTCTTCAGTGTGATGATAGCCTCATCCTCTTCTACCTCGGCCTCTACTGAAGGAAACTTGGGTCTGGAAGGAATTTTCCAAGGACTCTTCCTCCATGATGAGCCTTGATTCATGAGATAGAAGGGAAACCATTAATTCATCAACGGTCAATTTGGACAGATCTTTCAACTCTTCTATGGCTATAACCATCAGGGAAAATTTCTTGGTTAAGCATCGCAACACTTTCTCAACAATATTTTAATCTGTAATATCCTCAGCATGAATCTTGAGTTGATTTACAATTCCAAGCATCTTGGTCATAAATTGATCAATAGTCTCAGTTTCTTTCATCTTCAAGGTTTCAAACTCTCTCATAAGAATCTGAAGTCGAACTATTTTGACTTTTTCGTTACCCTGGTATCCCAAAGCCAAAGTACTCCAAGCCTCTTTTGCACTGAATGCGCCTATGATTTTTGGAAAAATTGCATCTTCCACTGAACTCTAGATCAAAAACTTTGCATGTGTCTCCTTTTTCCTTCGTGCTTCGAGAGCATTCTTCTAAGTATTATTCATAGTTGTTAGAGTAGCTTGATCAGGCTCATTGAAGCCACTCTCAACCATTTGCCAACATTCCTGAACTTGCAGAAGTATCTTCATTATGATAGACCAGAATTCATAGTTTTTGCTTGTTAACATGGGCCCTTGCATTTACCGTAAATTGTTGTTGGATGCCACTTAAACTCCAAGCCCTTTTATTCTCTTCTCCTTTTATTCTCCTTTCTCTCTAATCGATCTTCTCTCCACTCTATGAAGAGGCTTAAGCTTGCTCTGATACCATGAAAAAATTTGTGGAGCATAAATTATGAGAAAAGACAAAATTGGGAAAAAACAGGGGCATCTAAACAACCTTTTCATCATTTATAAAAGCATTAAATAGATTACAGTGCATTGTCTAACTATATAATGAGAATTTACTAAAAATAGCCAAAAACTCAAACTAGAGTTAACTGAGAATGTCATAAATACAACTACAACCCGACTGCTAGAAGAGTGGAGATTGGTTAGAGATATTTCAACAGATTTTGAGAAGTAAAAAAAAGCTTTAAAGCTTATGCAATTTCCTACTGGGGTCATACCACCTTAATTGGGTCGTACATGTTAATATTAAAATGAGCAAAGAAATAGAACAAAAAATAGAAAAAATCAGAACAAGACAAGAAGAGACAAATTTTTTATAGTGGTTCGGCAATTGCCTACATCCACTCTCAACAGCAGGGAATCTCTTTTATTAATTCTCATATTACAATACAATACATATTCAACAACAACAACAACATTTATAAAATGGTCTCCATTCCAATAAATGGAAAAATCAATCCATGAGAGAAACTTGCCAATAGAGGCAAAAGGAAACCTTATCCAGTTTGTTTGAGCAACTTGCCAATTTGGGCTTCACCAAACCCAACAATCTCCCACTTGAAGACCAAATGGCTGCTCAAAGATTTCCCCCACTTCAGACATTTACATCAGCCACAACGAAGATTTGAGCTTCACCAAAAGTTGTTCACGAACACTGTGAATCAATCTTCGCCGAATTGTGCGGACTCAATAAAATCAAATACCCAAACACCTTCTCTTACTACTTCTTCGATTATAAAAAGGGAACATCAATAATATCACCCCCGAAATAAAAAAATCAACACATTTTTCTCTTCCATTAAATTTAGCTCCTCTACATACCTCCTTATTCTGAGGATCTCTATGAGCTTCATCTGCCAATGGAATCACCCAAATCTCTAGAGCCTTATCTAAAATCTGAATACTAAAATCTCCATCCATGGCGACATTGGACGAGTCCATAAACTGCAAGTAATCTGCAGAATCAAGGTCGCCCTCCATCATCATCTATGTCTGCCGCTGATCCAAATCCACTGCAATGCTTCCTTTGCCCCCAAAGCCATCGCTCTTTCTGTTGCAATAGGAGTAGCAGCGCATGCTCTCCTGCCACCACCAATCTTTCTGGCTGCCCATCCCAATGATGTAATTGAGCATCAAATCATCTTCACCGCTCTCATCAGTTTTTGAATCTGTGTCATTCGCTTCCTCCTGAGCAGTAACTAGTGGCGGCTCCTTCTTAGGGTCTGCTCATCCCAGCTGGGCCTCTGCCATCGCTCTCAGCTCAAAATCCATCCCTTTCGCCGAATTCAAACTTTTTTTGTTGGGCATCGTGGTACATTTTCGGCTCTTAAATGATACATTTCGAGCATTAGAGGACTGTTTAATCCATGGTGTTCCTCATCGTATACTCCAGCAATCTGAACATTCCTCTTTTCTGGCATGCAAAAGAGCTCTGCCGCCTTTTCCATTTGGGTGTTGGGCGCATAACCTCCAACACCTCCCGTGCCACCAACATCAGCCCCTGCCCTGCATACGTTGTGCCTTGTTTCTCCAAAATGAGCATGTGTGAAAACTCCCTTACCCTGTTCAAGAGTTGGAAGAGGCTACAATTCACAAGGCAGTGAAGAAACATTGAAAGGTTGTGTTTTAATTAATGAAGGTTGCATAGATGTTGGTGGAGGCAACGAATTTAGGATAGGAGGCAGCAAATGACTTTGATTAGGTTGCATATGAATATGTGTGAGCTGTGCATGACCTAATTCATGTGCCTGGGTCTCAACAAATAATGGTTGCGGTAAAGGTTGAGAGGGCAGCAAATGAAATAAAGAAGGTTGCGATGAAACAATACAGGGCTGCGTGGGATTTAGTGAAGGCAGCGTATGGGAATGAGAAGGCATTGACCGACAACCAAGGGTATTACTTCCAAACTTTTCATGAATTGCCGCCTTTGAAAAGCAGTCAAAAGGGCTATCATTCAGAGCAGGTCCATTGAAACTCTTCAGAAAATTCAGCGTTTTGTCCACGGAACCCCTATGATAGTGTGCATATGTGACCTCCTCAATCTTGGACTGGAATAATGGATTATCAGAAACCAGTTCTGCTTCAAATTCGAATAATGGATTACCATAAACCATTATTTCTGCCTCTTGATTTTCGACCTCTTCCATAGGGTCATCTTCATCTTCACTCGCTTGGGGTTCATCTTCCCCCTCAAGCTTTGTAACCGCATTTGCAGCTTCCGATACCAGATCCGCAACTGGCTTGGGCATGGGATTTTCTTTTAGAGCCCATGATACTTCCCCATCACATGGGGATTCACTCTCCTCCAAAGCAATCCGCAGAGCACTTTCAAAACTTCCCTCGTCTGGTTCCTCTACCCCTTCTTCCTCTCTTGCTTTCTTTCGCCCTTTGAATCGCTGCCTTCTTCTATGGTTATTGCTCTTCTTCAAATTGTCATATTCTTCATAATAAAAAATATCAACAGTCTCTGCAAACGACACTTTCTTCTTCCATGTTGCCCAATCTTCTAAATCTAAATGGCCAAGAAATTCTTTAATAATAAAATCAGCTTCATCATTTATTTCATCCAAAAACATCTGATGAATAGCTCCCATTTCATCATCACTCAGTCTAGAGCCACATGACCAAGACATGAGAGTTTGAACCCAATCATCCCAGTTGGGACTCTATTCCATCACAGCTTCGTCATCTTCATCAGCTTCGTGATCTTCATAATCTGAAACTCCCACTTCATCAGGATTTAACACCCAATTGTCTTCCATCTTTGCTCAACACTTTTCCATAGCTTGGGAAATTCTTCACTGATTTCCAGCATCGAGCTTCAGGCTCTAATACCAATTGTTAATATTAAAATGAGCAAAGAAATAGAACAGAAAATAGAAAAAATCAGAACAAGACAAGAAGAGACACAAATTTTATAGTGGTTCGACAATTGCCTACATCCACTCTCAATAGCAGGGAAATCTCTTTTATTAATTCTCATATTACAATACAATACATATTCAACAACAACAACAACATTTATAAAATGGTCTCCATTCCAATAAATGGAAAAATAAATCCATGAGAGAAACTTGCCAATAGAGGCAAAAGGCAACCTTATCCACTTTGTTTGAGCAACTTTCCAATTTGGGCTTCACCAAACCCAATAGTACAAGCTACAGACCCCATGTTTGAGTTTGTATTTTGTATTTGAGGCAGAAAATGGATATGGGTAGTGTTCCAAAAGTAATGTTTTAGCTGGACAATCATTTTAAAAACAAAGTTTAGTGTTGAGTTAAATTTTGTTGAGTAAGTCATACACTTACAAGGAGTCGTACACTGTGATTGCTTAGAATCTATCATTGGGAGTTAAAATGGTTTGGGAAAATATTTGCTAATGCTCTTTTGGCCTTGGTGTACATGTTAGAGCATGTAAACTAGAGATTTATGTTTTATTGGAATTATTGGATCTACCTGTACAAATTGCCAGTCGTACCATGTGTTGAATGTTGTACCTTCAAATCTAGTTGTGTGGTTTGACTGAGGTGTTTATAGGTTGTGGGTAATGATTTTAATGACTGCCCTTGGTGGTATGAATAAGATAGACAGGTGTGTAGCAAGTGATTAATTTTCCCAGTTATTTCTTGGATTGTGTTGTACCTCTTCCTTGCTTTTGTACACCTTGCTTGGGTCAAGCCATTTTTCAATTTGCAGAGTTAACAGTTAATAGATTTGAAGTCAAATTTATGACATAATGTGAACTCCATTCAATTCTGGAAATGAATTTTGATTGATTGATTGATTTTAATTACATCCACGAGACCAGCCAGTCTATGGGACCCACGAAATGAAACCAAAAATCGTCTTGGCCAAAACCACAAAACAATAGCCAACTCCACCGAAATACTTCCTGTTGTTTTCTAACCCTTTGCTGATTTTGTTTCTTTTGCTATGAATTTTGATCAGGTAACTTGTTTTATCGATCTTTTCCTCTTCAAACAAAGCCGCTAAAGATTTGACTTTTAGCAAATCTGAGTAACAATATCGGATGTCCTCATAAGCCTTACACTCCATAATATAGTGCCACTCTGTCTCCACTAAACCCAAAGACCAGAAACAACAAATCCTATCTTCCCACACCTCTTTGGGTATAAGATTTGACTTTTAGCAAATCTGAGTAACAATATCGGATGTCCTCATAAGCCTTACACTCCATAATATAGTGCCACTCTGTCTCCACTAAACCCAAAGACCAGAAACAACAAATCCTATCTTCCCACACCTCTTTGGGTATTTTCCACCTTCCTGTTTCACATCTCAAATGGTGTGAGTAGTTCTTAACTGGGCTATTAGCATTTTTAGCCTTCCACTTTATATCTACCCCATGTAAATTTATTGCTCATGATAACAAGTAGGGTTAAAATGCAAAACATAGTGTTCTCTTTTTCAGTTAAATTGTTTCAACCACATGGTATTTTTGAATTTCTCTTTTACATACCTTTTCATTTCAACGTTTGTGTTTGGACACTCTTGCATGTTGATCCCCCATTTTTCCATCCACTTGACATTTTGTTTCATCCACGTGCTCTTCCTTCTAGTTAATTTTTCTTCCACCACAATTTTGGGCCATCGGTGTTCCCCCATATTCTCTATTCTCTGCAAATAGCCTAATAAACAAATTAACGCTGCCATTTCTATTGGGAACTGCAGCTCCAAACTTTGCAGCCATATAAAACCATAGGCGTAATAAGCAGCTCAAATAACTTATTTCTTTGTTTAAGAAAGGAAAAAAAATGTTAGAATAATATGTAGCCATATTGGAATTATATGAGAAGACAGTCGAGTGAGTTTTTGAGTACTATTGTTGGCGTGAGTGATGCACTGCAGACAATACCTTTCAGTTCCTTAGCTATCAATATGAACTCCAAGATATCAATTTTGGGCTAGCGTTGTGTTTGGGGGCCAAATTCAATAGCATTCTGAGTTGGCTTATTTGGTGATCTTGCTCATTCTCAAGACTATAATCTGCAACTTGCAACTAGAGGCTAGGTGTGGGCATCATTCTTAACTTCTACCATTTCACAAGGTGCTGCTATCTATTCCAAAGCCAAGCGTGGAGTTCCAAGTTAGACATATCAATAATATATTGGTCGTTCATTGTTGTGTACAGATCATAATATTATTTGAATGTAAATTGTTCGTTACTGTAACACAGTCCTGATTATCATTAATCTATAAGTCTGTTCACTGCCATTGTGCAGTCTGAATGTAATTGTTTCTGAATTAGTGGGAACTCTCTATATTGAATGTTTATTAAAAGACAATTATCAAATATTGAGTTCAAATTGGGAAGCAAACTCTGAACAGCAAAAGGAGTTAAGTTTTGGACGAAATGTCAATCTGTCAAACACACTGAAATCGAAAAAAAATTGTATACAATTTGAGGTGGCTTCTTACAATCCTACACCAAAAGAATACATAGCTAAAAACATGACAATGATGATAACACCAGAAAACCCTCTAACATGACATTCTAAACCCAAATAACCAATTTCGAGAATAAAATGATCAAAGAGAACAACACCTTACCAAGCTCAACGTTATACTATTTCTAATAAACTAGGTCTATTTTACTTTATTTAATTTCCATAGATAGGGTGAGAGAGGAAGACTTGGGCTATAATTTTCTTTAGTTAGTCCATTTTAGAAGAAATTAAAAATAAGAAATTTATGAACAGATGGGGATAGAAATGTCGATTCCTCAACTTTGCTTTAAATGACGAATGATTGGTGGAATAAACACCCTCCAAACAAACAAACGGAAAGGAAGCGAATAAGAACATGATCAGTGGAATTCAAGACACGCATACGATAAAGAAATTTACAAACCCAAGAAAAATGGATAAGAATCCGAGGCATTGCAGCGTAAGAACGTAGGAATTAAGTTATGCGATGCTTTTATACCCACCAGATTCCTTTCTATACGTATCATCATGTAGTTACACATCAGAATTCAACTATACAATAATAATATACCTACGAAATTCCTTCGTATCAATGGTGTCACTAAATTCAGTAATATCGACGGTGCCAATACATCTGCCAAACTTTCGTGCAACAGCCATAAATTTTGGAATATTTCCCCACTTACCTCTAAATACAAGATCTTTTACTTTGGGTATCATATGTGTTTTCATGAGTTTTATGATTTTAGAGCCATGGAGCTAAGCGGGCAGGTGGCTTCGTCACCCTTACACGCAGTAGAGGAACAAAAAAGTGTAAAATCTGAGGAAATACCTGGAACACAAAAATCAACCAAGGGAGGATTGAAAATTATGCCATTCATTTTAGGTAGGAGACGGGCTCTTTCGTTTCTCTGGTGTAATTTTTTTTTCTGGGATCAATTGCATAGTATGATTAGATTCTATTTTCTTTGGAAACCATCAGAAAAAGTGGAAAAATTATGCAGCCTCTGTATTATATTCAACGTCCCGGCTATTTATATTAGAATCTAAATCTGTTGAAAAATAAACTCTTATTGTGGGCAAAGAATGAACCACATTACAACGGAAGTGTATCAAGGGAAGGAGATAGACACACAAGGAGACAGAAATATTTTCAATATTCTATTTCACTCAGAAAAAGATTACATTCAAAAAACTATTTACATATAAAAATATTCAGAGCAAAAGCTCTGTACACGTATACTACAGAAGCTGTGTGTTTTCTAGCGCACTGATGCTTCTGCGCTGCTGCTCCGTGTGGGATAGCTTCCGGCACATAGGTGCAAAGCTTACTGACTTCTGCTGTGGTAGATACTTCTGAACGTTACTGTTCAGATGCTCCTGAACATTCCTTCTTCTGCTATGTTCTGTTGAACATTCCCTCTTTCTGTCTCACCCAGAAAACCTCTGTCTGCTTACTTGCACAGAATATACATTCAATGCAACTTTTGGCTTTTCAGCCAATACACAAAAAATTGCCACTCAAAATTTGAACTCACCTACCAATAATAAATTACTGTCAGAAAGCAATTACTGGACAACAAGAATGTTAGGCATGGCAGGGGGAAAAAGATCTGAGTTGATTTCATCTGACAGTGCATTTAATGCATCTGTCCGTTGGCTGCTCAAGATTAATATTTCCAACACTCCCCCTTAATCTTGAGTCTTTCTGCTCTTCATCATTATTTGGAAACTTCCGGCGCAATACTTCCGGAGCAAAGTTTTTGGCGCAAAAGTTCCTGCTCTTCAACACTGCGAAACTTCTGGCGCATCGCCATAAAAGTTCTGGAGCACTGGTGAAAAGTTTCTGGCGCAAAAGTTCCTGTTGAAAGTTTCTGGAGCATCTTCCTTGCTAGAAGTTTTTGGAGCTCCTTCCCTGCTGGAAGTTTCCGGAGCTCCTTCTCTGCTGAGAATTTTCGGAGCTACTGCTACTGCTTTCTGAACTGTCAGCTTCCTGTAGGTTTTCAGCGCATCTGCGCTCTAAAGCTTCTTCATCCTTAAGGGGTATGGAGACAAAATATTAGTATTGCTGTCAACTTTTCCATCCCATGACTCATTTTCTAGGAACTCCACGTCCCTACTGATGATTACCTTCTTGGTGACCGGATTATATAGTCAATAGGCTTTTGACTCTATACAGTAGCCCAAGAAAATACACTTTTCACCTTTGTCATCTAATTTCTGCCTATTTTCTTTAGGCACGTGTGCATAGGCTACACACCCAAACACTCTCAAGTGCTCAACTGACCACTTTTGTTTTGTCCATGCCTCTTGAGGGATTTTATCACAGACTACCTTCGTTGGACTTCTATTTACTGGATAAACAGTTGTTGCTACAACCTCTCCCCAATATTCGATAGGGAGTCCCTTTGCTTTCATCATGCTCCTTGCCATCTCCATAATGATCCTGTTTTTCCTTTCAGCCACTCCATTTTGCTGCAGAGTATAACTGGCTGTGAGCTCCTTCTTGATGCCATTTTTCCTGCAGAAATTTACAAATTGATTGGAGGTATACTCTTCTCCACGATCTGACCTTAGGACCTTAATAAAGTGTCCACTCTCCTTTTCAGCCTGGGCCTTAAATAACAAAAACTTGTCAAATGCTTCAGACTTATGCTGCAAAAAATAGACCCATGTCCTACGGCTATAATCATCTATAAAGGTCATAAAAAATCTGTTTTTGCCAGAAGACATATTTTGCATAGGGCCTACCAAGTCAGTATGCACCAACTCCAACGGTGCTCTAGCCCTTCTAGAGTTGCCTAAATTAAAAGGCTGTCTATGTTGCTTGCCCAAAATGCAAGCTTCACATCTAACATTAGGCTCTACGATTTTTGGCAAACCATCTATCATATTTTTCTTGGACAAAAGACTCAAACCAGAGTAACCTAAGTGTCCATACTTGAGGTGCCATAGCTTGGAGATATCTTGAATGGCTGCTTTGAAGGCTGATTGCTGCAGGTCTTTTGACTGTGCTGAGATTTGCATCTTGAGAGGAAACATTCGGTTCTGTGTCATTTGAACCGCTGCCATAACTCTTTTGCTTCCATCTTTATCATAGATAATGCATTCCCCTTTCTCCATCAACACTCTATACCCGTTTTGGACCATCTGTCCAATGCTCAAGAGGTTATGTTTCAATCCTGGGGCATAGAAGACATCATATATTTGTCTTTCATCACCATGCTTGGTTTGTAGGCATACCATGCATTTGCCCATGACTGGAACCATCTCATTGTTCCCCATTTTTATTTTAGACTTCACGCTGCTATCAATGGAGGCAAACAAGTCTTTGTTACCACTCATGTGGTTGCTGCAGCCGCTGTCCAAGTACCAAACTTTAGTGCTGCTCTGTTCTGCAAGGTTACATGCAATGAACAGTTGTGAATGTCTTTCATTTCCAGCCACATTTGAGTTAGCAACATGTGCATTTTGACTCCCTTGGTCACGTTTTTTCCTGCAATCACTTGCATAGTGACCATACCTTTGACAGTTGTAGCACTGCACATTTCTTTTATCCTTTTTCTGATAAGAACTGCTGTTCTTTTTTCCTCCTTGGGAGCTGGTCGCCCCCTCATGACTACTTGCTCGAGCTGAGCTTTCATCACCATCATTTCCACGTCTAGAGTTTCCTCTACCACGTCTGGAGCCTTTTCTACCTCTCCCCTTTCCTCTTACATTCGACTAAGCATTAAAAGCTTGCTCTTGGGAGGAGGTTGCAAACCTATTTAGGCGTTGCTCATGGGTTTGCAGAGAACCCATCAGCTCATCAACTGACAAAGTTGTGAGATCTTTTGCCTCTTCAATGGCAATCACCACCAGATCAAACTTTGTGTTAAGGTTTCTCAATATCTTTTCCACAATCTTCTATTCTTCCAAAGTTTCACCACTTATCCTCAGCTGGTTAATCAAAGTGGCTGCCCTTGTGTGAAAATCTATAATGGACTCGCTGTCCTTCATCTGCATGGTCTCAAACTCTCTCCGTTGCAGCTGGAGTTTGACTGATCTAACTTTCTCAGATCCTTTGTAGGTGGTTTGAAGTGTTTCCCACACTTCTTTTGCATAAGTAGCTACTGCTATTCGGGGAAAGATAGCCTCTGTCAAGGCTGGCTCAATCAGACTGAGGGATTTTGCATCATTCTTCCGTGTCTCCTTCAACTGGTTCTTTTGAGCATTGCTCAATGCTGTAAATGCAGTTTGGTCAGTCACATCTGTGAACCCATTTGCAACTAACTCCCATAAATCATTAGCTATGAAAATAGTCTTCGTTTTCTTTGCCCAGACATCGTAGTTTCTACCATCGAAAACAGGTGGCTGCTGCCAGCTTCTATTTTCTCCTCCAGACATTTTGCTAAAATGGGGAAACTACGAAAAAACCCAGATTAAGATCTAAAGCTGTAAAAACTAACTGCCCAATACACCTAGGGCTCTGATACCATGTTGAAAAAATAAACTCCTATTGTGGGCAAAGAATGAAACACATTACAACGGAAGTGTATCAAGGGAAGGAGATAGACACACAAGGAGACAGAAATATTTTCAATATTCTATTTCACTCAGAAAAAGATTACATTCAAAAAATTGTTTACATATAAAAATATTTAGAACAAAAGCTCTGTACACGTATACTATAGAAGCTGTGCATTTTCCAGCGCACTGACGCTTCTGCATTGCTGCTCCGTGTGGAATAGCTTCCGGTGCACGGGCGCAAGGCTTACTGACTTCTGCTGTAGCAAATACTCCTGAACGTCACTGTTCAGATGCTCCTGAACATTCCTTCTTCTGCTATGTTCTGCTGAACATTCCCTCTTTCTGTCTCACCCAGAAAACCTCTATCTGCTTACTTGCATAGAATATACATTCAATGCAACTTTTGGCTTTTCAGCCAATACACAAAAAAACTGCCGCTCAAAATTTGAACTCACCTACCAATAATAAATTATTGCCAGAAAGCAATTACTGGACAACAAGAATGTCAGGCACGACATGGGGGAAAAAGATCTGAGTTGATTTCATCTGACAATGCATTTAATGCATCTGTCTGTTGGCTGCTCAAGATTAATATTTCCAACAGAATCCTACTTAAACAACGCAGCTCAAGAAGAGATATCTACACAAACGTCAGAACTTAATCATATCATAAAATTAATCTAAGAAGTATATTGTAATTCTTATATTGTTTTCACTTAAATCAAAAAAATCATTTCCAAAACCGGCATAGTGAAGATGGTCTTATAACCTGGCAGGAAACGAGAGTTGTGCAAATCCGGCATTGACTAGTTTACATGCGAACCTAGTGGTGTTCTTGACTAGTGAATATGACAAGGATAGGCTCACAGCTGCAAAAATTGCTACCATATGGGGTGGAGCCAACCTTTTATCACCCCTATTGGGTGCTTTTCTCGCAGATTCATATCTGGGAAGGTTTTGGGTCATTGTCCTTTCCTCTGTTGCATACATACTGGTAGGACAACTATAATCATAGTCTAATTCATTGGTGATATTCTCTTTCTTCTACGTGGTTTGAGTTTTTAAAGGGAAACAATTCTTTTATTATGGGGAAGAGCTTTAATAATCAATGCCTTGTGATTGTTTAGCTAATCTTGTAACTCTTAGGTGGGGAGAAGCCCCCAACTTGTTTGATGGGTACTTTCAAATTTTTTAATTTAATTTTTAAAGCAGGTTATTTACATTAAAATAAATATAAATGGAATAAAAGAGAAGGTCGAGACAAAGTCTAAAAGCTAGGTTATGATGGAGGTGGAGTCAAACTCTGATTTTCTTCATTTTGAAACATGGTCTTGTTATAAATAGAAGAGAAGTCTATAATCTTATCCATATCCAATATATTTATAAAGTTGTAAACAAATATTACTCCTACTTTTTTACATTTTCTTCAATGTAAAATTATAGATCACAATCAATATATTTGATATACTCCAAGCTTGAAAGCATAACTTGGTTAAGTTTAAGAATTCCTCTATTCCTCTAACATTTGAGAAAGGCAGAGAAAATAGTTATAAACCAATTTCATGACTTCATTCTAAAGAGATGAGTTGTTTTGAATTATTTAAATATTTACCTTACAATTGTTTTGAAGTATACAAATATTAATTATGTAATTTATTGATGCAGGCAATAAGTCTTCTCACACTCATATCTCTTTTCCCTGTATTAAGAGAATCAATTGTAGGAAGTGCATTGTTGTCTACCTTCTTGGGATTGATGGTTTTGGGGTCTAGTGGTATGAAGTCATCTATATGGACCTTTGGTGTAGAGAAATTTGTGAAAAAGGTTGATGGGGCAAGAAAAAAACATTTTTTTTAATTGGTATTACTCTATAGGTGCAATATCTATCATGTTGGGCCTAACTCTCCTTGTTTATGTACAAAGCAGTGTTAGTTGGAGCTTAGGATTTGGTTTGGCTAACATTTTAATGATTATTTCCATTGGATTCTTCCTAATGGGTACAAAGCACTATGTTAAAATGAGTCCAAAGGGCAGTGCCTTGACAGGATATGCTCAAGTGATTGTTGCATCCTTTAGAAATAGAAATCACACGGTGCCTTCTAATCCAAGAGAATATTATGGTACCCATTTGCAAAATGGAGTAGCTCCAAACCTCTGTTTGATAGATCAATTCAAGTATGTGCCTTTTCTAATATATTTTTTAATGATATAGAGTGCAAAACTATAATATATATCTTGTTGAAAAATATTTTTTTTTGTGTAGAAGTTTGCATGATGGTGTTAGGATGATACAAAAAAATTAGATAATAAAATGAGAGAAGTTCAAACATATGCAATATTTTTGCATCATTTGTTAATAGATTATGAATTTATGTTTGTTTTATGTGGCTACCATCCTTCACTCAAGCTTATGAGACATGTTCTTGTTAATCACTCCCCATTGAGAATAATTATATTCATGAAAAATTGATAATTGTAGAGATAATTTTTTTTTTTGCTCTTTTAAATAATATTATACTTTCTTTTCCCATTTTTAAGTGATGTTTTTAAAAAATGATCTTATGCAGTAAGTCAAAGAATTTTTTAAATATGTAGATTTATTTAAGATGACTTTTGTTTTATAATTATATTGTGAAAATTGAATTATATTTGAAATGAATACTGCTTTGTATTTGAATTATGAATATTAAAATATTTATCAATATAATTTTATTTATTTTTATTAGAAAAAATAACATTATAAAACTATATTGTGATTCATTATTATTCAAATTTGATTGTTAAATTACACTCTTAAAATATCATTAAATATATAATTTTTTAATATTTTTTAAATTTTAAAAATATATATTTAAATAAAAATGATCACATTTAAATTATTATGTGACAAATTTTATTTTTAGAATAATTAATTAAAAATAAATCATTATATTTAACTGCTATTAACAATAAATTTCTATGAATCAAATTTTTTAAATTTTTATTTGAAAACAACTATAAAAAAAAATTAAAGACTTTATCATATATTAATTATAATCTCAAAAAACATCCAAAATATTTTCAAACTTCAATCCTACACCCTTCATGTTTGAAATTCATTTTACCCATCAATGAGTTTTTTAACTCACCAAAGCCCAAATCTAGGTCAACCAAGTTTGAATCCATGAACATTGCCTTTTAATGTTTGTGTAAGTTCACATATCCAATCTCTCTCTCACTCTTCAGGTTTTTGAACAAAGCAGCCATCATAAAGAAAGAAGACTTTGAAGAGAATGGCTCAGAACCCAATCCCTGGAAGCTTTACATGGTGCAAAAGATCCAAGAGCTAAAGTCAGTGATAAGTGTATTGCCTGTTTGGAGCTCTGGAATTGTGGCGTCCTTCATTTTAATGGGTACTTCGCACACTTACATGGTATACCAGGCACAACAAATGAACAAAAAGCTGGGAAGCTTGAATGTACCTGCGTCATCATACATCATCTTCTCCATGTTGGCCACATCCATATCGCTGCCCTTCCACGACATAATTCTCCTTCCTTTCTTCCGCCGCTTAAGAAAGAGGAGCCAGGGAATTTCAGTAATGGAAAGGATTGAAACGAGTTATCATTTCCGTGATAGCCCATGTGGTAGTTGCAGCATTGGTAGAAGTCAAACGAAAAGGGAGCAGCAAGATCTCTGCCTTTTGGCTTGCACTGTAGTATACTTTAATAGGCTTGGGAGAGGCGTTTTATGCCATTGGCTTGACCGAGTTCTTTTATGACCAACTCTCCAAGAACATGACAAGTACAGCTGTGGCGTTGTTCTGGTTGTTGGTATAATTAAAGTTGGTGTAATTAATATTTAATTACACTTGTAAAACTTTACTTAGGCATTATTTATTTCCTAGGTTAATTAATTCTCATCTTTATCTTTTGAGCTATCTTGTTGTTCAAGATAAGATTAGGGTTATGCATCTTTCCTTTTATAAAGCAAATCATTATCATGTAATTATTGAATTCTCGAATAATATTATGTTGCACATCTTTTTGCAACCTCTTTGCTTTTTCTGATTTTCTCTTTTATGGAAGGTCTTTTCGGTTTGCAAATTTGATCTTGGTTTCTAACATAGTATCAGAGCCTTGTGGGAGATATTTACAAGCTATTAGATGAACAAATACATTGTATTTTGATAGATTTTGTTTGTTGTGTATTGTTGTGTGTGAGTAATTGCAGGGTGCGTAATTGTGAAGGAGACCGCTCAGCTCACAATCAACGATTTCTCCAACATGCCAAGCAAAGCTCTCTTCTGAGCACCCAAACCTGAGCAGCAACACTATAGGCCCCAAATCTCGCACCCACCAAGCTTCGAAGCATTGAAAATTGTTGGCTTCAATTTCAGTCATTTGCTTCTTCCAACCTGTTGTCCTCCACATACAACCATCCATTATTGGCTCGGCCTGCATAGAGGATCTTATATACAACATAGAAGGAAGTTGGGCATGGGTGTTTGACCAAGCAACAGGAGCGCCCTCTACCCATGCAACGAATGCCAGCATCTTCATCCGTATCACACCCAAAAGGTATCTTCACAGGCGTGAGTTTATCAATTAGAGGTTTATGATTACAGATCGGGCTTATTCCATCTACAACATGCAGATTTCTTTTGTATGAACTTGCATGTTTCATTCATGTGTTTGCATGTCACTGCATGTAAACGATAAGTCAATTTTTGCATTCATTTTTGGGGGTTAATATGAACTGAAATAAAGTTCCAAAAGGGGTAAATATCTAGTCTAAAAATGGGAATTAGAAATAATCCATCTGTCATCAGTTTGGGAGAAGGAAACTATAAGTCCTGACATGATGGAATCCTAAAGCACTGCCAATGGATTCATTTATTGCCGCATTTGTTTGGACTTATTCTTGAACCAACTACATGTTGGCAGAAATCTGTATGGGAAAGTAGAAATGATCATGTCTTATGATTAATCGTTTTAAGTGTTGGGGACCACACATCATGGGCTTTGTCACACATTGAGTGCCCTCGCACTCTCTGGACCACTCTATGGGAAATATATGGAGATCCCACTGAACCTCCATTCCCAGATAATCCCACTATAAACATGCTTCTCTCCCATAATAATGAGGATCATCCTTTGTATGACGATGATACTAAAGAGGAACTTAATTATTGGAAGAGTCTTGATTTCCCTGATGACACAACATCTCTTCTTGTTTCTCCTCTTTCTACACCTCCTATATTGGCAGCTATTCAGTCTCCTCCACCTGCTATTTCAAAAGAGATTTTGGCTTCTCAGAAGACTACTTCAGATTCTCTTTTGCAGGTTCACTTTTTTCCTCTTGATCAGTGAGATGTCATCCTTTCAGACATTCATCATTTATTTGCAGAGTCTCTCCTCCTTGATCATGACGACACTATTGAGGACATATGTTTTCTCTTTCAGGACTCTTTTGTCCTTGCATCTGTTGTTGATTTTGAGTTCTGTGTTGCTTCTTCGAAATCTTCCAATGGCTTCTTGCAACAGGGCATCATATATCTTCCAGACATAGCTACTTGGGATTCGTATATTGCAGACATATCATCCTTATTTGTAGAGTCCTATATTGCAGATCTGGATGATTACTTTGAGGACATTCCACTCCTCTTTGTTGACAGCCACATCATCGCTGTTGGCCCACCATCTTCATTACCTTTGCAGCTTGCTCCAGATTAGTCTTCACAAGATCTTGGATTTCCATCATCGCTTTCAAAGATGTGGACATGTGAGAAATTTCCCATCTTTTTGGATTGGCTTTTCCAATCACTAATAGATCCTTTTCTTCCTAAGGGGAGAAATGTTGTTTGCAGGAAGTGGATCATATTTTGTCTTCAGGCGTTCATCGTTGGCATGGAAGCTCTTTCATTATGGGGGGATTCATATCTTCTTCTATTATATTCTCTCTATACTCATGGGGGAATTTTATATGTAAATGGGTACCTAAAATGGCCTTGATGCCTGGACCCATCTTTGTTGCCTATTTAGGCTTTTATCTTCTTAGTTAGGTTTAAGGGGGGGTTTTGTTCCCACATGGTTTTTCCTCTTTCCTCTTTCCTCTCTTTAGGATTTTTTCTTCTTAGTTAGACTTAAGGAGGGGTGTTAGCGTAATTAACTATCTAAGACTACTGTTAGATGCATGCAACTGCCAGTTTCCAACTGCTCTTTATTAGTTAACTCTGGTTAATTATAAGCTAACTAATGATTTCCCCTTATTTTCCTCCTTGGAGTCTTCTCCTACAGTGGTTATAGATCTGTAAGTCTATGCATCATTTAAGTGTGAATAACAATGAAATCGATTAATGCAATTTCGTTTGTCTGTGCTTGAAATTTTTTCTTCCTAGATCTTAAGAAATTCTACATGGTATCAGAGCGAATAAGAATGAAATCAGATTGTGCAAATTTTTTCTTTTGTGCTTGATAAATTTTATCTTCCTAGATCTGCAAGGAATTCTACATGGTATCAAAGCCTTGATTTGTAGCCCCTTCTCAGATTTTTGAGAAAATCATTGCAGGGTTCATTCGGGATTCCTCGAGGGTATCATGCCTTGAGTTCATCGATGCAGCGTTTTGGATCAGATCGGGCCTCACTATTGGATTCAGAGCACTGGAAAAAGTCAGGATTGACTTTTTTTTTGCAGATTTTGGCCATCATTTGCCAGATCTGTGAGGGTTTCAAGTTGGGAGAATTTTTGCAAGTTCTAGGGGTAGCTGATTTTTTGGGGCACTTTGGGCACAAACGAAGGTCACCATTGCGTTCACAGTGGAAAAATACCCTAAAAATTCCTGTCGTTTCATCGATTTTGGTGCAGTTGATCCTGGAGGCAAAAAAAATTTGTCTGGGGGGCCGTACAGCCTCCCCAACACGCATTCTGAGGTTCGAAAATCGAAAAAAATGTGTTTTTCATCTCCATCATCGGGTGCTCACAGTGTATTTTTTCCCCGCCACCCACGGGCCACTGAGTAGCCACTGGAGGGATGCTCAGCCCAGCGACGCCACCCATCAACACTGCCGGCCTGAGCTCAGCCCCTGCGGGCCCCCTGTAGCAACAGTCACGGTCCTATGGGGGACCGAGCGCAATGCGCCTAGCCCCCACCCAGCTGCCGAGCCACTTTTGCATACCCGGTGGTTGCATGGAGAACCAAGCGCTCTACCCAGCCCCTAGTCGTGCACAGGACCAGGGGCCTATTTTTTTTAGCCCCCTGGGCGCCCTGCAGCCCTTATTGGGCATTTTGGCGCACTTTTCACCAAATCGGGCGTATTTTTTGCATACAATCTCCGTTTTTCACAAACAAGATACCGTTGGAAAGATGATTCTGATGCCGATCCAGTGATGTAGGTTTTTTTTTACCAGGTTTTGATCCAAATTTATTTTTTAGGCCTTTGAACTCAGATGTTGTTGTTTTCACTCTGAAGGGCATATCTTTTGACTCGGTGATCCATTTTTCGTCTTGTTTGAGGCACTAGAAAGGTATTGAGGAGCTCTATGTTTTTGTCCATGCACTTTTTTGTATCTATCCCAAGTTTATTTTTATTCCAGATTTGTCCCGATGGGTCTTTTGGAGATTACTTGGATGTTTTGGCAGTTGGAAAAGTGAAACCTGAATATTTGCACTTCATTTCAGTACCACATCATGTTATTTTCTGTTTATGCACATTTAGGATTCTCTCCTTTTACAATCGTTGGGTTATTGTAATAAATGAACTGAGATAAAGTTCCATCAGGGGGGTTTCTTGCATAATAATCTGATTAGAGTGTTGTTTTTACTTTGATCTCCATATCCATCTTGATTTGTTGGCAGCTCGTATGGGTTATTTGGTTTCCTAGTTTCTTTTGGCCACTTTTTTGCTATATCTTGACACATATCAGAATCATTGGTTCACACTTCAGTTGAGAGATTATGTTTCTTGATCCTCATTGGTTCAGATTATTCTCAGTTGAGGGCCATATTTTTATGGTCAATGTTCCAGAGTCTTCATGGTACTCATTCCCATGGAAGAGTTTCAATCACAGTTTGGCGTCGGCATCGAGATACATGGTTTCCAGATTATGTCATCATTTCATCTACTATTGCTTCATAGATTCCAGGGTTGTTCCAGTTTGTGAGTTTTCCAGTGTTCTGTGGCATCTGGTCTATTGTCACATTATCATGATTCTGGTTTTGGTTTCTTGTAGACAGAGGTATCTTTCCTTGCTTGTCGGATTGCGGTTCCAATGTTACTCCACAATGTTCTTCCAATGCTTCTCTGCAGCAGTCATCTCATTGTAGGGGGGTTTTGTCCCACTAGGTTTTCCTTCTCTACTTCAACATTGCATTTGTAAATGAGTACCTAATCAGGCCTTGTTGTCGGGACTCATATTTGCATAATAATTTGCTTCTCCCAAAGTTTCACTTATTGGGGGGGTGTTGGTGTAATTAATATTTAATTACACTTGCATAACTTTACTTACGCATTATTTATTTCCTAGGTTAATTAATTCTCATCTTTATCTTTTGAGCTATCTTGTTGCTCAAGATAAGATTAGGGTTATGCATCTTTGCTTTTATAAAGCAAATCATTATCATGTAATTATTGAATTCTTGAATAATATTATGTTGCACATCTTTTTGCAACCTCTCTGCTTTTTCTGATTTTCTCTTCTGTGGAAGGTCTTTTCGGTTTGCAAATATGATCTTGGTTTCTAACACTGGTACAACATGGGGATTGGGTTGTTGCTCAGCAGTGTTGTTTTCACGCTTGTGCATAAGTTCACTAGGGAGAATGATAAAAAGGCTTGGTTGCCTCAGGACCTTCACCAAGGCCATCTTGAGTATTATTACTATTTTTCTACAAGGCTTGGTGTTTTGAATTTCTTGTACTTTCTTTTATGCACCAGGGGTGTTAAAAATAGAGACTATTGGGAAGAAAATGATCACAAAAATAAGGAAGGCAAGATAGAACCTTCAGCTTCCTATGGTTGATGTTGGAACTGGATGGACCAATGCACTCCAAAAATAAACTAGCAGTTCTGTGTAGAAACACACAACGATGAGCCGATAGGCAGAGATGTATAGGAAAGGGATGGGACATGTGGGCAATGAGGTTGGGAGAGTTCAAAATTTGTTGTGGCGGACACATATAAGAGCATGACATAGCGATAGATAGAGGATTGAATATTACATAAGAGGAAATACAATGAACAATTTAGAGATGAAATTATAAGGTGCAAGGTAGAGAGCGAGAATGATGAAAGCATTAGAGAGAGAAAGAAAAACTATAAAAGATTAACTAACAAGAGCACCAAATCAAGGATGCAACAAGGCATAGAACAATAATCAATAATACCTAATGTAACCAAACATATAATCAATAGCATAAATTATTTTATTCTGTTGCAACCATAACCAGAAAAAGAAAGCCATAAATCAAACAAGATTGGTTTCAACAACCACTCAGATGCAAAAAGCCACAATATAGCCCGAACTATACAATAATAATCGACAAAAACTCCATAACCTGAATAATTTAATTCTTACATATATATATTGATATTACAATATACCCAATATAGTGTAAGACAAAGAACAATAATTAATAATACCTAATGTAACTAAACATAGAATGAACAAAATTTATTATTTTATTCTATTCCAACCATAACCAGAAAATGAAACCCATAAAATAGAGCCTTTTCAACAACACCTTCTACAAAATGAAACAATATAGCTTAAGCAATAGAATTGTAATAAAAAATGCCCAATTGAAGCTAACACAAAGTGTATAGGATTGACTATTTTATTCCATTGCAACCATAACCACAACCCAAAAGCCATAAATCAAACTATTTTAATATATATTGTATATAAGAAGCATCCGCTTGAACAATGAAAATGTACTCTTTTTAGAACAAAACCTTATCAAATATTGAAAGAATCTTGGCTTTACAATAGCACTCTATGAGAAATTGAAATAATATAGCATGTACAAGAGAACCCTATCAAAAATAAAAGAATGTAGGATAAGATAAAGAACAATAATCAATAAGCTTTTTGATCTTTTTTCAATAGCATGGCTTTGAAAATTGAAAGAACACAACCTTTTGAAGAGGACCCCATCGAAAGCATTGTCCAATGGAATCTAAGAGAAAGTGGATTAACATTAACTATTTTATTCCATGACAACCATAGCCTGAAACATATGAATTATGTTTGAATCTTATGTTAGAAACATAGAGATGTGTACATAAGATATATAAAATAAAACACAACAAAATGAGTCCTAGTTTCCAGCCTTCCATATTGGGCCATGCAGCCTCATGGACTGTCACCAAACCGTCGAGCAAGAATATACATTCTCGACCACTCTAATCAAGGATAGAATGAATTTTGCTTATGTACAATCAACATAGAGTATATTAGGATCTAATTGCCATATGACCATTGCAACTAATTTTGCAATTAGTTCATCAAATTCACCATTATAGCTGGAGTATGGTCTAGGAAAATAACAAAAAAATGTGATGTTTAGTGTGGTGAACATCTGTATTTGACACAAAATATGTAAATCAACAGATTTAAAGAGCTTTATAATGTATAGTATGAAATATACAATACACATGTAATGCAAGACATGAAATAAGTAAAATTTAAGCATACTTGTGCATGCTCTACATTCCAGCAGGTAGATAAGAAAATGAGGGCTGGTGTGCACCCTACCACTTTGATCAATGATACAAGCAATGTTTTGGCCACTAATGAGTATAATTAAAATCATTGGAATCCACATTATGGCTCGAGTATGATCTGGAAAAATAAGAACAAAGTGAGAATATTAGTGCAGTGGTCATCTCTAATTCATACACATGTAAACCAAGAGAAATCAAAGTTGATTATTTATAACATACAATTTGCTATGAACTTGTAATGCGAGGAATGAAGTAAACAAAACTTAGACATACCTGGTGTATGTCACAGAATGCACTGTCAACATAAGAAGGCAACACCCGATGTCCACCCTACCATATTGGGTCATGGAGCGTCATGCGCTCTCACCAAACCCCCAAGCAAGGAAAAATAAACTGCCCACCATTGGCATCAATGGTGAAAGAAATTTCTAGACCATTCCTTACTTAATGCAAGCTCTAAAGGCATTGAAAGGACTATGCATGATGATTATTTGAGTTGAGTATGGTTGCAAACATGAAAGAATAATGC
Source organism: Sequoia sempervirens (assembly GCA_007258455.2). NCBI lineage: Eukaryota > Viridiplantae > Streptophyta > Pinopsida > Cupressales > Cupressaceae > Sequoia > Sequoia sempervirens. The sequence goes on along the minus strand of VDFB02058242.1, from coordinate 702,981,117 downwards.
AAAATTTAGTCTACTAAACACATACCATTGGTAGACAATAAATCAATTAGAAAATATAAAGACTTATACAATTCATAACAAATTGTATGCAATGAAGGTGGAGTAGAAGAGTGCAAGCAAATAAAATGTAGGCATACCTTGTGTTGGGAATCAATTGGAAGATTGAGAGAATAAGGGAGGCCTGCTTTGCACCCTTTCACATCATGGCATCAAGCATCATGGATTCTCACCAAACCCTTAAGCAGGAAAAATTTTTGTTGACGAGTTCAATCTATATCTTAGTACATACATTTGCAATCTAAAATGTTGTCAATGAAATATCATTTGACACAAGGGAAATTAGAAGTTTAGTACAACAAACATGTGTCATTACTACAAAATATTTAGATGGAGAAATATAAACAGTTGTATAGTTAGTAACAAATAATATCTAATATATGTGGAATAAAATACATGATATAAACAGGATGCAGGCATACCTTTTGCAAAGAGCAACAAACAATATGTGGACAATTGAATATAATTGTCTTCTGGAACCTAGCAATTTTATTAAGCTAAAATCATTATTATCTTTTTAAAGAAATATATAGAGTTGTGGCATTTGTCACAAAGAATTTTGAATGTAATTACAAAAGAAGAGATGGAAAGAATGAGATACAACCTTACCTTGTAAACAAATAGAATACAGTTCCAACTCAAACAACATGGGAAACTTGTGAGCATAAATGTATTAACAATTATGAAGATCTGCAATAACGATTGGAAATGTTCCCAATCTAAATTTGTTAGAATTTGAAATTGTTAGAAAGAATAATTCAAGTGCGATAGCTATGGAAACGAGACTATTCGGTAAAGCACAGGAAGATATTGAGAGCAAAGTTAAATTTAGATAATTGATGTTTGTTGCTGGCAAGAAGGGGAAACAGAAAGCAACAGTTGAGTAGCAACTTCTCGTGGTGATGTCTATATAACTAAAACCTTTGAAATGTTAGGTAAACTAAATAAAAGTGGGAATGAAGGGTACTGTGAAAGAATTGAGATGAAAAGGAAAAGGAGAAGTGGCATAGTTACCGTGAAAAAAATAAATCATGATGGTGGTAGTGCAAACAATTGTTGGAGACGATCCTCTTCTTTGATTCAAAGTGCATTGTATTTATTGGAATGTAGTATAGAATACCTGTCAAAAGAGAAAGGTGGATCTATGCGTATTCCTGCTAGTGATTTAACACGAGAGAGAGTTGTGAATGGTAGTCCTTACCTTTCTTTAGTTCCAATATCTATTGTAGCTTTCTCTAGTGTTAAGCCTTGAGATTTATGGATTGTTATAATGTAGGCCATTGTTAACAGGAGTTGTCTTCGGCTGCCTCGTGTGATTGGGATAATCAGGATGAATATTGGATTGTCCTAATCCCATGCTGGCCCAATGTAGTTCTGGAAGTCAACAACAACATATTCAGGTAGTTGAGGTGGTTTAGCACTCCTAGCATATACAATAGCCTTCACTAAACCCAACGATCCATTGACTAGGCCAACTGCCACCCAAAGATTTGTTGTCAACATTACTTGTTGACCAATTGCAAGCAAGAGTTCAACTTGAAGTTTTTCATCATCGGCATAATCAAGTGCATTTTGTTGGGAACATTCAGCAACACTAATTGCAATTGGAACATTTAATTGTTGTAGCATTTTCCTATTGTGCAAAGCAACCAAGCTATTTGTTGGGAATAAGTGGATAGTCTGATCGAACTCCCAGTTTTTCTTAGATGCAAGCATGGCTTTTGTTCGATTCATAAGAAGTTTCCAATCAGCCATGGATTCTTGGAAATTTATAATATTCATAAGGAGCATAAGAAATTGTTGTTGTGATTCGGATTGTCCATGCTGGCGAAAGATAGTGTCAAGCATAACAACAATATTAAAAGTGTGCCAAAGTGCCAATGCTATGGACCGAGAACTATAGATAGGCTTGTCCATAATAGGGGGAAGTTGTGCCAAGTCACCCATGAGTATAATAGAAACACCACTGAATGGCTGTAAATGTATTCTAGAGAATGCTTGCCGCAATCGACTATCTATTTTTAGCAACAACTTGGGACCCAAGAAACTCATTTCATCAACTAGTATGTACTTAATATGTTTGAAGTCTTCTTGAAATATGGTCAATGGTTGTCATTTCAATGGATTCATATCTTTTATTCATATTCGAAGAGTAGTATGCACTGTGGAGGCATGAACATTGTAAGCAGCAACACCCTTTGGTGCCAAAACAAGCAAAGGGTTCATTTTTTGAGTCAACGATTGATTTAGTGCTCTTCGTATCTTGTCAATAAAGAATGATTTACCTGTGCCAATGGTTCCTTGAATGATCATATGAAGCGAAGGCGATGAGGGTGAGCCAAAGTGGTGTTGTTCAATGATTCTCAAAGCAAGCTCCTATCTAGGAGATAGTCGATGGAAAAGGGCTGGCATTGCAAAGGAGCAAAGGGTGTCTTCAGTTGTATGAAATTTACCTGTTGAAACAAACTGTTTAGCAATGCTATGAAGATTCTTTGGAACATGGTGGTTGTCCCACCTATGGTGCAAGTCAAAGTCCTACCGACCCAAGAGCTATAGTTGGTCAAAACAAACATTATTTGTGGCACCAAGTCGAGAGAGCAACTCCCATTCATATTGATCTATATGTGGCAAAGACTATGCATCATCGGTGTCACTATCACTACCCTCCCCATCGGTAGGGGGTTAGTAAGTCTATTCAAATGCCAAGCGACATAGCCAACAACATAAAGTAGCCTTCAATTTTGTGTTATGCTTTCTCTTGTAAGCCCTATGCCAGCCTCAACATTTGAAAAAGGTTTGTATATTAATAATTCTAACCAACAAAATGTTTCATAGGAATCACTTTGTTTTGGGGGGATGGTCTTGAAAAGTGGGTAAATAATGATGATTGCAGGTGGTGGCCGAGCACGCTAGGCTAGACCTTTGCGATTTTTTTGATATGTATAGAGTTGCGCATAATGAATAAGGGATATTGCCTCCATTTTAGGTGGTCTTTGCATGCAGGAATGAATATAAGCACTGGAAATTTCATCACCATTGTCAATTGTTTTCAACCGATGGAGTGTCTACTTGCTAGAACGTTCAAAGACAAGAAATGTTGACTTGAGATGACAAGGGGCAACTTTTGCAGCATATGGCATTTTTCTTGTGCACCAATGTCATGATCAACAACTAAATTCATCATAAATTTTTGGTACACAAGCAACACTTTATCCCTAGATGAATTTGTATTTGCAAGCCTTTGCAAGATATCAATGTAGCTTTTATATTTTTTCTCAGACTTTGATGCATATTTGGAAATGTAGTTTAGGACAATTTGTCTAGACAATACTGGCTAGCAATCAACATTTGCTCGCCAGATTGCAAGTATCTCAGGGTTTTGGATATTAACACACTCATTATTTCTTGTTGGTTTGTATGATTTTTTTAATTCACTGTCAATTGTCAATGTCAAAGATGGTTGTGTATTCCATGGAGCTTTGTAGCGACATTGTAATTGTTGGCCTTTTTTCCTTAGCAAGTGTATTGAGTGCACTTGGTATGCCTTTGAACCGTGTTTAACAACTGTTCATAGTACACCATTGGATCCATAGAATAAATTTGTGTAGTATTAAGTAGGCATGGGTCATCCAAGGCTGAGTGGTGGATCCTTGATATTAGCTGCATTGGGGCACAAGGGTTCCATGCTGAAACATAGCGATCAAAGAATTTTTTTACTTGTTGAAGCTCATGTGGGTTGGACCAATCAAGCATGTCCATGTTTGGGGCATCTGGGAGCCACAAGAAACCATGTACATGTGCTGACCCGCGATGTTGCCACTCATACCTATACCAATAGTCCTTTGTGTGGAAAAGTCTCTCAATAACCTCTTCATGGAAAATAGTGAATCACAGGTGCATGTACAAGGCTATTATGTGTGGGTTCTGCACAATGTTCTTTGTGAAGTGTCTTCAGAGTATGGCGAATAAAATTGGGTATGAGGTTCAATCACCCTATGCAGATCAGGCCATTTTGTATTTGTAGACCTCAAAGTGAAGAAAAGAGTCGGTGTACCAAGCTAGTGGATCATTGTTGCAAGCTCTTGTCGACTCTTGGCCCAATATGAGCGGGTTCCTCACAAGGATGCACCAAAGTGAACAAGCTAGTTCGCTATATGGGTATCTAGTGTGTCCCGAAGCAATTGTCGTAAAGCAAGAACCGACTTTGGGATTCTTTCCTCTAAGTTTGTTTTCATAAAAACTGATGTTGATTTTTGGAACTTCGATGTCTCATTATAAAATTATAAATGTAATATCTAAATCTAACATGCCTCCCAAATCTATTATCACAGTATCTCATCAAGTGTAAGGCATATTCATGTCAGTGAATCTTTATTGTTCTCGATTGTAGCGGCATTGCCATGCCAGTGGGGAACAACGTTGGAAAAGCCATACTTAATAACCCTTATGTATTATATTCATTTATAGGGCTAGAATTTATTTCAAGCCAAGGAAAGGTATTTTGAGTAGTGTCTTTAATTTGTAAGGCATCTCTAATTGCCTGCAATTCTCGAGGAGGGTTGGGCATCAACGGAATAAATGATGGCGAGTCTTGAAGGTTAGCTTCCTCATCAACAACACTTTCTATAGTTGCCATTGGTTCATTTGGTTTATGCCTCGGTTCTTCCATTATGTGCAAGAGATCAGAGATGTCAGTACTTGTAGAAGGAAACAAATTTAAAGCATCACAATCTATTGCAACATCACTATAGTACGAGTCATTCTCAATTTTATAAATTAATGCAGCCATGACATTATGTTTTTCAACATAGCAATCATAGTTTGTCCCTTGCATGCCAATTCTTCGCATAGTGACAACTTCAAGATCATGCAACCGACGTTGCAACAAAGTTGCAATGTCGGTGATGTCTTGTGGGAAGCTTATAGTATGGCCACTATATTTGTATTGGCCTCCTCTAGCATGGGTTACTTGTAAAACAGGAGCAACTCTGGCTATAAGCATTTCTTCAACTTGAGTAAGCTTTGCAAGGACGGCTGGTTGTGGCCTTGGACCCATTTTGTTTTCCAGGCTATATCTATGGACACCTTTTTTAGAAGAACAACACAAATAGGCAATTCCAACACTAGATGCTCGTACTCTCATGCCAACATAGCTCTCATTGCAAATAGATCAAATTTTTAATTCATACAAAGCATCAATGCACCGGTGGAAGGATTGCATTGCTATGTGGAAAGGTTCACCAAACATGTTGCCTAAGGGTTGGGTTACTAAAGATGTGGTTGGAAAGGCATGCCTAGCAAAGGTCTACAACAATGTACAGTTAGGTATTACAGAAGTAGATTCGTAGCAATGGGTGTGGTTCAATGGCGAAGGGGTGGAAGTTGAGGGGGAGCAATAGTGAGCAAATGTTACTGGTGAGCTTGCTTTCAATGGCGGTGTGCCTAGCTGGGCATGGGCCGACAAGCCAACTAGGTCTATAGCACATCTCTGTTGCAAGTACTTGGCTCACCGACCTACACAAATCTAGTCTTTGTGGCATGCATAATAAAGTTGGTTTCTTTCGCACTTTGCTTCCTTTCTACAATCCACACTCAATGTGGCATTGAAACCTGTAGAAGGCTGCAATTCCTACAACAATAATATTAACAACACAATAAAATTGTTGCAAACATCAAGTTAAAGGGAAATGGCATAACTATAGCGGTCAACCTAATTGAATATGCAAAAATGTAGCCAAAGGCACAATAGCACCAATATGTATACATAATTGTATGTATTCATATGTGTTGTATTTAAAAGTAAAAAAATAAGAATGCAAGCAATCAATCTCATTGGGCCAGTGGCTAACTTAAAAGGAAATGCATTTATTGCATTACTAAATTTGTGTATGGACAGGAATTAATGGTAACACCATGCATTGAAAAGACTTCTTTTCAAGAGAGCATTATTAATGTTAAAGGTCATGTCGCATATACTAGTAATTTGTGAAGTATAATATGATACATAGTTTAATACTTAAATACTCTTCTGAAAAGAAGTCTCGTCAATGGTATTAGGTCAAGTATCTCCACAAATTTCTACCATGCGATCAAACATAAAATGAATGTTGCTCATTATTGCAAATATAGCACCTTCCATTCTAACGGTTACTTTTTAAGCCTACAAGGAATAATACCCAAGGAATGAGTATTGACATATGCATTACATGAATATATGCAAATTTCCTGCCTGCAGATGTAAAACCATGGTGCAAGGGAGGGAAAATTTAGAAAATAAAAAATCCACATGCAAACAAAAACTTTTTGCTATAGTCACTTATTGATAGTAACCAAGATAAACATATATATGGAAACGTGTCTACAAATGTATATATGCGTATGCAATATGTGTTCAATGCAAAGTGTCATGAATGGAAAGTATGATGCACTCTTTAAGGAATAATGTACTACTATTGCTGCCTATCGTTGTGCATCATCCCTTCCTTCATGACACTCTCCATCCAAAATAACTTTACATTTTTCATTGGACATGCATATATACATATAAATATACATATACATATAGTAGAATAAAGACAGCAATTTCCAACAATTTACGAGTTTTGCTACTTGGAAATATAAGAGGATGTCTACACCATCTAAGAAAGAAACAATGCAATCAATCAACAGTCAGGAAATGCAAAATGAAATAGACCAAATAAATACTCACTCTCCACTGTATAGTTATTATTAAGACATCACAATCAACAATATACATCAAATGCATATCTAGCGATTTGCTAGCTATAAAATATAAAACATTGTAGAAAAGTTTAGAAAAATGGAAATTACAAACCTGTACATTCACAAATACTTTCTACAATAGTGATCCATCGACAACAACTAAAGCATGTGCATATGTAAATGTATTTGCAAATGTATCTATGTACATATGAAATGTTTTCAATGGAGAGTGTAACGAATGGAAAGTACAATGCACACTTTAAAGTAGAGTGCAACACCGCTGCTCCCATGGTTGTGCATTTTACCTTCATTCATTCCAATGTCCATCCATAAAAGTTTCACATTTTCCATTGCACATGCATATATACATACACATATACATATACATATACAAATATTACAATGAAGACAAAACATGGTTGCAAACACCGAACCAAAAGAAAAGAAGATGTACTGTCCACTCTACCATATTGGGAACACAATCTTATGAGTGAACATTTATATATACAAAGATATATACATATGAATGAAAAACAACAAAACAAGGCCTACTCTCCACCCTACCATATTGGGTCATGAAGCCCCATGGTCTCTCACCAAACCCCCGAGCAAGAATATAGATTGTCCATCACTTTTATCAATGGTGGAAGCAATCCTTCTGATCACACATACTAGACATCCTATGATTGTAACAATTCCTTTTGTGATCCTTTAAGAAATAATGAACAACAAATAGCAAATATGAAATGAAAAAAAATAAAAAATGCCTACTCTCCACCCTACCATATTGGATCATGAAGCCCCATGGGCTCTCACCAAACCCCCAAGCAAGAACATAGATTGTCCATCACTTCTATCTATGGTGGAAGCAATCTATCTCATCACACAAGAAACAAATCCTTTTGTGAGCCTCTAACTTGATAAGAACCTAAAAGGCATGCTTAACAAATATGCCAACAAATACAATCCAACATCATTGATTGGATGCATATAGAGGGACTTGCTGTTTGGAAATATACATACTAAAGAAGTACATGTAGAAATGTACGTGCATGGAATTACATGTAGACAATATTGATATATAAATGAATGAGAACTTATAGATATAGACACACAATGATACATCTATTGGAAAGGGTAGACGAACTTCAACCTTCAAAGAAGCTCGCAATCTTGGCTCATAGTTGTCAAAGGAGCTAAAGTCAGAGAAGAACATCCAACAATGCCTTATTGCAATTTACAAACGCTTTCGCTATCTCTGCTTACATTTTTGAATATAAAATATTGTCACAGCCATTACCACTACACGAACACCATACAATAGTAAATGTTGATGCAAAGAGGACGAGATTCTATGAAGGTGCAATTCCAACCGCCTGTTGTGAAGTTTTTTCTGAAGCTGGAAGCAACATATTTTCCATTTTTTGCATGGGCCAATGACTCCAAGAGAAATACAAAAGTGTTGGCAATGGCACTAATAATCAGAGTGATGCACAATGTATGTGCCATATGTACAAATATCTATCTATGCGAAGGAAGCACAGAGACGTGCATACGAGGAGAACTGTTTTGAATATTATTTCACTTGTGGTTCGCAGGTTGCTACAGGCTATATTGCTTGATCTTTGTTAACACACTATTGATTGTTCCAAATTTTGATAGGTTGTTGTTGAGAGAAGACTACATTTTTTTTGGAAGAACAAATATTGTTTAATCTATGGTCAACGTCTTATGCCTATCATTTTGCAAGGATATGTTACTGTGATTGTTTGTCTTTAATGGTTCTGTCTGGCTTGCTGCTGAAACAAATATTGTTTGATTTATGGCATCCATTCTCTGGCTATGCCTGCAATGCACCAAAATAGTTAATGTTATACAAGTTACATCTCATTGCATTAGGTATCATTGATTACTGTTCTTTGCAATGGAACAAAATAGTCAATCCTATACGCTTTGTGTTAGCTTCCATTGGGCATTGTTGATCACAGTTATGTTGCTTAAGCTATAATGTTTCATTTTGGAGAAGGTGTTGTTCGAAAGGCTGTATTCTTTCAATTTTCGAGCAGGTTGTGTTGATAAATGAGTTTTTTTGTATGGGTTTGTTACTGCCAATTTTCGACGGGTTTCTCTTTAATGTTTGCATTTTTGTGGGTATGTTTGCAACAGAATAAAATTATTGAGGTTATCCAATTTTTGTCGATTGTTATTGTATAGCTCGGGCTATATTGTGGCTTTCTAGACATCTAGGTCACTGTTAAAACCAATACTATTTGATTTATGGATTTCATTTTCTAGTTATGGTTGGAACAAAATAAAATAATTAAAGTTGTTGATTCTATAAACATCCATATATATACATATATACATACAAAAATCTTGATATATACACACATATACATATATATGCACATATATATGCACATATATACATATATACAGATACATACATACATACATATATATATACATAGATATATCTATATATATACACATACATATATATACACATACATATATATACACATTTATATATATATCCATATATATATAAACACATATATATGCATATATATATATACATATATATATATACACACATATATATGCATATATATATATACATATACACACACACACACACACACACACACACACACACACACACACACACACACACACATATATATATACATTGTTTGAATTTCCCTCAAGACATTGTATGCAAAAGGCTATATTGTTTGTTATAAACAATATTATTTCATTTATTCTTGGCATTTTCTAGCTATTCTAATTTTGAGAAGTTGTTGTTGAGAAAAGACTATATTGTTTGTGAAAACGACTATTATTTGGTTTAAGGTTGCACTTTGTGTGTATGGTTTTGCATGGGTTCCTAACTATCATTTTTTTGTGTTTTGCGGGTTTCTCCGTCTGGGGCGGTCTCCCAAGTAAAAATATACTACTTTCTGAATATACTCATTTGTGAACAAAAGCTTATCCGAAATTGATTCTCAACAAAATACCATCACAAATAGAAACAATATAACCCTCTCAAGAGCACCCTATTGAAAATTAGTAGTGACAAACACATCAAAAAATATGCTCGTTTCTGAACAAATTTTTTTCGCAAATTGAAACAATACAGCCCTTTCAACAACACTTTCTAAAAAATAATACAATATAGCAAGCACATTCATAGAAATTCCATAGCTGATAAATGCACTTGCACCTTCACACAAGCTTTCCCTCTTCGCTTATAGCCACCTTGAAGAACAACATAAACCCAAACAATGACACCCAACAATGCATTTTAGAAAATTGCATAGCCGTTCGCTTTGTTATCTAAGGAATTTTAAGAGAGATGATACTTGCACCATAACCACTACAAGGAAACCATACAACAATTAATGCTGATGCCTTTTCACTGGCCTCCTCTATCATCACACCGAATGCTTTTTTTTTTTTTTTTAAAAAGACAATCTGCCAAATTCTCTATGGCACTAGAGGCCTAAAAACTGGGAAGGCTGACGAAAATTCCAACCAAAGTTCACCAAAACGGGAGGACAACCTATCACCTTTTCCCCACCACCAAAGGGGTAGAAAACCAGATAGACACATGAGAATTCTAACCAAAGTTTATACAAATAGCCAATAAAATTTCAACATATTATCTCATTTATGATTTCCATATGGCAGCATAGACGAACCACACCATCTACACTTGTTAATATATCTACTTGTGGAAATAGTTGTATGTGTACATTTACGTATGCATATAGATAAATATACATGCATGCAATTGAAATCTCCCTGAGTATAGAAGTTTCTGCTATAGATATGTGTATATATATGTATGTGTATTAGATATCTATGTGTATATGCATGCAACATAGAATATCTTGATAGAGTTTTGTGTACATATATATGGGTATGTGCAGGATCATCATGGAAAAAATAGGCCCTTAAGTGGCAAAAAATTTAGAAAAATCAGAGTTAGGCAACTTGACATAAAAATTTGAATAAGTTATCTATATTATTTCAAATATATGTAAGAATAGAATCTATAGAAAATTGAATGTAGTTTCTAAACTACTAGGTTGATTTTAAAAAAAATCTATTTGTGAAAATTTGAAATTTCAATGAGTACTTAAATTTCAAGGAAAAAATAAGAAGTAGGTGTCATCTGACCACCTAACCATAATAAAATGATAATATTTTTTATAAGATTTTAGATATATAAGTAGAGGACTCTTGTTTGGATGTGATGCATATTTTTGGTAATTTTTTTCCAAGTAAATAATTAATTATGAATTTTTTATTACAACTTTTAAAAATATAAAAATTTGTATGTCAAGCCACCTTAACTTGGTCAAAACTTCATGAAATTTAATTTTTCCTTTTTTAATCCTATAGTATGTGAAACATAGAATGTGACACATGTTTCGGATTCAAAAAATGTGATACCGTTTGAAAGCTATATTTTTTTTCAATCAACCTATCGATCATGACTTTAGTCGTAATTCAATTAGAAAATGAATAATAGCTATTTATTAAATTCAAAGTAAAGCATAATTTATATTGGTGGAAAGCTGAGAATATCATTTAAAAACCCTTTTTGTTTCATCAATTTTGGGTTAAAAAAAATCTTCATCCACATACCCTACACATACCAATAATATCGCCACTTTTTGGCCCATCATGATCCTGCACATACCCATATGTCTATCATGTATTTGTGTATGTAAGTATCTATGTCTGGGTATCCATCTAATACTTTCCAAGTGTTTTTTGCTACTGCTTTGCAATCTCTAATGATAGTGTCATGTTGGTTATGAATGCCATATGGTACTTGGCTATAATGTTTGTTACGTATGCCATGTAACTCAATCCAGAAACCACCGCTAAACAATGCTTTATTGAGAATACCCTAAACTACTCTAGTAGTTTGGTTAGTTTTAAATGCAAAGTATTATTGCAACCATTTCCAATGTATTCAACACATACATGAAACCTCTACAACATTGTTTCATTTACGGTGTGTAGCCTGTGGCACACTAATTCAGGTAGCAGGTGGCAGATGGATTATAACTTTGGCTAGGATATTTTGTCAGCCTCCCATTTTTTTCCTTCCAATGGCTGTGCAGAAGGTGGCGGAGGAAGTTATTGGCTTCCTTTGGAATAGGGTGGGACATTTCTTGCCGCATGGGTAGAGGACAGCGAAATTGAAAGCTGGTTTGTATCAAGATTAATTGTTCTATGTTGTGCGTGGACTGGGAATGGTTCTAACAACACTTGCCATTTAACGACTCGGGGAACAAAACAAATGACCGGGAAAATATCTATAAGGCATTGTTTGGTATCATTTTGTTGCTATACACGCTATTAGAGGCATGAGCAAGCACACCACGCTTCTGGTAGAGTGCAAGCTCAATCAACCTTTATGCAACTCCTACAAAGTTGGGTAGGGGTTATTTTGTGTTTTTTGCATGGGGCGATGGTTACAAAGAAAAAGAAAAGTGTCACCTGTGATAACACACCCCTTTCTCAAGAAAACCTTATGGAAAAATGAAACAACATAGCGTTCCCAACAACACCTTCTTGGAAATTAACAGTAGCAAACCCATCCAAAAATACAATGATATATATATATATATATATATATATATATATATATATATATATATATGTATATGTATATACATATATACATATTTACATACAAAAATCCACATATATACACACATACATATATATACATATACATATACTGGGAAATTTTCAGCAAGGCATTGTTTGGTGTCATTTTGTTGCTATACCTGATATGAGAGTCATGAGTGATGAGGGTAAGATTCTGTGAGGATGCAAGCTGGATTAAGCTCTATGTAGCTTCTGAGAAGGTGGTTGTAGGTTATTTTGTCTTTTTTGAATGGGCGGATGGCTGCAAATGCAAAAGAAAAGTGTCACCTATCATAATATTTTGTCCATTTTTGTGCAAGAAAATTAGCAAGAAGATGTGTGTTTGAAGCAAGTGGGAAGAACTCCATGTCGAAGAAACCTTTGGCGATTTTTTTATATTTGTGGTTCATGCACTGTTCCAGGCTATATTGCTTGATTTTCCATAACGTACTGTTGATTGTTTCAAATATCTTGTCTCATCTATCGTTTCGGTTTTGTCTATATCATTTTGCATGGATTTGATACTGTGATTTTTTTTGGGTTTCATATATATGTACCTATATATATATATATGCATGTGTAAATATATATGTATATATATGTGTGTATATATATATGTACATATATATATCTGTGTATATACACGTAGATATATATATGTGTGTGTGTGTGTGCAATTCTCACCACTACATGGATAACATAAATGAGTGAGGAGGGCATACTTCTGTGAAGGTGCAGGTGCTTTAATCGGCTATGGAATTTATGTGAAGCTAGTTGGAGGGAATCTTGTGCTTTTTGCATGTGTCAATAGTCACAAAAGGTGTGGGTTGTGACAATTCTTGTATATATATCTATGTACACCCTTACCAATATTCTTTAATTCATGGTTCATAGTCTGTGCCAAGGTATATTGCTTGATTTGCGAGAAGGTACTGTTGATCATTTGAAATCTCAATAAGTTGTTGTTCACAAAATACTATATAGTTTCTAAGTACACAATATTACCTCATTTTTTGGTTTGCGATTTGTGTGTATGGTTTTCCATGTATTTGAGGTTGTCAATTTTCATGTGTTTTTGTTTATGGTCTCTGTGTTCTGGCTATGTTTGCAGGCTTGGAGAAAGAACTCATACTGGAGAAAGCCAGCGAGAAGAGGTATGTTTGAACCAAGTAGGAAGAGTTGCATACCAGTAATACCATTTTCCACATTGTTTCATTTGTGGTCTGCAGTTTTTGGAACCCTATATTGTTTAATCTGCAATAAGGCACTGTTAATTGCTTCAAATTTTGATAAGCTACATAAACAAGTATATTTTTTGGATGGGCTTGTCACTGTTAACTTTTGGCAAGGTGTTGTTGAGAAGGCTATATTGTATGAATTTTTTGATAGGGTTTTGTTGAGGAATGAGTACATTTCAACTCTGGTTTGTTTCCGTGACTCTTTTTGGGTTTCTGTTTATGGACTCTATTTTGTGGCTTTGTTTTGAATCAAATAAAATTGTCCATGCTTTGCAATGTTTTTTGGTTTCTCTTTTGTATCTTGGGGTATATTTTCTCATCCTCAAAAAAGGTGTTGTTGTGAAGTCTTCCAATTCTCCTTAAGGCACTGTATTTTTTGGCTTTTGTTTTGTGGTTATGGTTGCAATGGAATAAAATAGTTAATCCTATAGACTTTGTGTTAGATTCCATTGGGCATTGTTAATTATTGTTCTCTTGCTTTAGCTATATGGTTTCATTTTCAAAAAGTTGTTGTTGAAAAGGCTCTATTGTTTCAATATTCAATGAGGTTTCGTTAAGACAACAATATATTTTTGTATGGATTTTTTACCATCAATTTTCTGTGGATTTCGCTTTAAGGTTTTTGTTTTTGTGGCTGTGAATTTCCACTAGTTTGTAATAGTGTATTTTTTGTGTTTTGTAGGTTTCCGCGAGGGGGCCAATGCTCAATCCAACAACGTCTGATTTATCACTTATGTTATGCGGCTATGGTTGCAATAGAGTGAAATGATTAATGCTATACAGTTTATCTCTGATTGAATCAACAACTGGGAATAGATTTCCTAGTATGATATTTCATTTGACGCTACCATTAATTACAATGGTGGACAATATATTTTCCCTATGTGCAGATACATATATTTGTCATTATGGGTGCAGACAATATTCATACACACTGATACCTATGTTTATTGGTATTGCTACATTTTCCAAATGGTAAGTTGTATTACAAGTCCCATATGCAAGATTTATGCCTCTCTGTGTAACTCTAACAACTCACATGCAAGATGGGTGGATATCCCCTATTTGTGTGAACTTTTGGTGGAATTTTTGTTAGGCTTGCCATCTTCTAAACCTTCTCGTGTAGGGGGGTCCAGTTGGAATAGAGTTGGTTGATATCTTTTTATTTTTAAATGAAAAGCATTTGGTGTGCGAATAGAGAAGGCTAGCAAAATTAAACACTAGTTAAGATTAGGAATAATTTGCATATGGTTCATGTTTGACTGCTATGGTTAGAAAGCAATAAAATAGTCAATGTTTTCATTGAAAGATAGTTGTTACCTATCCAGACCTCAATAAGGGTTTGTTACAATGGAAGGTTTTATATCAACCACCCTTGAAATCATACAAAAACAACTAGTAATAGTCCATTGTGAAGGACATGAACTATTTTATCACTTTGCAACCATCCCCACATGACAGGCACCACAGATCAAACACGAATCATCATTAACATATGAAAAGAAAAAACATATCAAGTAGGAAATATGAATATTGTTTGCATCTAATTTCACATACATACATCTCTACACATACAGATGAATAATGTGTGTCTTTAATTTCACATACATATTTGCAATACATACAGATGGTGTCTACATCTAATTTGACATACACACATATTCACAGTGGACGAGACATGAATAAAACACTACAAAAGAGAAACATACTTTTTGCATTGCATATATCTCTAAGGAACAAAGCTGTACATATACATCCAACACATGGAATAGATGTATTTAGAGTTGCAAAACAAATTCCAAATCAATGTATATGTCTTGAAAGTTAGTTCCATTGACATATATGGACATTTAAAAAATCAGCATTCTAAAGTCAGTAAAGCAACTGAACAGTCTATGTAGGCATTGTTGATTGCAGGTCTATAGCCCCAAATTATAACCAAAGGTGGAGGACAATAGCCAAAAACACCTTGCAGAGTACAATTAAGGCCAGAAGCCTTTTGGCTAGCCAACAACACTTCCATATCACAACTTTTCCAGCAGCCGAGGGAAAGGTGGCAGAGGTGGCTGGCACACACTGGGAAGCTATAAAACAACTGTCAACAATGCCTTGTAGAAAACAACATAAACTGTATAGTGGTGCAACCATGAACACAAAGCCAAAGAATTCAATGACACAATCATGATCTCAACAAAGACGTATAAAGTAATTTTGCAATTTGTGACCAATCAATAGATGCAACAACTATCAACAAGTCTATAATTACCACTGGACGCTGCATAGGAAATATTGCAACAAAAAGAAAGCTATATGCAACTCCACTAAAAAGGAAGAAACGTAAATATCTAAACATAGGCTACTCCCAAATAGCCAACAAACAAAGACATGAAGGCCACATAAATACATCAAATATAAGTTTCAACTCAGACTATACCCCAGAAAGGCTACAAATGCAAGAAAAGCATGTTTGCAGTTCGCTCAATGCACATGGGAAACAACCAACACAAGTGGCAAGAACAAAGAATAAACAAGGAAGAGACTTACAGGATCGGTGCCTGACAGTTGCTAAGTAGCCTGGGGAGAGCTAGAGTCCACCAACATTGTTGGAGCTGCTCTTTGTAAAAGACAGCTGCAACGTTGTCGGCTGGCCACAAGTTCTATTGCAACAAGAATACAACAACCAAAGATTCAATTAAACCATCAAAAGCTAACAAGGTCCATTCTCAATTTTTAAATTGCAAACCTTTTTACATTTCAATTTTTTTGTTGCCACATCTAGAATATGATCAAAACAAATAATATAAAAAACATACATTTACAGATCTCTCCATAAATAATTTTAAAAACAAACTATGTTCCTCCAACATAACCAATCTAGAACATACACTGTCCACCAATGCAATCAATGGCGGCATCAATCTTCCATATATCAACAAAAAATAAAACTTATCATTCCAAGAATGACCCAATGAAAAGTAACATAGGGGAGGAACGAATTTTTGATTCATGCCCTTTATTTTTTTACCATCGTTCCAATATGACACTCTTCATTGTTATACTCTAGCCTAGGCTACATCTTATCATTTTGAACAAGGTGTCGTGAGAATGCTATATTGTTTCAATTTCAGATAAGGTGTTGTTTAGAAAGGGTTGTATTGTTTGCACATCTATAAGCAAAAAATTTCTGATTCATGCCCTTTGTTTCCTAACCATTGTTCCAATATGGCATTCTTCATTGTTGTACTATAGCCTAGGCTACATCGTATCATTTTCAAGAAGGTGCCGTGAGGACGCTATATTGTTTCAATTTCAACTAAGGTGTTGTTCAGAAAAGGTTGTATTGTTTGTTAATATCCATATTGTTGCCAAACTCAAGAATGGCTTGTTAGAATGATAGCCTATATCTTAAGTGTGACAAGGAGGATCCATTTTACCATTGATGAAAGCAGTGGACAATGTATCTTGTTCCTTGGGGGGTTACTTTCAAGTTCTGCTTGCAATGGAGTAAAATAGTTAATCCTATACACATTGTGTTAGATTCCATTGGACATCGTTGATTATGACTGCTTTATAACAATATTTTATGCATCTAATACCATACATGTAGATTTCCTGTAGATAGTCCAAATGAAATCAATTGGTATGATTGTCAAGAATTCCTTTTGGGTAACAACATTAACTCTATAGTATTAACTATTTTATTATGCATTGCAAATGAAAGTATATAGCCAAAGCTACAGAACAACAAATTGCATTGCACTATAGAAAACAACACAGACTATTTTAATATATCGCAACCATTTGCACAGAACGAAAGCCATAAATGAGACAATATTAATTTTTCCTGTCCACAGATTTGTATGTGTATCAAAGTTTTTTTGTGGGCATGTTTGCAACGGGATAAAATTTTTGAGGTTATGCAACTTTTGTCGATTGTTATTGTATAGCTCGTGCTATAGTGTGGCTTTCTCCATCTGGGTCGTTGTTCAAACCAATGTTGTTTGATTTATGTCTTTGGTTTTCTAGTTATGGAAATATAGCGATATGCACATAAAAAATATAAAATACAACTCAACACAATAAAGCCTGTTCTCCACCCTACCATAAAATTATAAAAAATGTATAACATTGATTTCCACTAAACATATATTTTTACCATTGGTCATAGTGGTGGATAATTTATTTTCTTGCTCGGGGGTTTCGTAAGAGCACACAACGCTCCATGAGCCAATATCGTAGGATGGAAATTAGGCCTTCTTTTGTTTTGTACATATTGCATTATGTCCTTGCACTAGGTATGGATAAATTATAATTACTTCATTCATCCCATTGCAACTATAGAGAAAATTATGCATTATAAAATTTAGAACTTTGATATCTCCTGATTTACATATTGTCTATGAATTAGATATGATCACTGCTCTAAAATTCTCACTTTGTATATACAAAAGATGTATATGGTCTGGCCTTGCCAATAAAAGTTTTACATAGGACAGTAGGTGTGAGCTTTAGCTTTCTGTTGCAATGGATGCAATGGAATAAAATACTTAATGCTATGCAGTTCATTCCATTTTTGCATAATCACCACACTAACCTCCACACTTTTTTGTTATTCTTATAGACCATAGCCTAGCCATAATACGATATTTGATAAACTAATGTGTTACAAACAAACTTTCAGAATAATCATAGTGACTACAAAACTAGTAACAATGGTCAAATTGACAATCAGATTCTAATGTACTCTATATTGATCGTAATAAGCAATATTCATTTCACAACTGGCCAGAGTGGTCGACAATGTATATTCTTTATGTTACATTTTGAACAGGCTATAGTATTTAATTTTTGATAGCATCTTGTTGTAGACACTAGGGTCTATCAATCTTTCTCAAGGCTCCATCCACAAAAGGCTACATTTCAAATACACATATACATATATACACATACATATATACATCTAGATATATATACATGTATACACACACACACACATATATATGTGTATATTTATACATATATACATATATACATATACATATGTATATATAGATACATATATATATACACACACATATATATAGATACATAAATATACACATATATATATATACATATATATACACACACACACACATATATATATATACATACATATATATATATACATATATAAATACATATACACATTTGTATACACACACACACATATATACATACACAGATATAGGGGCAAATGGGTTATAAGTCTGGACAAAAAATTTGTCAGCCTCTCAGAATTTTGGCCTTCCGATGGCCGTGGGAAGGTGGCGATGGCAGTTGTTGGCTGCTTTGGGAATAAGGTTGTTCACATCAACATTAATTGTTCTATGCTTTGCATGTAATGACGATGGTCATACTAACAACAACTATTTAATGCCTAACAAATCAAAACAAATGTCTGGGAATTTTTCAATAAGGCATTCTTTCAATTTTTGATAAGGTTGTGTTGAGAAATGAGTATATTTTTACTTTCATTTCTCCATCTGGATCATTGTTGAAACCAATGTTGTTTAATTTATCACTTCCATTTTGTGGCTATGGTTGGAACAGAATAAAAAATAGTTAATGATGTGCCTCACACTATATCATTTCATTTTTGGAACAAAATAAAACAATTAATTCTGTCGATTCAATGTTTGCTTAATATATGGCTTATGTTTTGTGGTTATGGTTACAACAAAATAAAAAATAGTTAATGTTGTGCCTTAGGCTTATCATTTCATTTTTGGAACAGAATAAAACAATTAATGTTGTTGATTCAATGTTTGGTTACATTAGGTATTATTGATTATTGTTCTCTGCCTTAGGCTATAGTGGGTATATTTTAATATCAATATATACGTATATATATATATATATACGTATATATGTGTACATATATACATATATTTATATATATTTCAATTTCCCATGGGTCACTCTTTATAGATTCCATTTAGTTGATATGGTGGAAAAAGGGATATATATACATATATATACACATATACACATATACACATATATACACATATATATACATATATACATATATACACATATACATATATACACATATACATATATATACATATATACATATATAAATATATACATATATATACACATTTGTATACATATATACATATATATACAGATATACATATATATACATATATATATATACATATACAGATCTATAGTGGCAGATGGCTTATAAGTTTGGTCAGAATTTTGGTCAGCCTCCCTAATTTTTTGCCTTCCAATTTCCATGGAAAAGGTGGCAGAGGCGGTTGTTGGCTACTTTGGGAATAGGGTGGCATTTTCTAGGTCACGTGGATAGAGAAGGCTACGGAAATTAAACGTTGGTTCACATCAACATTAATTGTTGTATGCTTTGCATGTAGTGGTGATGGTCGTAATAACAACAATGATAAATGGAAGCCATAAATGAAACAATATAGCCTAACGCAGACAACAACAGTGAACAATCCCTTATGCAAAACATCATGAACTACGTAACATTACCTATTTTACTACATTACAACCATCGCCACAAAACAAAAGACATGAATGAAACAATATTGTTATCAACACTCACTCAAATGGCCAAATGCACAAAACACTAAAAATCATAGTGACAAATCCATACAAAAACATGCGCACAAAATCTGAACCATAAATCAAACAATATCACTGCAAACAAACTATATACTCTTTTTCCAACAAAACCCTGTCAAAAACGCAACAATATACCATAAAACAATGAAAACTATATAACATTAACTATTTCATTGGGTTGCAACCATCAAACACAAAAACTCGGCTTCCAACAATGGCTTACATAGAAAACCCACAAAACACAGAAAGCTCTCAATAACAAACTGACTCAAAACCTTCACTAGGAAAATGTGAACCCTAAATGAATCAATATTGGTTTCAACGATAACCCAGATGGAAAAATTCACCTAAAACACAACAGATTAAGTATTTTGCAGCTATTCACACAAAACAGAAGCCATAAATGAAACAATATTACCAACAGTCACCCACATGCCAAAACCCACAAAACACAAGAAATATTGATTTCAAGATTCATGAAAAACACACCAGATTAACTATTTTCCAACCATTCACATAGAACCAAAGCCATAAATGGAACAATATAGCCAACAGTCACCCACATGCCAAAACCAACAAAACTATACAGTCTTTTCAACAACAATCGACAAAATGAAACAATATTGGTTTCAAGAGTAACCCAGATGGAAAACCCACAAAAAACACATGAATACAACACACGAAACACAAAAAAAAAACAATATTGCCTTCTAGCAATGATAGCTACACAGAAACCATAAACCGAACAATTTAGACTAAGCTACAGAGCAACAATCAACAATCCCCTTTTGAAAATAACATAAACTGTTTTAGAAATACTTGACAAACGGTTTTTTCCAATATGCACCTCTTCTCACTTCCTTCAAAAACACCTCTTCCCGCTTGCTTTCTCTTCCCTCCATTCTTTCTCCACGTCCTGCAAAAAAGACCACAAAATTATCACAACCCACACCTTTTGCAACCATCGACACATGCAAAAAACACAAGATAACCTCCAACCACCTTCACAAAAATTCCACAACTGATCAACGCTTTTGCACCTTCACAGAAGCTTTCCCTCCACACTCACAACTACCTTCAATAACAACATAAACCTAGAGAATGACACCCAACAATATGTTATCGATAACTGCAAAGACATCTGTTTCATTTTCTGAGGACTTTAAAACAGATGTTACTTGCACCATCACCACTACACGGAAACCATACAACAATCAATGTTGATGACATTTCACTGGCATCCTCTACAACCACATCATTTCGTTGGCCTCCTCTATCGTCGCACCAAATGATTTTTTATTTTAAAAACATCTCCACCACCTTTACATGGCAACAGAGACCTAAAATCGGCAGGGCTGACAAAAATTCCAACCAAACTATAACCCATCTACAAAGTTTTCCCTAACGCCGAAAAAGTTGAAAAACGGCGAGGCTGACGAAAATTCTAAGCAAAGTTGACACAAATAGCCTATCGGCTAATTACACCTCACACCATAAATGCGCCTTTCTTATTATTAATAAAGTATTTAATATAGTTATGGTGAAAATCACATAACAATGCCCTTTTAGATTATGTTGGGTTCACTTCGATAGAGTCTTTTTTATGTAAAAATAAGTTCATGATATTATTTTATTATCATATTTTTATTATAGATAAGAAGATGAGCGAGTTAAAGATGGTGTATTAATCATGTCAAATGGATAATGGATAGTAGTTAGGGTTATGGATCAGATACATGTTAGTAAAATAAAAATACTGTGAATAAATTGGCACTAACATTTGCATTTGCATAGGGAGAAACAATGCAAATGGAAAAGATTCAATTAAAAGAGGTATTTTGATGAAAACTAAAGCATGGGTGACTTTTAACAATTAAATTTGATGGACACAAGTTTGGCAGGGAGTTGCGAAGCAGTAGGGGAGAGGGGCCCATAGTGGAGCACCCTAACTTCACATTTCTCAAAATCCTACATGGAAATTTCAAATCAGTCTCAATTTTGTACAACAGTTTATTTGGCAATTGACATGCCTAAAAAAATTAATTTTAGGGTCACATCATCAAATATGATGCCACATCAACATGCTTTTTGTTAAGGTATCCAAAAAGGCTAAAAAAAAAAGTGAGACCGATAGTGGTGCACTAAGTCATGTTTTATTGGTGTGTCAATGTGGCATCACATGATTTGTTAGTTTGTGTACTTTATGGATAAAAAATATTTTGCAATTGGATATTAAGGTGATCCAGTATGAGGCCTATTGAGGACTACTTATATCCCCACTATTGGAGCCCGCTCCACTATGATCCCTTCTCCCTATATAGACATCCATCTATGTATAAGGGATTTGGCATATGTTTGGTAGACATGAAAAAAAGGTCATTTGGAATAAATGTAGGGGAGAGAATCTAATAGTTGAGCATTTGGCCTTTTCAAAATTCTATGTAACAATTTCAAAGCACTCTAAATTTTTTCCAACAATTTATTTGTCAAGTCCCTTACTTATAACTAAGGTTTCAGAGTCACATCATCAAATATGATGTCACATCAACATGTTTTTTGTTGAGATGTCCGTAAAGAACAAAAAAAGTTAGACCATTAGTTGTATCCTAATCATGTTTTATTGGTCCATTGATGTGGCATCATGTGATTTGTTGGTTTTTGAATCTAAGAAATGCATTTCATTCAACTATGAGTGCTCATGATGAGCACTAACAACTTTAAAGTTATAACTATTAATGCTATATTATTAAAAATATTGAACATTGAATTAACAAATGCTATCAAAACTATTGAAATATACTCAACTATTAAATCCTTTCCCCTATATATTGGGTTGATATTAATCTGCGTCTTCGATAATTTACTTGATGGAAGACCAAACAATCTTATGGGTGCACGCCCTTTGAAGTAAAGGATGAAGAACAAAAGGCTGGCAGTGCAAACAACATAATGGTCTCCATGCTTCTCGCCTCAACTACCACAACATTGTTCTTCATGGTGGGAGTATTGTTGGTAGTATGAAGCCATCCCGATGAATTTAATTTGCATGAGGAAGGTGATTTGTGACTGTTGGATTTTCTAATCTTCAGTAGCCCCGACCAAGTGCATTTAATGCATAGTCAGAAGAGATCCATTGGGATCTTATAGCCCCTTGTTGTGTCTAACATCCCCAGTGGCTAGTTAATGTTTCTAGCAATGAATTTAATTCTAGTAGGTGAATTTGAATTTGAGCAGCAGTTTTTGTAAGAAGGCAAGACAAAAAGAAAGAATCGAATTTTTTTTCAATTAGAGACATCAAAAGAAAAAGGAGGAATGTTTAGAAGAACAGAAGAAAGGAGAAGAAGAACCTGTAGCACCAGAAGATATTGCACAGAGTGCAGAGGTCCAGTGCTCTGGAATATTTGCAATAGTGCATAGAAAGCTTTAGTGCGCTGAAATCTGGGTAGTTTGGTGTATGAAGTAAATACAGAGCCATAGCTCTGATTTTTGTATGTAAACCTTTTTTGAATGTAATCTTTTTGTGTATGAATGAAATATAAAATATTACTCCTTGTCTTGTCTCCTTTGGTCTTTGTTATGTGTGTTTCAATATTTTCCCACTTTAGTTGGGATCTTTTCCCAATAGATTGGTATCAAAGCCACATCTATTAATGCCCTAGTTTTTCTAGGTAGTGAAGAAGAACCCTAACTTCTGGGTATTGAGAAAAGCCCTAAATTTATTTCTGGGTATTTGTAGTTTCCCCCATTTTGCAAAATGGTTGGAGGAGATAATAGGAGTTGGCAGCAACCCCCTATGTTTGATGGTAAAAATTATGACATCTGGGCAAAGAAAATGAAAACTATTTTAGTTGCAAATGATTTGTGGGAGTTAGTAGCAAATGGGTTCACAGATGTGACTGACCCAAATGCATTTACAACATTGAGCAATGCTCAAAAGAATCAGTTGAAGGAGACAAGGAAAAATGATGTTAAAGCCCTCAATTTGATTGAGGCAACCTTGAAATAGGCTATTTTTCCTCGAATAGAAGCAGGTACTTATGCAAAAGAAGCATGGGAAATACTTCAAAACAGTTACAAGGGTACTGACAAGGTGAGGCTAGTGAAACTCCATCTACTAAGGAGAGAGTTTGAGACCCTATAGATGAAGGACAACAATTCCATTTTAGATTTTCATACAAGGGTTTCCACCTTGGTTAACCAGATGAGGATAAATGGAGAATCAATGGAAGAGCAGAGGATTGTGGATAAAATCCTTAGAAGTTTACCCAAAAAATTTAATCTAATAGTGATTGTTATTGAAGAGGCCAAGGACCTCTCATCAAAGATGACAGTTGATGAGTTAATGGGTTCACTTCAAACCCATGAGCACCACCTAAATAGTTCTACAAATTATTCCCAAGAGAAATCTTTCAAAGCTCAAGCCAATGTGAGAGGTAGGGGAAAAGGAAGAAATGGCAAAAGAAGAGGTCAAAGGGGTAGAGGTAGAAGCAACTTCGGAAGAGGAGGCTCAAACAGTCAAGAGGAGGCTATCACCTCCCAATTAGACTTCCAAAACTAAAAGAATACCAACTCAAATTAGAGGAATGATAAGAGCAATGTGTAGTGTTACTACTGTCACAAGTATGGTCACTATGCAAGTGAATGTAGGAAGAAACAACGTGACCAAGGGATTCAAAATGCAAATGTGGAAAATGAGAACAAGGTTGAAAATGAAAAATAGTCACAAGTGTTTATTGCATGCAATCTTGTAGAATAGGGCAACGCTAAAGTTTGGTATTTGGACAGCGGTTGTAGCAACCACATGAGTGGTAACATAAATTTATTTGCTTCCATAGACAACAACATTAAGTTTGAAATCAAAATGGGGAACAATGAGAAGGTTCTTGTCATGGGCAAGGGCATAGTGTGCATACAAACCAAGCATGGTGAAGAAAGACAAATCCATGACGTCTTCTATGCCCCAGGCATGAAACACAATCTCTTGAGCATTGGATAGATGGTTCAAAATGGTTATAGAGTCCTAATGGAGAAAGGGAAATGCATCATCTATGACAAGGATGGAAGCCAAAAAGTTATGGCAATGGTTCAAATGACAAAGAATCAGATGTGTCCCCTCAAAATGCAAATCCCAACACAGTCAATAGGCCTGCAACAGTTAGCCTTCAAAACAATCATCCAAGACCCATCCAAGTTTTGGCATTTGAGGTATGGGAATATAAGCTATTTTAGTTTAAGTCTTTTAGCTAGAAAATATATGGTTAGGGGCCTACCAGAAATAGTAGAGCCCGATGGAAAGTGTGAAGCATGCATCCTAGGTAAACAACATAGGAAACTCTTTCAATCAGGGTATTCTAGGAGAGCAAGAGCACCATTAGAGCTGGTGTATTTAGATTTGTGTGATCCCATGAAGACCCCAACCCTAGGTGGAAATTTTTATTTCATGACATTCATAGATGATTATAGTAGAAAAGTTTGGGTTTATTTTTTGAAGAAAAAATCAGAAGCATTTGAAAAGTTTAAGGAGTTTAAGGCCTTGGTTGAAAAGCAAAACAACCACTATATCAAAGTAGTCAGAATAGACAGAGGGGGAGAGTACATCTCGAAAGAGTTCATGTATTTTTGTAAGTATCAAGGAATTTAGAAACAACTCACAACCTA
This sequence comes from Sequoia sempervirens, assembly GCA_007258455.2. NCBI lineage: Eukaryota > Viridiplantae > Streptophyta > Pinopsida > Cupressales > Cupressaceae > Sequoia > Sequoia sempervirens. The sequence goes on along the minus strand of VDFB02058242.1, from coordinate 702,955,129 downwards.
GTATACTCCACAACAAAATAGAGTGGTTGAAAGAAAGAACAGAACCATCACGGAGATGGAAGCAAGCATGTTGAAGGAAAAAGGTTTGTCTAATGAATATTGGGGTGATGTTGTAGCAAAAATGGTCTACATTTTGAATAGGTTCCCCACAAGGTCGTTCGTGATATGATTCCACAAGAAGCATGGATAAAATGAAAATGGAGTGTTGAGCATTTGAGAATATTTGGATGTGTGGCATATGCACTCGTGCCAAAAGAGAAAAGATAGAAATTTGATGACAAAGATGAAAAATGAATTTTCATAGGCTATAGTAAAGAATCCAAAGCCTACAAATTGTATAATCCCATCATCAAGAAAGTGGTGATCAGCGGGGATGTTGAATTCATTGAAAATGAGTCGTGGGATGGAATGGTTGATAGCAACCCGATTATTTATATCTCAATACCCTTTGAGGATGAAGAAGCTCCAGAAGGCAGGTGCACCGAAACTTTATAGCTAGGTAATAGTTTGGAAAACAATAGTAGTAGCTCCAAAAACTTTCAGCAGAATAGTTGCTCTGGAAATTTACAACGGTCTTCTTCATCAATCCAGCAGTCAAGCAACTCCAAAAATTTTGACCCTACACTTGCATCATTGATTCCATAGAGGACAAGAAGTGTAAGGGAAATTTATGACAACACAAGGTATGATGATTTTGATGAGAATTAAGATTTTTTCTTTTTTTTATAGTGATCCAATGTACTTTAAAGAAGCTTTGAAAGAATAAAAATGGTGTAAGGCCATGGATGAAGAGTTGGACGCTATATTGAGAAACAAGACATGGGAGCTCACTGATTTACCCAAAGGGAAATCAATCATTGATGTTAAGTGAGTCTATAAGACCAAATGTACTGCTAATGGTAAGGTTGAGAAGCATAAAGCAAGGCTAGTTGTTAAGGGATACAAACAACCTAGAAGAGACTATGATGAGACATATGCAAGTTAGTTGCAAGGCTAGAAACAGTGCGAATAGTCCTAGCAATTGCAGTCCAACACAAATGGATGTGAAATCAACCTTCTTGAATGGAGTGCTGAAAGAAGAGGTGTATGTGGAGCAGCCACTTGGCTACGAAGTCCCAAGGCAAGAAGACGAGGTCTATAGGCTCCATAAAGCTCTTTATGGGCTGAAGCAAGCACCACAGGCATGGTACAACATAATTGATTTGTACCCTCTGAGCAATGGCTTTAGCAAAAGCGATAATGAGCCCACACTCTATATTAAGGCAACCAATGGTCAGATTCTTATTGTTGTTTTGTATGTAGATGATTTAATTTTCATAGGGAATAGTAATATTTTCATTGTTGATTTCAAAGAGGCAATGAAAAATGAGTTTGAAATGATAGACCTAGGTTTGCTAAAATATTTCATAGGCATAGAGGTCCAAAAAATAGAGCATGGCATCTTTATTTCACAAAAAAATCATGCAAAGCAAATCTTGAAGATATTTAGAATGTTGGACAACAAACCAGCCCCAACCCCAACAACTACAAGTCTGAAATTAAACAAAGAGGATAGCAACAGTGATGTTAACCCAACCCTCTATAAGAGCATGGTTGGAAGCCTCATGTGTTTGACAACAACAAGACTTGATTTGATGTATACGGTAAGCCTAATTTCTAGGTTCATGGAGCAACCTAAGGACACACATTGGCAAGCAGGAAAAAGAATTCTAAGGTATGTCAATGACACAAAAGGCTATGGCATTATGTATACCACCTCCAATGAGTTTCAACGAGTTGGGTACACAAACAGTGATTAGGTAGGAAATATAGATGACAAGAAGAGCACATCAGAATATTTGTTCTAGATTGGTTCAGGAGCAATATCATGGGAATCAAAGAAGCAACCCATAGTTTCTCTCTCCACAGCTGAAGCAGAGTACATAGCAGCTAATGCAACAACATGTCAGGCTATTTGGCTTAGAAGAATCCCTGCAGATTTGGCTTAGAAGAATCCTTGCAAGAAGATGGTACAACCATATTTTGTGACAATGTGTCTTCTATTGCCTTGACTAAGAATCTCATCTTTCATGGACAAAGCAAGAACATTGAAATCTGCTACCATTTTATAAGGGAGTTGGTGGAGCATGGAGAGATTGAACTTCAACACTGTAGATCTAAGCAACAACTTGCTGATATTTTCACAAAGGCATTGTCAAAAGACTCTTTTGAAAACCTAAGAGATAGGATTGGTATGATGGAATGCTCCAGAACTTCAGTTCTAGAAACTCAAAAATGCGTCAAAAATCTGGACAGGTCTAGGCAAGACAACTCCAGAACGCAAAACAGGTGCAAATAGGTTTTCTCTGGAAACTTTGCTTCGATGCTTTGGAAGTTATGCTCCAGAAACTGTGCTCTAGAAATTTTGAATGATGATGAAAAATAGAAAGACTCGAGATTAAGGGGGAGTGTTGGATTTTCTAATCCTGAGGAGCCCCGACCAAGTGCATTTAATGCACAGTCAGAAGAGATCCATTGGGATCTTCCAACCCCTTGTCGTGTCTGACATCCCCAGTGGCCAGTTAATGTTTCTAGCAATGAGTTTAATTCTGGTAGGTGAATTTGAATTTGAGCAGCAGTTTTTGTAAGAAGGCAAGTAAGACAAAAAGAAAGAATGGAATATTTTTTCAATTAGAGACAACAGAAGAAAAAGGAGGAATGTTTAGAAGAACAAAATAGAGGAGAAGAACCTGCAGCAACAGAAGATATTTCATAGAGTGCAAAGGTCCAGTGCTCTAGAATATTTGTAGCAGCACACATAAAGCTTTAGTGCGCTAGAATTTGGGCAGTTTGGTGTATGAAGTAAATACAGAGCCATAGGTCCGATTTTTGTATGTAAACCTTTTTTGAATGTAATCTTTTTATGTATGAATGAAATAAAAAATATTTCGCCTCCTTGTCTTGTGTCCTTCGGTCTTTGTTGTGTGTGTTTTCATCTTTGCCCACTTTAGTTGGGATCTTTTCCCAACAGTGACATCACCTCTAGTGTTTGCTTGTGTTTCATTATAGTCATGCCAACTTGGTGTATTTTCCAGTAGAGCCACAAAGAGGGAGATGGAGACTGTAGAGTACGTGAGTAAATGGAAACCCAAGCTATTACTTTCCTTTGTCTATCACTGCTGACTAAGAATGTAGTATTGTAAATTTAGATTAGCGGTGTTTCTAGAAAGAAATTTTCCTTTCTTTAAATAGTTTATGGTAAATTATTGAGGTTCCTAAAGATCTCGCAATTCCCAACTACCCACCAAAGAAGATTGGCGAGGCTATTAAACTCCAACTTGGACCCCAAATTGATTATTTGCCTCATCTAATTGGTGCTTATGGGTTACAAATAATGGAGTAACAAATGACTACGTCGTCCATTTATCGTTATATATATTTTTTGAAATCCCTTAGAATGGAGCTCATTGCAAGAGTTTTGTTGAATTCATTGTAAGCCTAAACTATTATATTTTAGTGTGATGAATATGAAAGGTATGATGGTTGCAATTTATCATCAAAGATATAGTTAGTTATGATTGTTGATAATAGTAGAATAGTTTAGCTCCACATCTACTTGTGGTATTTGTTTTTTTTTTTAACGATTCATAAATTTTGTCAAACAGTTGGTCGGCATGCGTAGCAGAGTTGGCTTGGGCCGTGGGTTTTCTCCCCATTGGTTTTGGGTTCAACTCTGCTCCCAGGTTTACCCAGTTGGGACTGACTTGCTGAATGTTGGGTCCCCCCCGCAGGGGACTACTCTTGCCCCCGCTCGCCCAAGATATGGGCTGCTAGGCTATTGGGGGGATCCCTGTCGTTAACAATATATATATATATATATATATATATATATATATATATATATATATATATATATATATTTGTCAAATAGTTTCTATACGGTGTGTATTTTAAAACATTTTATTTTTAAAGATTTTGTAAATATTTTCTATTCTTGGTACATAATTGTATTGTTTGAATATGTGTCTAAAACGGTCATTACAATTGTAATATTTAGTTGGACCTTTCTATTTTAAATAGTTATCTATTGATGGGTCAATTATAATTATTCTAAACAATTGTGGTGTGAAATATTATTTTGAGTTCTTCAAGTGTCAATTGCTATAGATGTGACCTATTAATTGTTGTCGATTGATTTTTATCAATACTCATAACCATTGTATCAAGTTGTATGGTTAATATTTATCTATGAACAATTTTTTAAAATAATTGTTGCAAGTGGGTTAATGATTCAGCCGTACATCATAAAAGGTTTGTATTTGGATGAAGCTCTCAAAGGGTTTTGAGTTAGTAATGTTAAGCCTTGTTGAAGTCTTGAGCTTGATATATGTTGGAGTAATGTTAATTACTATTAAAATGGAAGTATGGAAATGTTGGTTACTGAATGAAGTCCATACATAGACCTAAGAATTTGGATTTTATATCTCTCTTAATCATACCATCTTTGCATAATTATGTGTTAATCCTTCAAGGTTAAATTATTTCATTTTCCAAGTGCTTGGACTTATAAATAGATAGAATTGGAAGGTAATTTATATTCTTACCTTAAGTTTTTGCACGGAATAAAGTGGGATAGATTTTTAGGTTGAATCTATAATTATACAAATATCACTATATTATGAATTGGGAACACTATTTTCTTAATATGAGTTTTACATTACTATTGTATAATAATGTAAGTGATGATGACTTCATTTAGTGGCACTAGAACCACATTTTACTAAAAACATTTTAATGTTGCAAGTTGATTATTTTTTTAATCCACTTTGGATTTGGGGGTAATGGCTTTATATGACTACATGATGTATATTTACCTCTTAATATAACAAACCCTACATTGAAACTATCATGTGAGCTAAAGGAAGGGTAATATAATTGTATGGACTCGTGGTATGATTGTGTACTAAATGAAAGACAAATATTGTTTAATTTGGTGGTGTTATTGAGATTGAGTTAAGAGATAAACCATCTCCAATCATATTATATAGCACTCCCTAATATCTTATTGTTTACCATTAAGGTTATATTTAGTATAAATGGGTCAACCCACAATACTGTGCCCCACTTTTTGGTCAAATTAGGACATTGAAATCAACATTTTTCACCAAATTTTCACTTTGTGAAACCTATAGCAACTAAACTATTAATAATTTGGAGATAATGTGAACTAGTGATTTGTGAGGATTTGTGTGTAGTTTCTAAACATATATTTTATTTTATTTTTAAAAAAATTGTGATTTATTTACGTAACTTTTAATAACTTATTTTTTAGCAAACAACATTTTTAAAAAGTGGTGTTTATGTCGTAATGCATAAATTTTTTATTGAAAGGATAAAATTATGATTTTAAAATATATATTTGTAACATCAATATCTAATAAAAATAAGAATTTTCTTAAGATAAACACACCTAAGAAAAAAGAGCTCTTCGCTCTTGCTCTGCAACTTTCTCGGTCTGGCCATTTTTGAATCTCTCCATCTTTGCTCTAATTTGACTGCCTCATAGGCTGGTCAAGTGGGGGGGCGAAGAAGGCTCCCCATTCCAAGGTTGTTGTCTCTTTGTCTGGTGTTGTGCCTACTTTGGTAGCGGCCAGTGTTGTTTTTCCCCATGTAAATTCCTCCTCGTACCTCTGTCCTTTCCTCAGGGGGAAGGACTAGGGGTGTTTTTGGAAAGTCACCTTTGTCCCTTTCTCTTAGGCTAAACTCTTTCTTCTCAAAAGAAGAACTGACATCCTATGTGGAAAAATGGTGGGTATCAGCTTGCTAGCTTTGGGTAAAAGGTTTTCAGAGTGTGCTTCCTGCTCTATGACTAGCTGGGAAGTCGACATCCTTGAAGCTTTGACATTGAAGGATATGGATAGCCTTAAACTGGCACTAGTTGGAAAATTTCTAGCCTATCATCTGAATATCGAATAGGTACATCTCTGGGTTGCCTCAGCTTGGAATCTTAAATACGGTGTCTCTATTAATGGTATGCCTAGAGGTATCTTCCTTTTCTCCTTTGTAGTTTATGAAGATATGCTAAAGGTGTTAATGGGCGGCCCTTGGGCCTTTGATGTTGGTTTTAAGAGCTTCCTTTCCTTGTGAAAGTGAAAACTAGGTTTTGATCCTTCTGCTAACCTGGTGGCCATAACTCCTACTTGGGTTCACCTCCCTAGGTTACCCCTTGAGTTCTAGGAGATGGGTATCTAGAAAGGGATTGATGATTCTTTTGGTTGCCTCTTAGCAATTGATAAGATCACATAGGAGAAGTCTAGACTTGTCTATGCTCATATTAAATGTGGTTGTTAACATGGTTCTGCCAACTTTTGTTATTCTTAAGTCTAAGTTTGGTAACTGTTCTCAACCCCTTGAATATGAAAATTCCCACCAATTCTGCTAGCTTTGTAAGAAATTTGGTCACCTCATTGATTCATGTGAGAAAAGGCCAGTTGAGGGACCCAATGAAACAATACATTCTCTTTCTAAGAATTCACCTATGCCCTTCACAGTTGTCTCTGTTGCTCACCCTCCTGAAGTATCTTCTAGCCCTATGGAAGTTGTCCCCCTGCAAATGGCTTGGTTGTTGTTCCTGCAGAGCCTCTTGTTGTTTCCAGTGACTTAGCTAGTTTGAACCTCATGAATGCATCCCCTGTCGAAAGTATCCCTACCCTGGGCGTTCAGAATGATGGGAATCCTATTATAGGGGAGGAAAAGAATATTGATAACTTGGATGAAGTAAAGGGAGCACCCCAAATGGAGGCCAATTTGCAGTCTCTCATGGAAGTGGTTCTTGCTGCTAAAGAAGGAATTGAGTTGGAAGAAGGTGAATTATTTTCTTCAAATCCTAATTTATCCTTGGAGGATATGTCATTTTTTGTCTCAGAAGGAGGCAGGTAACTTGAGTGATTCTCTGGCCTTGTTGGGATTTCCCCCTCACCCCAGTGATAAAGAAGATGAGGATGATTAGTTACAAGCTCCAAATAAGTCAAAAAAGAAAAAGAAGCCAGATGTAGGAGGGGGAAATAAGGTAGGAAAACCTTCCCAAAAGGAATCCAAGAACAAAGATACAGTGAGGGATGTGGTTGTTGGTAAACAAATAACTTTGGACTCAATCACTTGATCGAAGTCCAAAAATAATTAGCCATATCTGCTCTTCTTTGGGCCTTTAGGTGTTGTTGTACCTGGTTTGTTTCTCAAATGAAGTTTCTTTCATGGAATATCAGGGGCCTTAATAGCCCTTATAAATAATTTTTGGATAAAACATGTATTTTGGACAATAAAGTAGATGTTTTTCTCCTTCAAGAAACCAAAATGAAGGATACCTTTGATAAGGTGGTTTTGGAAATCTAGCCTGATGCGAATTACTTTGTCAATGAGGCTGAAGGAGCCTTTGGGGTATTGTTACTCTTTGGAATCCCTAAAAATTAAAAGGAACTCTAAGCTCTACTAGTAGGAACAGTCTGATGGTTGCTCTGGAAGATCTAGCTTCACAGGAAAAATGGAACTTAATTAATATCTATGCTCCCAATTCAAGCAAGGACAAGATGCAACTTTGGGAGTATCTAAATGATGTTATTAAAAATAGAAAGGATGACCATTATATGTTGGGAGGTTATTTCAACTCCCCCTTCTTCCTTTTGAAAAGTCAGGGGGGGTTGGATGATTATACTAATAGTATGATGGAGTTGGTCAGTTTTCTAAACTCTATTGGGCTTATTGATATTCCTCTCCAGGGCTCCAAATTTACATGGTCAAATAGAAGGACTGGTAATCAACTGATTCAAGTAAAGTTGGATAGGTTTCTGATATCTTCTAATTGGAACATCTTTCAATTTCTCTCTATCTGCTCTCCTAAGGTTGGGATTTGATCATAATGCTATTGTGATTAAAAGAAATGTTGACCACAGGGTATGTGCAGGATCATGATGGGCCAAAAAGTGGCAATATGATGGGTATGTGGCTGAAAAAAAAAAATTTACCCAAAATTGATGAAACGAAAAGGGTTTTTCAAGGATTTTCTCAGCTTTCCACCAATATAAATTATGCTTTACTTTGAATTTAATAAGTAATTATTATTTATTTTCTATTTGAATTATGACTAAAGTCCTGATTGATAGGTTGATTGAAAAACATCTACAAATTTCAAACAGTATCACATTTTTTCAATCCAAAAAATGTGTCACATTCTATGCTTCACATACTATAGGATTAAAAAAAGAAAAATTGAATTTCATGAAGTTTTGACCAAGTTAAGGTGGTCAAACATATGAGTTTTTATTTTTTTTAAAGATGTAATAAAAAATTCATAATTAATTATTTACTTGGAAAAAAATTACAAAAAAATATGCATCACATCAGGGCATGAGTCCTCTACTTATATAGAAAATATTATAAAAAAATATTATCATTTTATTGTGGTTAGGGTGGTCAGACAAACACCTACTTATTTTTTCCCTGAAATTTAAGTACTATTGCATTGAAATTTTAAATTTTCACCAAATAGATTTTTTTTTTAAATAAACCTAGTAGTTTACAAACTACATTAAATTTGCTACAGATTGTATTCTTACATATTTTTGAAATAATATAGATAACTTATTCAAATTTTTACATCAAGTTTCCTAACTCTGATTTTTCTGATTTTTTTGCCTTTTAAGGGCCTGTTTTTCCATGATGATCCTGCACATACCCCACAACAAGGGCCCTTTCCCTTTTAGATTTGAAATAATGTGGAGCCTTCACCTTGACTTTGTTGTTTTATTAAAAAATTGGTGGGATGAACCCATAGGAGGCACCCCTATGTTTTGCTTGGTGGAGAAGTTGAGTAGAATCAAGCAGAGAGTGAAAGGGTGGAACAAAGTTACCTTTGTAACATCTTTGAGATTAAGAATTCACTGGGAAAAAACATAAAGGAAGTTCATGACAAAATGGAAGTTGGCCTTGTGGATGAAGAGATAAGCATAAAGGAACGCGACCTTAGATCCCAATGGTTTAAAGTCAATAAAAAGGAGGAAATATTTTGGAAACAAAAGTCTCGGGTTCAATGGCTTACTAAAGGATACCACAACACTAAATTCTTCTACCAATCTACCTTGAAATACATAAGTAGGAATAGGATTAGATCGCTCAAGAAAGATGATGGTACCACGGTCTCGACTGAAAAATAAATTTCTAGGGAAGTTGTTAACTTCTTCTCCTCTTTCCAGAATGTCCAAGGTAATGCCAATCAGGTACATGATGATTTCTTTGAGGTGATCCCTAAAGTTATTTCTGAACAAGACTTAAAGAATATGACTAATGTTGTTTCTATGGAAGAAGTTAAATAGGTTGTGTTCTCTTTTGGGGATTTTAAAGCCCTTGGCCTTGATGGGTTCCCTCCTGCTTTTTTCAAACTTAATGGGATATTGTCAAATCTGACTTATTTAATGCTGCTAGAGATTTCTTCAGGTTGGGCAGGCTCCTAAACCAATTAAATGCCACCTTTATTGCTCTTATCTCCAAGAATGATGATGCCTCTTGTATTAAGGATTACAGACCCATTAGCCTCTGTAATATTGTCTATAAAATTTTCTCTAAAATCCTTGTGTTCAAACTTAAAGTTTTTTTATGCAAAATGATTGCCCCAAACCAAAAAGGTTTTGTCCATGGTCGAAACATCCTTGGCATTGTTATCTCAGCCCATGAAATCCTCCACTTTATGGACCTCAGTAAAAACCTTGGAATGGCCTTTAAAATTGATATCCCTAAGGCTTATGATAGATTCTCTTGGCCATTTCTCTTTATTGTTCTTAAGAAATTTGGGTTTGACAAAAGATTCCTAAAGTTTCTCTCTACTTATGTTACCTCCTTTATGTGCTTGGTTCTGGTCAATGGTGTCCCCCAAGGCTATTTTTCTTGTGGTCGTGGTTTGAGGCAAGGAGATCCCCTCTCCCCATATCTATTCATAATAGTTGTTGAGGTCTTAGGAAGGAATATCCAAAAGTTAATTGACTCTAAAGCCCTTAAAGGTGTAAAAGTTGCTTCGTCTCTCTCACTTGACTCTCACCAACAGTTTTTTGATGACACCATCTTGTTTGGTGAAGCCTCGGTGGGGGAAGCCAACCTCTGGAAAGTGGTTCTAAATTACTATGCTTTTGTCTCTATCCAGTATATTAATTATGAAAAAAACAAGATATACTTCTTTAATGTTGACCAAGTAGTGAAGGAAAGAGTGGTGAAGATCTTTGGATGTCAGGAAGTTGTCTTACCAGCAACTTACCTTGGGTTACCTTTGATATTTAGAAAGTCAAAAAATAATTATTGAAGCCATATGATTGAGAGATTTCAAAAAAAATTGGTTGGTTGGAAGGGGAAACTTCTTAGCTTAGTAGGGAAGATTTAGTTGTTAAAAGCCTCCTTACAGAATATCCTGATTTACTATTTGTCTCTCTTCAAAATCTCTTCCTTCATAGGGGAAAAAATAGAATAGATTCAAAGAAGATTCATGTGGTCAAGAACTGAAGAGAAAAATAGATTGTCTCTAGTCAGTTGGGAGAAAGTTTGCACTCCAAAAAGTACAGGAGGGCTGGGGATAAGGAGAATCAAATTGCTTAACAAAGCCCTAACAACCAAGGTGGGATGGAACCTTTTGGAGGGGACTAAGGATTGGGTGAATATTTTCCAAGCCAAATATTTGAAGAGCAAAAATCTTGGCTACTTCCTCACTGCTACTGATCTACCCAGTGGGTCTATTCTATGGAACCATCTTATTAAAACTAAAAATGTGTTGAAATTAGTGGTTAGAAAGAGGATTGGTAAAGGAAAGAACATTGATTTCTAGAAAGACCCCTGGATTGAGGCTTTCCCTCTCTCCTCTACTGATGGATTCAATCCCATTAAACAAATATTGACTACGATGTGTGGAAAAAAGGTGTCGGACTATGTCAATTGGGAGGTGGAAGAACCAAAATGGAAAGAGTTCAACTTTCTATTAAGGAGTGTCAACTTGAGAGGTCAGAGACAGATCAGTTGGGATCTGATTCTGCTAAGGTTACACAACCTCATAAGGGAGGCAAGCTGGTTTTCTATTGAAAGGGAAGATGAATGGGTGTGGAAGGGGAGCTCTTCAGGTTGTTTCTCTATTAAACATACTTATAATAAATTGGTTAAACCCCTTATTGACAACAAAGACCCTTACTGGGATAAAGTGTAGATTAAAAACCTTGTGCCAAAAATCAACTATTTTTGGTGAGTTGCTTCACATGGAAGAATTCTAACTATTGATAATCTGGTTAGGAAAGGATTTTAGCTTGTTAATGGATGCATCCTTTGTAAGCAGGATGAAGAGACTATTATACATCTTTTCTTTCATTTCCATTTCTCTAGAGAAGTGTGGTCATTCTTCCTTCCTTTATTGTTCACTGACTGGGTGTTTCCCCTACTATGAAGTCTTTTGTTGAAAGTTGGTCCAATTTCCCTTTCTCACATAAGGTAATTGTGGATCTTTGGAACCAAATTCCCCCCTTATTAACTTGGGAAATATGGAAGGAAAGAAATAATAGGATCTTCAAAGATGCTGAGAGAAGTAGCTATGAGGTTTACATGATCATAAAAGCGCAAGTTCAAGAAAATATGGATGTGGGAGGATACAACTTCTCAAATGTCTAGTCAAACTATAAAGAGATGAGAATAAAGCAAGTATGGGATCTAAGGAAGGATCTAACTAGTCGTAATTGGACCACAATTCTGGTTAGGAAGGCTATTGTGTGGGTTCCTCCTGAAAGAGAGTGGATTAAGTGTAATTTTGACGGGTGTTCTAAAGGTAATTCGGGTATGGATGGGGTGGGAGATTTGCTAAGAAACCTCTTAGGTGACTGCATTGTGAGTTATGGTGTTAATTTGGGTGTGTTCTAATAATAAAGCAAAGGCTATGGCTGTGTGGGGGGTATAAAGACTCTAAGAGATTATGGTTTTAAAAAGGTTATTCTAGAAGGAGATTCAAAACTAATTGTGGACATCTTGAATGGAGGTGTTTCGACCCCTTGGGAATTAAAAGACATCATTGATAAATGTAAGTACCTTATGAGTTTCTTTACTCATATTCATGTGCAACATGTGTTTAGAGAAGGGAATATTTTTGCTGATCATGCTGCCAATGAAGCACTGAAGTGTAATGGGTGGACCTACTGGGATAATAATCAATTGTCACTGTCATTAAAGGAGAAAGTTTTAAAATAAAATTTTGAATATGTATACAAATTACAAATATGATGGGTGGGAGTGGCATATGAAGCACATGCAATCTTTTGATTTAAAGAGAATGCAAAATAATGATGATAAAAGTGGTACGACTTCAAGCAAGAAGATCTCCTCAAGAGAAAAAGGTAATAATTATTTCATTCCCAAGAGTGTTATGGATCACATGGCATTAATCAATGTGAAGAATGGTTTCAAATCCAATTGTGATGAATTACCCTATGTCAATTCCATCCACCATCATGAAGATTTGCTTGGAACGAACAATAAAGAGTCATTTATTATTTGTAAAAATAATAATGAAGTCTTAGCCTCGGGAAATGTGTTATTGAATATCTCTAAAAGAAAGTTCTCGAATTTCATAATATTAAGTGATTATTTCCAAATTGCTTGTAATAGTGTTTTCTACAAGTTTGGAAGGAAGCCTTAATGGAGTGGGGTTATGAAGAAGATCCTACAGAATCCTAAAAGATTGTAGAGCAAAAAAATGGGTGGGCTGAGGAAGCACACAAAACCTCTAAATTTCCAAGCGCTTAGACAAAATATGGACTAGTGGAGGCTTTTTAGTAGAGCGGGTATGGTCCCATTTTTTGAGGCCATGAAGGGTCACAATGAAAGCCCTACTGCAAAATTTACCAATTCATGGAGAAAGGGGAATGTGGAAATTGGTGCGGTTATATTTGAGGTGATGGCATAGTTTATTGTAGAGGCTACTGGTTTGCAAAACCAGGGAATCAAGGTGGCTAAAAAGAGTGGTGCCGACTACCATTCATTTGTTGACAAGTTTCTTCACGACGGCAAAAATCTTACCAGATTTCAAAATTGGTACATGTGGCTAGAACTCCCGACTCCTTATGCCCTGGTGAATATGTTTATGATGTGATATTTTACACTTGAAGGAAGACATATGATAGTTCATGCGTACCACTTTCCATTGTTAAATCATATTAGACATAATAAGAGAATTAATTTTCCCTTTTATTTGCTATCTTCCCTACAACTTAATATTGAAAAAGGAGTGAACCCTCCCCTGCATCAAGGTTTGATGCTTTCCCTTTACAAACATGCCTTAGCTTTGAACCCTCACGGAAATCCCTTAGTTGCTAGACTGGAAAATATGAACCATAATGTTGGTGAAAATGTGGAACCTTTAGTGGAGGCTAACCCTATTGAGGAACCTAACCCTAGACCCCCTCCCATTATTTCTAAAAGAAATGAGCTTCTCCCTACTAAAAGCTCTTCCCCTACTTCCAAAATATCCAATCCTTCAACCCCTGTGGGTTTGAAGAATCCTACTAAAAGCTCAATTGAGCTTGAGTTGGTTAAAGTGACACCTAAGAACCGTAAGCATTCCCCACTTCTCCTAGAACTGCCTAAGTCAAAGAAGTTAAAAAAAGAGCTGAAAATTCAAAGTGAGGTTATTACCATAAGTGAAGAAAATGAGGGTACTCAAACCGAGGACTTGGAGGATAGGAAACTGTGTCAGGGTAGTGGAGGTCGTAGATCCACTTGCCTGGCCAAGGCTACCTCCCAAGACAAGAAAGGGAAAAAAAATCCACTTTTCATGAGGAGGAAGAATTTTAATCCTAGGTTGATGAAGAAAGTGATGGGATGGAATTTGAAGAGACCGCATATGACATGGGTGAAGAGTAAATTGAGGAGAAAGAAGATAACGAGGAGGCGGAGACCGAAATTGAAGAGGAGAAAAAGAATGAAACCCTAACTGTTCTTGAAACCAGGAATATTGCTAATGAAACTATTGTTGATGATTCTAGCACTGACTAGATCTAAAAATTAGGTTAACCTATATGCAGGTTCAAATGGATGATATGGAAAAAGCTATTGTCACGTTGATGAAGTTGACGAATGACCTAATACGCAGAGCAATGGTAGGTGCAGTGTCTAGTCAAACCAAGATCACTAGGAAGCTAAAAAGGATGGGAAAGATGGATGGCTTGAAGGACCTAGATGAGACTGAGGGACCTAATTGGAGAGAGTATATCTCCCTAATAGGAGATTACTGGGACCTGATTGGAAAAGCCAAGTAATGGATTTTTCTTGCTTCTGTTTATGGCTGCTCTGCTTTTTTTGTCATTCTATTTCAATATTTTGAACTGCTATTTTCAAATAGCTTTGTTATGGTTATGGAATTGTTGGTATATGGTGGACCTGATAAATGGTCTACGTAGTTTTAAGTGCTCTAGTAGTAATTTTTTTTTTTTTGATTAAGTATATTGGTACTATGGTTATTGTTTTGTTATTTGGCCTGCATGCCACCCTAGACATGTTTCTTTATGTTGGCTAGTGGTGCTATTTTATCCACCCTGTTTTCCTTTTTGAATTTTTCTTGTAACCATGGGATTAGGGCCCTTCCCCTGCTAATCTAATAAAAAACATCAATATTTAATGCATCAATTTTTTTCATAAAATTTTGTTGCATATTATTTTTAATTAATTTTTGTAGTATGAGTAATTATAATTTGGACATAGGTGTATGTCAAAATGCATAACTTGTTTTGTATGTATTGAAATTAATTAATTATTTTTTTTAAAACAAGGACATCAATACCTAGTGCACACATATCTTTTAAAATTTTGTATCTCTATTTTTTAAATTTCTCTACATGTGTAAAACAAATATCATGATGTTTGGTGAAAAAACTACATTCACAAGAAATAAAAGATAAATATTGTAATAGTGAAACCCCCCCCTAACATAGCCTTGATTTAATGTTGCAATTAGTTCTTGGGCCCTTGTGAACTAAATGAGCTTATTGGTGCCTTATTTAGAGTGTTGTAAAGTGTTTTAATACACTTTCACACTTTTCTATGGTTGTCATTAATAATTAGGCTTCTTTATTCTTTAATTGGCCTTATTTTGCATCCACAAGCCTCATTTAATGCATCTTTTCGAGGATAATCCTGACACAAATCAACATCCAATCATCATTTAGGTGTTTTCAGCTTGTGTGACCCAAATTTAGTGATATGAGACTCATTCACCACCTTGGGAGAATGAGTCCCACCTAGGTTTTTGGGTCCCAAACCTGGTTTCACACCTTTCTAAGCATTTTTAAAAATGGTCCTATAATTTATGCCTAATGGGACCCATTCACCATCTTGGACGAATGAGTCCCGTGTGGCCCAAAATCAAAATTAATTCAAATTTTTGGTAGGATTTTATCCTCTTAGATTTGATGTTGGCTTTTAGTGTAATTTTAGGAATTCTTGCATAATTAAGTATAAATACAAGGTTTATTCACTCATTTTCACTTAAGGATTCAAGAGATCACCCCAAGCATTCAAGTATTCATCCTTATAGCAAGTTTGAGTTCACAAGAGCATTCAATTGTTTACAAGAGCATTCAAGAGTCTTCAAGTGAAGATTATCAAGCATTTTAGAGCAATATTCAAGCATCAAGCATCATGTTTTTTTTGGAGCTAACAATTGTGATGAAGGGTTTTGTGATTCAAGCCAGCATTCAAATCAAGATCTATCCTATTCAAGCAAGAGTAAAGATCTACATCAATTGGATCCATCTCACACATGTTTGCAACATCTTATTGATAGGGTTTGGTGAGTTGCAACATCATATTTTGTGCATTCATCATTCTCCATTCCTATTTCATTTCATTTCAAGGTTTGATTACCAAAATAGGGTTTGACCAAGGAAAACCCCTATCCACTAACAAAACAACATTTTTCCCTCTCTTTTGTGTGTGTTTTGTAGGTTTAGGTTGAAGACACATTGAAGAGAAAGTTTGGATAAAGTTGTCAAAGTGTCTAAAGTTGTCAAAGTTGTTATCAAGCATTGGAGAACATTGGAGAACACCCACAGGTTGATTTATAGAGATTCATATCCAAAAACCTGAAGAAGCAAATTGGGCAGACTGAGAAGAGAATATTTAAACTTTGAAGTTTCAGAAAACCCTAACTGAACTAATTTTCCACTTCTGGTGAATGAGTCCCAGTTTAGGTCAAAATTCAATTTTTTGTAGATTTAGATACCCATTTGCCAGATTCCTATTTCCGCACAAAAACCCAAATCTGGGACTGATTCACCCAGCTTGGAAAATGAGTCCCACTCAGCATTAAAGTCATAATTTCTAGCATTTCAAATCTCATTCCAGTCATCTTCAGATCTCCAGGTGCACACATTTCATCTTGCAGCTTTCTATTTTGTTTTGCATACTTTTCTAGGTCATTTAGTAAGTCATTGCATTATATTAGGTTTAAACATTTCATCTTGCATTGCATTTGTCTTTCCAAGCCCTAGCTTGGTGGTGAACCCCTCATTAGTTTACAATCAGCCCCTACGACAACCCTATTGCAAGATCTCTTTCTCCTTTGCATTGAGATCTCTAGGGTTATCCTTGAATGAAATTGGAAAGTGGGTGTGCTCTATGTCCTAAAACCATACAAAAGCACCCTAAACCATTTTTCACCATTTAAAATATAATAATAAAATTCAAAAATTCAAAATTATACTTTTTGGAAAGCCTATAATAAGGGCTACATAGTTAAAAAAAACACAATTTCTATATGAATTTATTTGATCCCTCAAAAGGTAAAAAAAGTGGTTTTTTGTCAACATTTTGGTAGGTGTGAAGGAGACTCCATTGTGGGTATGACTTAAGACTAGAGGGGTTCTATCCAAGGGGGTTTGATCTAAGGGGGTCTCATTTAACTCTCTTCAATTAAAACCCTTTAGATGGAACCCCTCAAGGCTTAAATCATTAATTTTTCTAAAAAATATGTGATTTTAGGCAAAAAACAAGATGCCCCAAGTTTGGGACCCATTATTGTGGGATGAACCAATGGAAAGTGTGAATATAATCTAGCCCATTAAGTGGCCTATTATAAGAATAGAAGATTGCACCATGGGGTATATGAAATTGGAAGGTTAAGATTATTATTGTTACTAATATTTTTGATTGTATATCTTCATATGATGGTCTAATGGATATATGGTTGCCAACAATCTTGAGTATGACTCAAGTATTGATCATCCTTAAAGAAAGTTTATAATTACTATTGTATTTTTTTCAAAGTTTAGATGATTTTTATGAAGCCTTGTAGATGCATGATGTTTCTTCTATTCAAAATGATTTCAATTCATATTGTTGAATTATACTATGATAGAACATCATGTGGAGCCATCTCAAGGCTTTGCATGATTGTTGCATTTTAAAGATATTTTGGTTATTGTTATCATCTGCTATGCTATGAGTAGATTTATTTTAAATTGACTATGTTACATTATGAATAATTTGTATGTATGGATTTGATTTAGAAAAAATACCCTTTTAAGATATTATTGTTTAAGGTATATAATTTATGATGAGTGATATTTAATGTTTGAATACATATAAAATTGGTTGATAATTCATACCATTATATGTAGAGTTAGATTAGGAACCCTATTCTTGTTGGATTTGAGAGTGAACCCTATAGCTCCGAGTAATCACTTGCAACCAAAATTCCTATCACATATGAGAGGTCAAAGCAATGATTATTCTCATGCAACTAAGAGAGAAATAAAATTGATCCACACAAAAATCTGACATGTCTTTTCTATTGAATAATTAATGTGAACAATCACAAAGTACAATAATGGATGTTTATAAAAGAAAAAGTGTAAACCCTAGATGAGGATTTGATTATATTGTGAAAAGTGTCTTAATCTCATGAAATGAGACAACTTGACCTATAAATAGCCCAATCTAATAATAAAAAAACACTCCTAATTTTAGCTTAAATAATTATAAAGTAATAAGAGACCTTATAATTAATTAATTTTTAAGTGATTATCCTAATCACTCCAACAGCCCCCCTTAAGATCAACTTAGGGAGAAGCTTAAAAACCTTGATAAACAATGCAATGATGGATTCATGGATGGGTCTCCACTACAAGGCTTGATGAGGTACCCATGTACAAAAAAAAAAAATCTTATAACCAAATAAAAGGAGAAAATCACGTGGGAAAAACTCCTCTCCAAAAGAGATAAACTGAAATGACTACACTTAGTAAAAGAAGGATAAAAGGATGAATCAATGTGACCCCCAAGGACTGCTTCTATCACACAAGTATAATAGATTCCCTCCCAGTAGGAGAGAAAAAAATGAGGATATGAATCTCCCATAAAGGAAGAGTTGTTGTGCCAATGATGAATGCCTAAAGATAGAACATGATCCACTACCTACAAACAAAATTTCTTCACTTAGGAAGAAATAGATTCACTAGTGATTAGAGAAGAAATTCCCAAAATATGGAAGAATTAAGAATCCAAATCCAAATGATGTGTGCCTCTAAAAATTGCTCAAGTGTCCACAAGTCAAAATGAGATGATGTCAATCCAATATCCTATGAAGATTGATGTAGAACAAGCTCCAAAGATGACAAAGATGATGGACCAACAATGATGATGTGGCTATCAAAAAAGAGGAGATGAATGTCCTAAGTAATCCTCAAAATCTTCAATATAAGACTCTACAAACAAGGACGATATGTCTATAAGATACAAATACCAAGTAGTTGTGTCTAGAAGAAGATGAATGTCCTATTGCACTGAACCAATAAGGGCCAAAGATGTATTGATCCCAAGATGATCAAGAATAATAGAATATGAAGATTGAATCTTGATCTAAAGAGTGGAAACATGAAGAAAAGGCTATGAACCATCAGAACATGCAAGACCTATGATATACTCAATCTCCTATAAAGTGTCATCATCAAAGGGTATGCAATCTACATCTACAAGAAGAATGAGACAATCTTAGTAGGATCCTCTAGGAATGGAGAGATATGAAGGTCTCCATGGATATAATAAATTTGAGTCCAAAGTGTGTGAGGACAATCAATGCCTAATACAACACACATAGTGTCAAGATCAACATTAGAAAAAATCACTCCTACAACATGATCATTCATAAAACCCCATGTTGGTCTACTCCTTGGTGTGTTTAGTGAAGGTATGAGTTCATAAAGATAAGGAAAAATATCAAGCCACCTAAGATATGTCAGGATGTTATTTTTCCAAGACTTATAGTTATCCTTTGTTGGGATGACCACAAAAGAATAAAAAAAACCCATGATACTTCATCAAATGAAAAAATTAGAGATTGATAATATCATTACATGTAAAGTAGATCAAATGAAGCAATCTCACACAAATAGATCCTTTCCATGTGCCAATGCATCCAAGTAATTGACAAAAATGTGAAATCACAAAAAATTGAATAAAATGTACGTGGGGAAAATTTTGGAAAAAGTGTATGAATGGATCTAAAGAGCTTTCAAATACCTTTCCAACATTGCAAGAATCACAAAAATCAAAGATACAGGATAAAATTTATGAACTCTGAAGCAAAAAATGATGATTTAACTTTGAATAAGACTAAAATGAATCAACAAAAAAAATTGATGATGAGATTTACACCACTAGAAAGTACACAAAACTAGCTTTATGACAATATCTCATTTGCCTAATTTTGACACTCTATGCCCAAGTTATGCCAAAAAGAAAAAATAGCTCCTTTAAGGTAAATAGGGCTAGGAGAGGATATGAATAGTCATACGACTATTCGTACAGTTCTGACATTAGCATGATGTCATGTTGGCATCGGTAACATATTTTGGGGAATATTCTTCTCACTAGGAGAAATCATTGATTTGCTTGTTGATGGAATATTTTGTGAACCTGATAAAATATGCCTTGAAGATTTATCAAAATTTTGGAAAAAAAATTTGTTGTTGGTTGCTGGCTAAAAAAAGTGATGACGTCATTGGATTTCTTCAAGTGTTGTTGAAAAACTATGGTTTCTCTAGTTGTTGTAAATTATTATTGTTCATTAGACAACAATTAATTCATTTGAGTGAATCAAATATATTTATGTTTTGTATCATCTTCATGATCTTCCTTGGTCAAGATAATCCCTTGTTTCTTAAGGAAAACTATCTATATTTTCTGGTAATCCTAGAGGAATATACCTTGCTAATGTATATGATAAAAATAGTTGTGTCTAGTATTTATATAGATTATCATAACTTGGGAAAATACAAGTTCTCATATTGATAATTAAAATATTTAGAGAGCTACATGTAAATTTGAGCTTATTTGGAAATGGGTATGTAGGAAACACTTGAAGGATGCCCATGACCCAATTCCATAGGGGAGGGATTTAGGGAATAACACTAAGATTTGGGGTTGTTCTTGAACTTGATCAAACTCCCTCAATAGAATGCTTCAACTTGAGGCTAAAATATGCACCAAATGACTATGAACTCACCTTCTAGTTAATGTCCCCACAATATATGTCTAAGCTAATAAAAGGAAATCCATTATCATCAAGCTTACTTACTATGGGTTTTGTAGTGTTTAGCTTTCCAAAATCTACTCTGATCTTGGATGATATTTTATAGTTATCATATTCATGGTCCATCTTTATTGGTAAACAATTTTGTTGCTATGAAATATTAATGAACTTTCCCAATGGAAAATAACAATATGCACCAAAAAATGGAGAAATCATTATAAGATTAATGATTTCCAACCAATGGTCTCCATTGGTGGAAGGTAAGATGGAGATTTATCCTTTTGCTAGATGGTTTTTTGTAGTTGGCTTCTGCTCTTCTAAAGATAGACAAGAAATTTTAGATCATGGACTGTGGGAATGGGACTCTAATCCCCTATCCATGAGGCCTTGGGTTCATCCCTTCAACCCCTTGAAGGAGCCCATTAATGTTATGCTTGTTTGAGTGAGATTGTCATATCTCCCCTTACAATTTTGGTGCTCCTCTGCTTTTGAGGACATTGGAAATGCTCTGGGTAGATTTTTGAAAGTTGACATTGCTTCCAAGAATTTTACTCACACCTCTTTTGCAAGTATTTTGGTGGAAATTGATTTATCTTAGGCTCTACTTGGAGAGGTAGTGCTCCAAGTTAATGGTTGGTCATGGTCTCAACTAGTGGATTATGAAGGTATCCCTTTTCATTTCAGATGTTGTTTTGCTATTGGGAACCTCGCTCGTGATTGTCCTCATGGGGCTCGTCTTGTTCCTTCCTCCACTTGGTGGAAGAATGCTCTTTGTGAGCATTTAACAGTATACCATGATGCTAAATCTTCTTCTAATAGTGACAATCCTCCTTCTCCTTCTGTGCAGAAGTTTACTGTTGTTGATGACGCCGCTCCTCGGGTGGCTTCATCTATGTTGGTTCAAAATTTGGCTGATCCACATGATGTGTGTGCTACTTCCCTCGAGTCCTCTGCTTCCCCCTTGCTAAACAATGCTAGTTTAACTTTAATTCCTACTGCTTTAGCCTTGGTCTTGTTTGCTTCACTTGAAGCATCTTTTGCTCCACTTGAAGGGGATTCTTCCCCTTTTGTTCCAACTAATCTTATTTCAGATTCATCTTGGACGATTGTGCAACGAAAGAAGATTTCCAAGAAGGCCAATATTTAATGTAACAAGCCCTCAGTGGATTTGGTTCATAGCTCAAGGGATTGAGTTGTTTTTCCTTGTTGTTGTTGGGTTGTTTACTACCAGTAGCTCCTTGCTACTGTTTTTTTTTTTACTGTTCTTGCCCTATTGTTTCTAACTGATGGTTGTGTTTGGCCAGTCTTCTTTGTCAAGCGGTTTAGCCTAGCTATTTTTTTTGTTTGGGATCAAGGCCCTTCCTTGCTTATATTATCAAAAAATATTATCCTCTACATTTTAGAGGGGTAGCTCCCTCATATGATAGAATTTTTTATTTTCATACACTTTTAACTAGAAAGTACGAAAGGGAAAAAAAAGAAGAAGAAGAAAAAATTAACTATAAACATCAAAACACGGTAAGGATTCTCAAAGTAAAACAAGTCACATCAATTATGAAAGCACAAAGACTTCTAAATATCTACACACCAAAAGTGAGGAGTAGGAAAAAGAGCATGAAAAGAGCTAATGAAACGTAAGAATAATCAACCTTCAAAAATAAAATGTTGACATTAGAACAACAATTATTTATTTGAATTCCAAAAGAAGCACACAAATTATTTTTTTCCCTTGCACAAAGCTCTCTTAGTTGAAAAACCAAAGAAAAAAATATCCCTTGAATAAACAATTACATCCCATTTATAAGACTTTTGATGATTCATATAAAAAAGATTTTTTGGCAAAATTTGAAGGGCCATGCAATTGCCTCTTCAATTTCCACTTCTCTCCCCAACTTAGCCATCTCATCCACATTTACGTTTGTGCTCAAGCCAAGAAATATCTTTTATATTTATTTGTGATATGACATCCCAGTTTTATGGTTAGAATCATCTGATATTTTCTCATGAAATGAAATATTTTTTAGAATATCTACTCCAGAGTACATTTTATCTAGTATTCTCTCTGGAATTTTTAGAGTAAATAAAATGTATTACACAAGATTAACATGATCCCTTTGAAACTCCTTGAAGTAGAAGTGATTTTTTTTAATAATCCTTGAAATTGTTCCCAACATTATAAAATTTACTTCCCTTCATGTTTGTGTGGCTAACAAAAACCACTCTAGAGTATGTCCCTCATTCTCTACCCATGTATATATGATTCTTAAAAGTACTATTATTATTTTTGAAAGGTTTTAAAATTCAATTCAAACTATGTAAAATCCATATCCTTAAGGAATTCAAATGATGATTTTTGAATTATTGAATTTGTTTCCCACCTTAAATATTTAACAATTTCATCCAAATCCTTCAAAATGGGAACTATTAAATATGAATGTCGATGTCATGCAAGTATCTCAAGCTTTAATGGAATAGAATGAATTGGCTCCTCTAGTAATGATAGGAGATCATGACCAACACTAATATAGGGAAGTATAGTCACATGTATGTTCATTTCATGAGTGTTGAGTGTCAAGTGGTGAACATAAAAAAATATTTATTTTATGTTTTCCACCACCATATCCTTTAGTAATGAAAAACCAACATATGTGGAAAGCACTATGAGTGAAAACATCTCTTGAATACATTTTTCCAAATACTTAACATACTTGATCCTTGCATCCCTATTTTATAGACACACCTGCTCTAGCATTTTTTAAATGTAATATCTATATAACCATTTGGTGGGGCATGGTGTTGTGAATAGGTTGAGAGTACACTAAAGAGAGGCGTGAGATCTCTTTCTATACCTAGTATTTGTATTGCTTGGGATACTTTTAAAACATTTCCAACAAATCCATTTTGTGCAAGACTTGCAATCAAGGAATTCCATCAAATAAAATCCTTTGATATGTTCATTTAAATAACTCATGCACCCTATTAATTCTTACACATTTCAATTCATTATGTGTTCAATAGCTCCCTTTATTATTAAAGGATATCTAACATAGTGCACATCATTTGATATAAGAGCCATGTTGAAAATAATTTGATATATTCCATAAGCTAGACTAGGTGATATCTAAGGCCATCAAGTTGTTGCCAAATTTTAATACAAAAATGAAGATAGAAAGGAGAAGGTTTATTGGACCTTTATGCTTGCATAATTGATAAATTTTCCACTATTATGTCTTCACCTGGCTACATATTAAAGATTGAAACCTCTGTTATTTATGATAGTTTCCTCGATTATTCTAATTTTTAGGCTAAGCTTGTGGAATCCAATGAACCAAAATGGCCTTATAAATGACTTTTGATCCTAGTCCTCCTAAGTACATAAACATGGTCTCATTCACTCCTATCTCTCCTCTAAGTCGTGTGAAAAATATTCTTTATATAATCTTTACATCACATGACTCACCCCTTAACAGGGAACCTTCTCCACTTTACATCCTAACCCAAGTCAATAGTAACATCATGACTGATGTTATGGTTGACCCTACTAGTCAAGTTGATGTTATTATAGAGGAAACCCTTTTTATTAATAATTTGCACAAGGATAAATATAAGGAGTCAAATACTACACTTCGTACTCATGATGGCCTCTTTGTCTCACCCATTGGTTCCATCTCTTTGTTATTCCTTGTTGGGCCTAAATATCTTGATGTCACATTTGTCATGATTCTTGAATATGACCTATTCAGGGTAAGACTAGGCATTCCATGGCTAATCTCCATGAGTGTGGTCACTTCAGTGGTCCACAAATGTTTAAAATCCCCTCATGATGGTATAGTGCATACTATCTAGGACACTGGATATAAACCACTTGTGTCGTGTGGGGGCTTTTTTCTAGCTCATTTTTGGCCCACTCATATTGGACCTTTATAGCCCTATGGGAATTTTTTCTATAATACCTACTTCAGGTACAAGAAAAGAATCACAACCCCTATACCTTCTTCCCTAAAGGTTGCAGACAATCATGCTCCTAAAAATGGACCTTCTTCTTTTGAGGTTTTACAACCTCTGACAATGTCCTTTGTTCCTTCTATTATGCCTAGCATAGGAAAAGGAAAGGCACCCATGTTGAATAAATCTAAACCTCAAGTCTTCCAACTCCCCATGTTTCCTACGATCCCTCACCCTACCTTGCACAATAATGGAAAGCATGCAGACAAAGTCGATCCTTCTCATGTTGTTCCTCCATCTTAGCCCTCGAGGCCTCTCCCATTCATCCACCTGCCTCTCAAGAAAAAAAGGAAAGGAGCCTATGGTTGAGACCCAAAGCCCTATTTTCATGCCTCCTCTTGTTCCTTATGAATTTACTCTTCCATCGGTGACAGATGCGAAGATTATTCCTCAAGTGGAATAGGATCCCTGAGAGTCTTCTCAGGATGATGCTCCTAGTAGTCATATCTATCAAAAAAATAATTGCACATGAGAATAAGCGTTGCTGACAAGCATTGGCTTGAGAGCGTGAGGTCTCACAGAAGACTGAGGGTGCACCTTCTATTTTTTCTTCTACTCTTTTCTCTTCTTCTAGTTCTATTCCTATCACTTTAGTCTTGCTTTTGGCTTCTTTGATGGACCTTGATGAACCTTACCCTAAGTGGGTACAATTTTTCATCACTCCTTCTTTGGAGCCTCCCATAATCACCTCTTTTCCTAACATTCCATCTTTTTCAAATCTCGTAGGTATTCCTCACAAAAAAATCATATCTATTGTGGCTCCTCCCGCCCCTATGCCTCCTTTCACATTTGATGTGAGGATCCAACACCCTCCACTTAAGTGTAAGTTAGAGAACAACCTCCTCTTGAATGATGGTCGCAAAAGTCTTCTTCATCTTCTTCATCTTGTTCTACTTTGGCTTGTGTCATCCTTGTGACAAAAAAGTGACCTCCTTCCCCCAAGTCTTGCATTGTCCCTCTATTGCAGGTTGGTAATGACTCTCTAGTTTCTCATCCTCCTACTCAGTCCTTTCACTTTATACCAGAGAAGTGCATGTTTGACTCGTTGGAGTATATTCTAACTTTGTCATCCATATTTTCTAGATCGATGACATTGACCTTGCAGGAGCTTATCAATGAGGAAATTCAAGAAACCTCATCTTTAGCTCTTGCTATAGGTAAGTTGGTTGGTATGGCCCTTGCTATCCTCCCTCTCCAAGCTCTTCTTCCTTCCCCTTATGATTATCTAGATTGGGACCAAGATGACTTATTAGAGGTGTCAGACTACAGCAGTACCTCTTCTTATCTTTATATTATATTTATTGTTTGTTTCTCTTCCCCCGTACTTGTTGGTTTATGTGTTTTCTCTCTCCTGGAGGACCCTCAATACCTTGGTAGGTACTTGGATACATGAGATAAAATATGTCGTAAAACTTCTTCTATGTGTTTGATCATTCTTCTATTTTATCATAAAATTTGCTTTTCATGTCAAGGATGATGCAAAGCGTTAGGGAATTTAGGCCTCTTCCATGTTGATCTAGATTTTTATTTGTCTTCATGTGATCTTCTTCTCATTCCAATCTATTTGGGGGGTGATGAAAATTCATATAATTTATGCTATCTATATTTACATACATTTATAATCAATTCCAACCTCAAATAATTGGATCCCCCTGTGCTCTTGATTTATTCATCTTTGTCTTTCTTGATGTTGTTGATTATATGTCTTATCCCTCATTTGATAACATTATATGAATACATCTCATAATGTATGTCATGACACAACATCTTGCTTTGTTTTTCTTCTCCTTAGAATGACTTGTGCTCCTCTGTGTAGCACATATCATTCTAAGGGGGTGGCTATCATATCTGGATTATTTCTATTTTTTTTAAATGTCTTATGATCTCGTCATCTAGCTTGAGAGAAACCTAACTAGACTTGTGGGTAAGTACAAAAAGATGGGGGGCCAAAAAGGGAGCTTAATTAAGTTGCCACTTTTTTTCTAAAACCAAGAAATACTCACCTTGGACATGAAATTGAGGATAGTTACACTCAAAATTTTGAGATGCAACAAAAGCAAGGGTCGTAGCACTTCGAGTCTACTTTCTAAACTACTATTTTTTTTTTAAATGGTAGAGATTAAGGGGTTCAAAAGAGGGGGCCATAGAAATTGGTGTTGTTTTTGTCAAAAAAACATAACATAGCAACTTTTGTGGCTCCCTCAAAAGGTTAACTTTTTTTTAGTATTTTTAAAATTGCTCCAATGAGAAATTAGCTAACAGTATGTAGTTTATGCCCAATTTTTCTAATAATTTTTTTTATGAATATTTTATTTTTTACTAATTTTCAAGTGGACACTTCCTAAAAAACAAATTTTGGTTGTGCTACCCCTATAAATTTTGAAAACTAATTGAAAATCATTTTTTTTAATATGTGTAGAATGGATTCTAGTTTCTAACAATATAATTTATTTGAAATTTTGATGAGCGGTTAATTTATAACAAAAAAAACACCGAACACTGGTTTTTTCCAAAAGAAGACACACAAACAAAAGAAATTATAGATCAAAGGCTTAACATTGTTAAAATGTGAAAAAAATTACATCGTTAGATAGCTAAGAGAGAGCCTAACATTGTCCAGGTGTTTGATTTGTTTGACCTTGAAACACATGCAAAACTGATGCTTAGCACAAACACAATTATGTGAAATATTATAGAATTTGCAAAAACATGTCTTTAGATGTTGGGAAGTCACTCCAAGCCTTTGGGTTGGTATTCAAAAACAAATACCAAGCCCAAGTATTGGGGATTCCCAAAGAAAGAAATAAGGTGAGCGCATTATAATGCGCTCACATTATTTCTTAGTTTTGAAATGTTTTTTGCATTTGTGCCCAATACATGTCTACCAAGACATTAGGTAAGCATGTTATAATGCACTCGTGTTATGTCTTGATTTGTGTTAAATGCTAGTCTATTGAATGTATGTATATATATTTGTATGTTTGTATGTATGTATGCTTGTATGACATGTATGTCTGTATGTATGCATGCATGCCTATATGTATGTGTGTACGCCTGTATGTATGTATCAGTGTATGTATGTATGTATGTATGTATGTAAGATTGTATGTACATATGTATGCATGCTTGTATGTATGTAATATTGTATGTACATATGTATGTATGCTTGTATGTATGTAATATTGTATGTACATATGTATGTATGCTTATATGTATGTAAGTATGTATGTATGCCTCTATGTATGTATGTCTGCTTATATG